>OZ024740.1:21400035-21615035 GCA_964016885.1 Eledone cirrhosa
AGTGACGCAGATAAAAAATAAGACAGTGGGAATAAAAATAAACATTAAAAAGTTAAAAATCTTTAAAAACGAGCAACTCTAATGTACCTAAGGATTTCTGTTGAAGATTTTCGTAGACTTTATGTACTGAAATATCTTGAATATAATTGCTGGTAGACTTTATGTACTGAAAGATCTTGAATATAATTGCTGGTAGACTTTATGTACTGAAAGATCTTGAATATAATTGCTAGAGCTTTAATAACATTGTGTACCAACAGTTTTGGTCTCTATTTTAAAGATATCTTGATATCTTGCCTGCAACCCATTCAAGGTCTATAAAAAAGTACTAGCTTAGTACTGGGGTTAATTCTTGCTCTAAATCTCTTTCTCACTTCCATTCTCTCACTCTCTATCCTTCAGGAAGAAATCTACTGTATTCAGTCCTGAAGAGGAGATGGGCTCCACCAGGATTTAACAAAATGCTCCTAAAATGTCTTATGTCAATACGGTACCCCTACAACTCTGGGAGTTACGGGGCAATGCATGCATCAAGATATTTTCTCTTTCTGATTGGTAGTTTTTACATTGAAGCAATTGTGCCAAAGAGTTTCTGGGTAATCTCCACAAGAACATTGCGGTGATTCCTTACGACCTCTTTATGATTTTATGATAAAATATAGTTCGACTATATATGGCCCGTTCGAAAAACTACGTAGGAAAATGAATGAGAAATATTCTAATTGTGGGGAATTCTGGTGTTTGAAGGACACATTCTTTAGGAGGACACATTGAAAATATTCGTTTAATTTCTATTGTGGTAAGGGACAGATGTTATTTACCATCCATTCCACATTCACTTCCTGAGATCAAAGAACTCATAATGTAAACTATTGATAAGAGTATCAAATTTAGTTCTAATAGGGCTCTTCAGACATATGGGGTCCCAAATAAATATTCTAATCCATTAGTAATGACGTAATGCAAACATCCAGACATACAGACAGATATTATAAGGGCGCAACGTTATATCTATGTATCTATCTAAAAAGAAAGACTAAGAATTATAGAGAGAGATCGCTAAATCGCCTAATGCAGTCCCTATGGCATTGAAAATTGGAAATATATTTTGCTTAAAACACTCACAGGACCATAAGTATTACATGTGTAAAGTTTGAAAACAATCGGTTGGGTGGTTCTCGAGTTTTAGTGAGCTGACAGACAGACAGACAGACAGACATTATCTGTTTTAGGTATATAGATGATTGCTTATTTTAAAATTCACTTCTTTTAAAATGTTCAAATGTCAATACATCCGGTTATGATATAACGGACGCTATATCATTTCGCTTATATAAACGTTATATAACGTTTATATTTCCGTCGCTTATTTTCTGCTCTTTCATTTTCATTACATTTCACCATAATGTAGTTTATATATAATATCGTCTTTTTTTAATGTATCATGGATTACTTCACTGATTACAGAAGAGAGTGTAACACAGTCTCTCTTCAATTTCTGTGTATATCGTCAATTACGATTTTATTGGACGTATCATATCTACATGCATATCTAATTGCGTATAATATCAATATGCACACAACACCTGTTAGAAGAAAACCACCTGAAGGGTGGTTTTCTGCTAGTACGATCAATACTAAATTCTTCTTCTTCTTCTTCTTCTTCTTCTTCTTCTTCTTCTTCTTCTTCTTCTTCTTCTTCTTCACCGACTTATTCCTGAGAGGGTCGTGAGGGCAGAATGCTCAAACACTCCTCTCAGCAGGTCTTGTCAGAAGCAACCGTTTCCAACTCATCCGGCTGGATCCCCAAGCGTCACCAACCAAGCTCATGGATGTTATCCAACCATAATTTTTACTTATGTTCATTCAACCCTCTTCATTTTTCTTTTGTAGTGTGTGTGTAGTGTATGGGTGAGTGTGTGTGTGTGTGTGTTTATGTGTGTGTGTTTATGAAATATTATCGTGGCTATAAAAGCAAAGTTTTATGGAAAAATTAGCCATTTTTCATACTTTCTCGGCATAAGCAAATAGAAAATAATAGCTGCTGTCCAAGGACAAAATTCGTGTTACCTAGTGTTATCAAACATAACATTCTTAGTTAAAACGTATATGTATTTATTCATGATCTCTCGGTTCTCGAATAATCGTCCCACGCCCCACCCACTCATTAATTTTATCAACTTTTTTCCAAACTCACGCCGCCGCTCTTATTCCAAGCCCCTTTACTTATTGAATTTTGCTAATCTATCTCTGGAGAAATTTTATTTTAAGTGGTTGCATTCCTGCGACAATTAATTTTCTTTATAAATTAAAAAATATTATACATGAAAAAAAGAAAATTACTAGAAATTCCATACGATATAAAATAAATAGGATGGGTTGGGGGTCTCGATATGTAAACTAAACGACTAATTCTGTTTTTTTTTTTTAATCAACGGAGACAACCTAGAAAGATAACCGATTTTCCACCCCATCCCCGCTTATCTCTCCATCCAACCCCTGCTTATTCCAACCACCAGCCCTCCCTGTATTTGGGACCCGAAGGTATGTATGTACGTATATATCCTTTTGGAAGTAAATCAAATCCACAGGCGCCATCACCATAAATGAAACTTAAGGGTCAGTCTTTCTTGTGGTCCCGGCCGACTTATTGACAAATATAGTGATGTAATGAGAGAATTTATTGATACAATTATATAACACATCTATATAACATATTTATATAACACAATTATGTAACACATTTATATAAAATATCTATATAACACATTTATATAACACAATTATATAACACGTTAATATAACACGTTTATATATCACATTTATATAACACATTTATATAACACATTTATATAACACATTTATATAACACAATTATATAACACATTTATACAACACAATTATATAACACATCTATATAACACAATTATATAACAATTATATAACACATTTATAGTACAATTATATAACACAATTATATAACACACATAACACAATTATATAGTACAATTATATAACATATTTATATAACACAATTACATAATATTTATATAACGCATCTATATACACATTTATATAACACAATTATATAACATTTATATAACGCATCTATATGAAACAAATCTATATAACAAAACTATATAACAAATCTATGTAACACATTTATATAACACACATATATAACACATGTATATAACACATTTATATAACACATTTATATAACACATTTATATAACACATTTATATAACACATTTATATAACTGAATTATATAACGCATTTATATAACACAATTATATAACACATTTATATAACACATTTATATAACACATTTATATAACTGAATTATATAACGCATTTATATAACACAATTATATAACACATTTATATAACACAATTATATAATATTTATATAACGCATCTATATGAAAAAATCTATATAACAAAACTATATAACATATCTATATAACACATTTATATAACACATATATATATATAACATTTATATAACAAATTTATATAACATTTATATAACACATGTATATAACACATTTATATAACACATTTATATAACAGAATTATATAACACAATTATATAACACATTTATATAACACAATTATATAACACATCTATATAACACATTTATATAACATATATATAACACATCTATATAACACATATATATAAAACATCCATATAACACATCTATATAACACATCTATATAACACATTTATATAACACAATTATATAGCACAATTATATAACAAAATTATATAAAACATATAACACAATTATATAACACATTTATATAACACAATTATATAACACATTTATATAACACATGTATATAACACATGTATATAACACATGTATATAACACATTTATATAACAGAATTATATAACACATTTATATAACAGAATTATATAACACATTTATATAACAGAATTATATAACACATCTATATAACACATTTATATAACATATATATAACACATCTATATAACACATATATATATATAACACATCTATATAACACATCTATATAACATATCTATATAACACATCTATATAGCACAATTATATAACAAAATTATATAAAACATATAACACAATTATATAACACATTTATATAACACATTTATATAACACATTTATATAACACATTTATATTACACATTTATATAACACAATTATATAACATATTTATATAACACAATTATATAACACATCTATATAACACAATTATATAACACACATAACACATTTATATAACACAATTATATATCACATTTCTATAACACATTTATACAACACAATTATATAACATAATTATATAACACATTTATATAACACATTTATATAACACATTTATATTACACATTTATATAACACAATTATATAACACGTTTATATAACACAATTATATAACACATTTATATAACACAATTATATAACACACATAACACATTTATATAACACAATTATATATCACATTTCTATAACACAATTATACAACACAATTATATAACATAATTATATAACACATTTATATAACATTTCTATAACACATTTCTATAACACAATTATACAACACAATTATACAACACAATTATATAACACAGAACACATTTATGTAACACATTTCTATAACACATATATATAACAATTATATATCACATTTCTATAACACAATTATACAATACAATTATATATCACATATAACACATTTATATAACACATTTATGTAACACATTTATATAACACATCTATATAACACATATATATAACACATTTATATAACACATTTATGTAACATATTTATATAGCACAATTATATAATACATTTCTATAACAATCGTATTCAGTTCCAAATCAAAATAATACAGTTACATAGCAAACAGAAGTTATTAAGAAGCAGACATGGTTATCTAAGAAAGCCTATTGGAGGTATGATAAGAGAAATATTGATGTGATACCAGATTGGACCTTCCAAAGTGATATTTCAATTTAGATGGTATTTAGTAAGCAGCATATGGCATGATAACTATCACCTTATCTCTGGTATACACTTCACAATTTTTCGTTGTTTAACACATTACATTATTGCCCTTGATTATTTAGGAAGATATTATCATACATTGGCAGTATCGGTAGAGGGTCAGACGCCATGCTTTGCAGCATAGAGTATGCCTCTTTATAGCCCGAGTTCAAATCCCAACGAAGTTGACTTTCCCTTTCATCCTTACGGGGTCGATAAAATAAAGTACCAGTAATGCACTGGGATAATTGCTGGCCTTGTGCCAAAAATAGAAACAATTATTACATAATATAACACACATAATATCACAGTGATAACATCTTGTGATGGTGTAGCGACACTTCCTATTCACCTTCACTACAAAATATTCAGAGATGAATATGGAATGACATGAACCCGTAACTCTAGGAGGCGCCGTATACGGCATTTTCTTGGGCAATTTTAATCCTGGTGGAGGTCAGCTCCAGGTCTGAATACAGTAGATTTCTTCCAGAGAAAGATAGAGAGAATGAGAGAATGGAAGTGAGATATAGATATAGAGGAAGAATAGACCCCCATCGCTGTATTTGTATTGTTTTATCGACTTGGAATCGATGAAAGGCAAAGTAAACCTAGGTGGGATTCGAACTCAGGGAGCAGGGAGCTGAAATGGATACTGAAAACCATTATATCTGACGTTCTAACCACTCTGCCATTCTATCTGACGTTCTAACCACTCTACCATTCTATCTGACGTTCTAACCACTCTGCCATTCTATCTGACGTTCTAACCACTCTACCATTCTATCTGACGTTCTAACCACTCTACCATTCTATCTGACGTTCTAGCCACTCTACCATTCTATCTGACGTTCTAACCACTCTACCATTCTATCTGACGTTCTAACCACTCTACCATTCTACCTGACGTTCTAACCACTCTACCATTCTATCTGACGTTCTAACCACTCTACCATTCTATCTGACGTTCTAACGACTCTACCATTCTATCTGACGTTCGAACCACTCTACCATTCTATCTGACGTTCTAACCTTTCTGCCATTCTATCTGACGTTCTAACGACTCTACCATTCTATCTGACGTCCTAACCACTCTACCATTCTATCTGACGTTCTAACCACTCTACCATTCTATCTGACGTTCTAACCACTCTACCATTATATCTGACGTTCTAACGACTCTACCATTCTACCTGACGTTCTAACCACTCTACCATTCTATCTGACGTTCTAACCACTCTACCATTCTATCTGACGTTCTAACCACTCTACCATTCTATCTGACGTTCTAACCACTCTACCATTCTATCCGACGTTCTAACCACTCTACCATTCTACCTGACGTTCTAACGACTCTGCCATTCTATCTGACGTTCTAATCATTCTACCATTCTATCTGACGTTCTAACGACTCTACCATTCTACCTGACGTTCTAACGACTCTACCATTCTACCTGACGTTCTAATCACTCTACCATTCTATCTGACGTTCTAACCACTCTACCATTCTACCTGACGTTCTAACGACTCTACCATTCTACCTGACGTTCTAATCACTCTGCCATTCTATCTGACGTTCTAATCACTCTACAATTCTATCTGACGGTCTAATCACTCTACCATTCTATCTGACGTTCTAATCACTCTACAATTCTATCTGACGGTCTAATCACTCTACCATTCTATCTGACGTTCTAACCACTCTACCATTCTATCCGACGTTCTAACCACTCTACCATTCTATCTGACGTTCTAACGACTCTGCCATTCTATCTGACGTTCTAATCATTCTACCATTCTATCTGACGTTCTAACGACTCTACCATTCTACCTGACGTTCTAACGACTCTACCATTCTACCTGACGTTCTAATCACTCTACCATTCTATCTGACGTTCTAATCACTATACAATTCTATCTGACGGTCTAATCACTCTACCATTCTATCTGACGTTCTAACCACTCTGCCATTCTATCTGACGTTCTAACCACTCTACATTCTACCTGAGGTTCTAACGACTCTACCATTCTACCTGACGTTCTAACCACTCTACCATTCCATATGACGTTCTAAGTACTCTACCATTCTATCTGACGTTCTAATCAATCTACCATTCTACCTGACGTTCTAACCACTCTACCATTCTACCTGACGTTCTAATCATTCTACCATTCTATCTGACGTTCTAACGACTTACCATTCTATCTGACGTTCTAACTACTCTACCATTCTACCTGACGTTCTAACCACTCTATCATTCTATCTGACGTTCTAATCACTCTACAATTCTATCTGACGGTCTAATCACTCTACCATTCTATCTGACGTTCTAACCACTCTGCCATTCTATCTGACGTTCTAATCACTCTACCATTCTATCTGACGTTCTAACCACTCTACCATTCTATCTGACGTTCTAATCAATCTACCATTCTATCTGACGTTCTAACGACTCTACCATTCTACCTGACGTTTTAACCACTCTACCATTTTATATGACGTTCTAACCACTCAACCATTCTATCTGACGTTCTAATCACTCTGCCATTCTATCTGACGTTCTCATCACTCTACCATTCTATTTGACATTCTAACCACTCTACCATTCTATCTGACGTTCTAATCACTCTACAATTTTATCTGACGTTCTAATCACTCTACCATTCTATCTGACGTTCTAACCACTATGCCATTCTATCTGACGTTCTGATCACTCTACCATTCTATCTGACGGTCTAACCACTCTGCCATTCTATCTGACGTTCTAACCACTCTACATTCTACCTGAGGTTCTAACGACTCTACCATTCTACCTGACGTTCTAACCACTCTACCATTCCATATGACGTTCTAAGTACTCTACCATTCTATCTGACGTTCTAATCAATCTACCATTCTACCTGACGTTCTAACCACTCTACCATTCTACCTGACGTTCTAATCATTCTACCATTCTATCTGACGTTCTAACGACTTACCATTCTATCTGACGTTCTAACTACTCTACCATTCTACCTGACGTTCTAACCACTCTATCATTCTATCTGACGTTCTAACTACTCTACCATTCTATCTGACGTTCTAATCACTCTACCATTCTATCTGACGTTCTAACGACTCTACCATTCTACCTGACGTTCTAACCACTCTACCATTCTACCTGACGTTCTAACCACTCTACCATTCTATCTGACGTTCTAATCATTCTACCATTCTATCTGACGTTCTAATCACTCTACCATTCTATCTGACATTCTAATCACTCTACCATTCTATCTGACGTTCTAATGACTCTACCATTCTACCTGACGTTCTAACCACTCTACCATTCTACCTGACGTTCTAACCACTCTACCATTCTATCTGATGTTTTAACCACTCTACCATTCTATCTGACATTCTAACAACTCTACCATTCTATCTGACGTTCTATCCACTCTAGCATTCTATCTGATGTTCTAACCACTCTACCATTCTATCTGACGTTCTAACTACTCTACAATTCTATCTGACGTTCTAATCACTCTAGCATTCTATGTGACGTTCTAACGACTCTACCATTCTACCTGACGTTCTAATCATTCTACCATTCTATCTGACGTTCTAACGACTCTACCATTCTACCTGACGTTCTAACGACTCTACCATTCTACCTGACGTTCTAATCACTCTACCATTCTATCTGACGTTCTAACCACTCTACCATTCTATCTAACGTTCTAACCCCTCTACCATTCTATCTGACGTTCTAACCACTCTACCATTCTACCTGACGTTCTAATCATTCTACCATTCTATCTGACGTTCCAACGACTCTACCATTCTACCTGACGTTCTAACGACTCTACCATTCTACCTGACGTTCTAATCACTCTACCATTCTATCTGACGTTCTAACGACTCTACCATTCTAGCTGACGTTCTAATCACTCTACAATTTTATCTGACGTTCTAATCACTCTACCATTCTATCTGACGTTCTATCGACTCTACCATTCTATCTGACGTTCTAACCACTCTACCATTCTATCCGACGTTCTAACCACTCTACCATTCTATCTGACGTTCTAACGACTCTGCCATTCTATCTGACGTTCTAATCATTCTACCATTCTATCTGACGTTCTAACGACTCTACCATTCTACCTGACGTTCTAACGACTCTACCATTCTACCTGACGTTCTAATCACTCTATCATTCTATCTGACGTTCTAATCACTCTACAATTCTATCTGACGGTCTAATCACTCTACCATTCTATCTGACGTTCTAATCACTCTACCATTCTATCTGACGTTCTAATCACTCTACAATTCTATCTGACGGTCTAATGACTCTACAATTCTATCTGACGGTCTAATCACTCTACCATTCTATCTGACGTTCTAACCACTCTACCATTCTATCTAACGTTCTAACCCCTCTACCATTCTATCTGACGTTCTAACCACTCTACCATTCTACCTGACGTTCTAATCATTCTACCATTCTATCTGACGTTCCAACGACTCTACCATTCTACCTGACGTTCTAACGACTCTACCATTCTACCTGACGTTCTAATCACTCTACCATTCTATCTGACGTTCTAACGACTCTACCATTCTAGCTGACGTTCTAATCACTCTACAATTTTATCTGACGTTCTAATCACTCTACCATTCTATCTGACGTTCTAACCACTCTACCATTCTATCCGACGTTCTAACCACTCTACCATTCTATCTGACGTTCTAACGACTCTGACATTCTATCTGACGTTCTAATCATTCTACCATTCTATCTGACGTTCTAACGACTCTACCATTCTACCTGACGTTCTAACGACTCTACCATTCTACCTGACGTTCTAATCACTCTATCATTCTATCTGACGTTCTAATCACTCTACAATTCTATCTGACGGTCTAATCACTCTACCATTCTATCTGACGTTCTAACCACTCTGCCATTCTATCTGACGTTCTAATCACTCTGCCATTCTATCTGACGTTCTCATCACTCTACCATTCTATTTGACATTCTAACCACTCTACCATTCTATCTGACGTTCTAATCACTCTACAATTTTATCTGACGTTCTAATCACTCTACCATTCTATCTGACGTTCTAACCACTATGCCATTCTATCTGACGTTCTGATCACTCTACCATTCTATCTGACGTTATAACCACTCTGCCATTCTATCTGACGTTCTAACCCCTCTACATTCTACCTGACGTTCTAACGACTCTACCATTCTACCTGACGTTCTAACCACTCTACCATTCCATATGACGTTCTAACCCCTCTACCATTCTATCTGACGTTCTAATCAATCTACCATTCTACCTGAAGTTCTAACCACTCTACCATTCTACCTGACGTTCTAATCACTCTACCATTCTATCTGACGTTCTAACCACTCTACCATTCTATCTAACGTTCTAACCCCTCTACCATTCTATCTGACGTTCTAACCACTCTACCATTCTACCTGACGTTCTAATCATTCTACCATTCTATCTGACGTTCCAACGACTCTACCATTCTACCTGACGTTCTAACGACTCTACCATTCTACCTGACGTTCTAATCACTCTACCATTCTATCTGACGTTCTAACGACTCTACCATTCTAGCTGACGTTCTAATCACTCTACAATTTTATCTGACGTTCTAATCACTCTACCATTCTATCTGACGTTCTAACCACTCTGCCATTCTATCTGACGTTCTGATCACTCTACCATTCTATCTGACGTTCTAACCACTCTGCCATTCTATCTGAAGTTGTAATCACTCTACCATTCTATCTGACGTTCTAACAACTCTACCATTCTATCTGACGTTCTAACCACTCTACCATTCTATCTAACGTTCTAACCACTCTACCATTCTATCTGACGTTCTAACCACTTTACCATTCTACCTGACGTTCTAATCATTCTACCATTCTATCTGACGTTCTAACGACTCTACCATTCTATCTGACGTTCTAACGACTCTACCATTCTACCTGACGTTCTAACCACTCTATCATTCTATCTGACGTTCTAATCACTCTACAATTTTATTTGACGGTCTAATCACTCTACCATTCTATCTGACGTTCTAACCACTCTGCCATTCTATCTGACGTTCTAATCACTCTACCATTCTATCTGAAGTTCTAATCACTCTACCATTCTATCTGACGTTCTAACCACTCTACCATTCTATCTAACGTTCTAACATCTCTACCATTCTATCTGACGTTCTAATGACTCTACCATTCTACCTGACGTTCTAACCACTCTACCATTCTACCTGGCGTTCTAACCACTCTACCATTCTATCTGACGTTCTAATGACTCTACCATTCTACCCGACGTTCTAACCACTCTACCATTCTATCTGACGTTCTAACGACTCTGCCATTCTATCTGACGTTCTAATCATTCTACCATTCTATCTGACGTTCTAACAACTCTACCATTCTACTTGACGTTCTAACGACTCTACCATTTTACCTGACGTTCTAATTACTCTACAATTCTATCTGACGTTCTAACCACTCTACCATTCTATATGACGTTCTAAACACTCTACCATTCTATCTGACGTTCTAACCACTCTACCATTCTATCTGACGTTCTAATCGCTCTACAATTTTATCTGACGTTATAATCACTCTACCATTCCATCTGACGTTCTAATCACTCTGCTATTCTATCTGACGTTCTGATCACTCTACCATTCTATCTGACCTTCTAACCCCTCTACCATTCTATCTAACGTTCTAACACATCTACCATTCTATCTGACGTTCTAACCACTCTACCATTCTACCTGACGTTCTAACCATTCTACCATTCTATCTGACGTTCTAACGACTCTACCATTCTACCTGACGTTCTAACGACTCTACCATTCTACCTGACGTTCTAATCACTCTACCATTCTATCTGACGTTCTAACGACTCTACCATTCTACCTGACGTTCTAATCACTCTACAATTTTATCTGACGTTCTAATCACTCTACCATTCTATCTGACGTTCTAACCACTCTGCCATTCTATCTGACGTTCTGATCACTCAACCATTCTATCTGACGTTCTACACCACTTTGCCATTCTATCTGAAGTTCTAATCACTCTACCATTCTATATGACGTTCTAACCACTCTACCATTCTATCTGACGTTCTAACCACTCTACCATTCTATCTAACGTTCTAACATCTCTACCATTCTATCTGACGTTCTAATGACTCTACCATTCTAAATGACGTTCTAACCACTCTACCATTCTACCTGGCGTTCTAACCATTCTACCATTCTATCTGACGTTCTAATGACTCTACCATTCTACCCGACGTTCTAACCCCTCTACCATTCTATCTAACGTTCTAACCCCTCTACCATTCTATCTGACGTTCTAACCACTCTACCATTCTACCTGACGTTCTAACCATTCTACCATTCTATCTGACGTTCTAACGACTCTACCATTCTACCTGACGTTCTAATCACTCTACCATTCTATCTGAGGTTCTAACGACTCTACCATTCTACCTGACGTTCTAATCACTCTACAATTTTATCTGACGTTCTAATCACTCTACCATTCTATCTGACGTTCTAACCACTCTGCCATTCTATCTGACGTTCTGATCACTCTACCATTCTATCTGACGTTCTACACCACTTTGCCATTCTATCTGAAGTTCTAATCACTCTACCATTCTATCTGACGTTCTAACCACTCTACCATTCTATCTAACGTTCTAACATCTCTACCATTCTATCTGACGTTCTAATGACTCTACCATTCTACCTGACGTTCTAACCACTCTACCATTCTACCTGGCGTTCTAACCACTCTACCATTCTATCTGACGTTCTAACGACTCTACCATTCTACCTGACGTTCTAACGACTCTACCATTCTACCTGACGTTCTAATCACTCTACCATTCTATCTGACGTTCTAACGACTCTACCATTCTACCTGACGTTCGAATCACTCTACAATTTTATCTGACGTTCTAATCACTCTACCATTCTATCTGACGTTCTAACCACTCTGCCATTCTATCTGACGTTCTACACCACTTTGCCATTCTATCTGAAGTTCTAATCACTCTACCATTCTATATGACGTTCTAACCACTCTACCATTCTATCTGACGTTCTAACCACTCTACCATTCTATCTAACGTTCTAACATCTCTACCATTCTATCTGACGTTCTAATGACTCTACCATTCTACCTGACGTTCTAACCACTCTACCATTCTTCCTGGCGTTCTAACCACTCTACCATTCTACCCGACGTTCTAACCCCTCTACCATTCTATCTAACGTTCTATCCCCTCTACCATTCTATCTGACGTTCTAACCACTCTACCATTCTACCTGACGTTCTAACCATTCTACCATTCTATCTGACGTTCTACCGACTCTACCATTCTACCTGACGTTCTAATCACTCTACCATTCTATCTGAGGTTCTAACGACTCTACCATTCTACCTGACGTTCTAATTACTCTACAATTTTATCTGACGTTCTAATCACTCTACCATTCTATCTGACGTTCTAACCACTCTGCCATTCTATCTGACGTTCTGAACACTCTACCATTCTATCTGACGTTCTACACCACTTTGCCATTCTATCTGAAGTTCTAATCACTCTACCATTCTATCTGACGTTCTAACCATTCTACCATTCTATCTAACGTTCTAACATCTCTACCATTCTATCTGACGTTCTAATGACTCTACCATTCTACCTGACGTTCTAACCACTCTACCATTCTAACTGGCGTTCTAACCACTCTACCATTCTATCTGACGTTCTAATGACTCTACCATTCTACCCGACGTTCTAACCCCTCTACCATTCCATCTGACGTTCTAATGACTCTACCATTCTATCTGACGATCTAACCACTCTACCATTCTACCTGGCGTTCTAACCACTCTACCATTCTATCTGACGTTCTAACCACTCTACCATTCTATCTAACGTTCTAACATCTCTACCATTCTATCTGACGTTCTAATGACTCTACCATTCTACCTGACGTTCTAACCACTCTACCATTCTACCTGGCGTTCTAACCACTCTACCATTCTATCTGACGTTCTAATGACTCTACCATTCTACCCGACGTTCTAACCCCTCTACCATTCTATCTAACGTTCTAACCCCTCTACCATTCTATCTGACGTTCTAACCACTCTACCATTCTACCTGACGTTCTAACCATTCTACCATTCTATCTGACGTTTAACGACTCTACCATTCTACCTGACGTTCTAATCACTCTACCATTCTATCTGACGTTCTAACGACTCTACCATTCTACCTGACGTTCTAATCACTCTACAATTTTATCTGACGTTCTAATCACTCTACCATTCTATCTGACGTTCTACACCACTTTGCCATTCTATCTGAAGTTCTAATCACTCTACCATTCTATCTGACGTTCTAACCACTCTACCATTCTATCTAACGTTCTAATATCTCTACCATTCTATCTGACGTTCTAATGACTCTACCATTCTACCCGACGTTCTAACCCCTCTACCATTCTATCTAACGTTCTAATGACTCTACCATTCTATCTGACGTTCTAACGACTCTACCATTCTACCTGACGTTCTAACGACTCTACCATTCTACCTGACGTTATAATCACTCTACAATTCTACCTGACGTTCTAACCACTCTACTATTCTATATGACGTTCTAAACACTCTACCATTCTATCTGACATTCTAATGACTCTACCATTCTACCCGACGTTCTAACCACTCTACCATTCTATCTGACGTTCTAACCACTCTGCCATTCTATCTGACGTTCTAATCATTCTACCATTCTATCTGACGTTCTAACGACTCTACCATTCTACCTGACGTTCTAATCACTCTACAATTCTATCTGACGTTCTAACCACTCTGCCATTCTATCTGACGTTCTGATCACTCTACCATTCTATCTGACGTTCTAACCCCTCTACCATTCTATCTAACGTTCTAACCCCTATACCATTCTATCTGACGTTCTAACCACTCTACCATTCTACCTGACGTTCTAACGACTCTACCATTCTACCTGACGTTCTAATCACTCTACCATTCTATCTGACGTTCTAACGACTCTACCATTCTACCTGACGTTCTAATCACTCTACAATTTTATCTGACGTTCTAATCACTCTACCATTCTATCTGACGTTCTAACCACTCTGCCATTCTATCTGACGTTCTGATCACTCTACCATTCTATCTGACGTTCTACACCACTTTGCCATTCTATCTGAAGTTCTAATCACTCTACCATTCTACCTGACGTTCTAACCACTCTACCATTCTACCTGGCGTTCTAACCACTCTACCATTCTATCTGACGTTCTAATGACTCTACCATTCTACCCGACGTTCTAACCACTCTACCATTCTATCTGACGTTCTAATCATTCTACCATTCTATCTGACGTTCTAACGACTCTACCATTCTACCTGACGTTCTAACGACCCTACCATTCTACCTGACGTTATAATCACTCTACAATTCTACCTGACGTTCTAATCGCACTACAATTTTATCTGACGTTATAATCACTCTACCATTCTATCTGACGTTCTAATCACTCTGCCATTCTATCTGACGTTCTGATCACTCTACCATTCTATCTGACGTTCTAACCACTCTACCATTCTATCTGACGTTCTTATCACTCTACAATTTTATCTGACGTTCTAATCACTCTACCATTCTATCTGACGTTCTAAACACTCTGCCATTCTATCTGACGTTCTGATCACTCTACCATTCTATCTGACGTTCAAACCACTCTGCCATTCTATCTGAAGTTCTAATCACTCTACCATTCTATCTGACGTTCTATCCACTCTAGCATTCTATCTGACGTTCTAACCACTCTACCATTCTATCTGACGTTCTAACTACTCTACAATTCTATCTGACGTTCTAATCACTCTACCATTCTATGTGACGTTCTAACCACTCTGCCATTCTATCTGAAGTTCTAATCACTCTACCATTCTATCTGACGTTCTAACCACTCTACCATTTTATCTGACGTTCTAACCACTCTACCATTCTATCTAACGTTCTAACCTCTCTACCATTCTATCTGACGTTCTAACCACTCTACCATTCTACCTGACGTTCTAATCATTCTACCATTCTATCTGACGTTCTAACGACTCTACCATTCTACCTGTCGTTCTAACGACTCTACCATTCTACCTGGCGTTCTAACCACTCTACCATTCTATCTGACGTTCTAACCACTCTACTATTCTATCTAACGTTCTAACCCCTCTACAATTCTATCTGACGTTCTAACCACTCTACCATTCTACATGACGTTCTAATCATTTTACCATTCTATCTGACGTTCTAACCCCTCTACCATTCTATCTGACGTTCTAACGACTCTATCATTCTACCTGACGTTCTAACGACTCTACCATTCTACCTGACGTTCTAATCACTCTACCATTCTACCTGACGTTCTAACCATTCTACCATTCTATCTGACGTTCTAACGACTCTATCATTCTACCTGACGTTCTAACGACTCTACCATTCTACCTGACGTTCTAATCACTCTACCATTCTATCTGACGTTCTAACGACTCTACCATTCTACCTGACGTTCTAACCATTCTACCATTCTATCTAACGTTCTAACCCCTCTGCCATTCTATCTGACGTTCTGATCACTCAACCATTCTATCTGACGTTCTACACCACTTTGCCATTCTATCTGAAGTTCTAATCACTATACCATTCTATATGACGTTCTAACCACTCTACCATTCTATCTGACGTTCTAACCACTCTACCATTCTATCTCACGTTCTAACATCTCTACCATTCTATCTGACGTTCTAATGACTCTACCATTCTACCTGACGTTCTAACCACTCTACCATTCTACCTGGCGTTCTAACCACTCTACCATTCTATCTGACGTTCTAATGACTCTACCATTCTACCCGACGTTCTAACCCCTCTACCATTCTATCTAACGTTCTAACCCCTCTACCATTCTATCTGACGTTCTAACCACTCTACCATTCTACCTGACGATCTAACCATTCTACCATTCTATCTGACGTTCTAACGACTCTACCATTCTACCTGACGTTCTAATCACTCTACCATTCTATCTGAGTTTCTAACGACTCTACCATTCTACCTGACGTTCTAATCACTCTACAATTTTATCTGACGTTCTAATCACTCTACCATTCTATCTGACGTTCTAACCACTCTGCCATTCTATCTGACGTTCTGATCACTCTACCATTCTATCTGACGTTCTACACCACTTTGCCATTCTATCTGAAGTTCTAATCACTCTACCATTCTATCTGACGTTCTAACCACTCTACCATTCTATCTAACGTTCTAACATCTCTACCATTCTATCTGACGTTCTAATGACTCTACCATTCTACCTGACGTTTTAACCACTCTACCATTCTACCTGGCGTTCTAACCACTCTACCATTCTATCTGACGTTCTAATGACTCTACCATTCTACCCGACGTTCTAACCCCTCTACCATTCTATCTGACGTTCTAATGACTCTACCATTCTATCTGACGATCTAACCACTCTACCATTCTACCTGGCGTTCTAACCACTCTACCATTCTATCTGACATTCTAATGACTCTACCATTCTACCCGACGTTCTAACCACTCTACCATTCTACCTGACGTTCTAACCATTCTACCATTCTATCTGACGTTCTAACGACTCTACCATTCTACCTGACGTTCTAACGACTCTACCATTCTACCTGACGTTCTAATCACTCTACCATTCTATCTGACGTTCTAACGACTCTACCATTCTACCTGACGTTCTAATCACTCTACAATTTTATCTGACGTTCTAATCACTCTACCATTCTATCTGACGTTCTAACCACTCTGCCATTCTATCTGACGTTCTGATCACTCAACCATTCTATATGACGTTCTAATGACTCTACCATTCTATCTGACGTTCTAACCACTCTACCATTCTATCTAACGTTCTAACATCTCTACCATTCTATCTGACGTTCTAATGACTCTACCATTCTACCTGACGTTCTAACCACTCTACCATTCTACCTGGTGTTCTAACCACTCTACCATTCTATCTGACGTTCTAATGACTCTACCATTCTACCCGACGTTCTAACCCCTCTACCATTCTATCTGACGTTCTAATGACTCTACCATTCTATCTGACGATCTAACCACTCTACCATTC
The DNA here is from genome assembly GCA_964016885.1 of Eledone cirrhosa. Taxonomy (NCBI): domain Eukaryota; kingdom Metazoa; phylum Mollusca; class Cephalopoda; order Octopoda; family Eledonidae; genus Eledone; species Eledone cirrhosa. The sequence continues at coordinate 21,418,362 of OZ024740.1, forward strand.
TACCTGGCGTTCTAACCACTCTACCATTCTATCTGACGTTCTAACCACTCTACCATTCTATCTAACGTTCTAACATCTCTACCATTCTATCTGACGTTCTAATGACTCTACCATTCTACCTGACGTTCTAACCACTCTACCATTCTACCTGGCGTTCTAACCACTCTACCATTCTATCTGACGTTCTAATGACTCTACCATTCTACCCGACGTTCTAACCCCTCTACCATTCTATCTAACGTTCTAACCCCTCTACCATTCTATCTGATGTTCTAACCACTCTACCATTCTACCTGACGTTCTAACCATTCTACCATTCTATCTGACGTTCTAACGACTCTACCATTCTACCTGACGTTCTAATCACTCTACCATTCTATCTGACGTTCTAACGACTCTACCATTCTACCTGACGTTCTAATCACTCTACAATTTTATCTGACGTTCTAATCACTCTACCATTCTATCTGACGTTCTAACCCCTCTGCCATTCTATCTGACCTTCTGATCACTCTACCATTCTATCTGACGTTCTACACCACTTTGCCATTCTATCTGAAGTTCTAATCACTCTACCATTCTATCTGACGTTCTAACCCCTCTACCATTCTATCTAACGTTCTAACATCTCTACCATTCTATCTGACGTTCTAATGACTCTACCATTCTACCCGACGTTCTAACCCCTCTACCATTCTATCTGACGTTCTAATGACTCTACCATTCTATCTGACGATCTATCCACTCTACCATTCTACCTGGCGTTCTAACCACTCTACCATTCTATCTGACATTCTAATGACTCTACCATTCTATCTGACGTTCTAACGACTCTACCATTCTACCTGACGTTCTAACGACTCTACCATTCTACCTGACGTTATAATCACTCTACAATTCTACCTGACGTTCTAACCACTCTACTATTCTATATGACGTTCTAAACACTCTACCATTCTATCTGACATTCTAATGACTCTACCATTCTACCCGACGTTCTAACCACTCTACCATTCTATCTGACGTTCTAACCACTCTGCCATTCTATCTGACGTTCTAATCATTCTACCATTCTATCTGACGTTCTAACCCCTCTACCATTCTATCTAACGTTCTAACCCCTCTACCATTCTATCTGACGTTCTAACCACTCTACCATTCTACCTGACGTTCTAACCATTCTACCATTCTATCTGACGTTCTAACGACTCTACCATTTTACCTGACGTTCTAACGACTCTACCATTCTACCTGACGTTCTAATCACTCTACCATTCTATCTGACGTTCTAACGACTCTACCATTCTACCTGACGTTCTAATCACTCTACAATTTTATCTGACGTTCTAATCACTCTACCATTCTATCTGACGTTCTAACCACTCTGCCATTCTATCTGAAGTTCTAATCACTCTACCATTCTATCTGACGTTCTATCCACTCTAGCATTCTATCTGACGTTCTAACCACTCTACCATTCTATCTGACGTTCTAACTACTCTACAATTCTATCTGACGTTCTAATCACTCTACCATTCTATCTGACGTTCTAATCACTCTACCATTTTATCTGACGTTCTAACCACTCTACCATTCTATCTAACGTTCTAACCTCTCTACCATTCTATCTGACGTTCTAACCACTCTACCATTCTACCTGACGTTCTAATCATTCTACCATTCTATCTGACGTTCTAACGACTCTACCATTCTACCTGTCGTTCTAACGACTCTACCATTCTACCTGACGTTCTAACCACTCTCCCATTCTATCTGACGTTCTAACCACTCTACTATTCTATCTAACGTTCTAACCCCTCTACAATTCTATCTGACGTTCTAACCACTCTACCATTCTACATGACGTTCTAATCATTTTACCATTCTATCTGACGTTCTAACCCCTCTACCATTCTATCTGACGTTCTAACGACTCTATCATTCTACCTGACGTTCTAATCACTCTACCATTCTACCTGACGTTCTAACCATTCTACCATTCTATCTGACGTTCTAACGACTCTATCATTCTACCTGACGTTCTAACGACTCTACCATTCTACCTGACGTTCTAATCACTCTACCATTCTATCTGACGTTCTAACGACTCTACCATTCTACCTGACGTTCTAACCATTCTACCATTCTATCTAACGTTCTAGCCCCTCTGCCATTCTATCTGACGTTCTGATCACTCAACCATTCTATCTGACGTTCTACACCACTTTGCCATTCTATCTGAAGTTCTAATCACTCTACCATTCTATATGACGTTCTAACCACTCTACCATTCTATCTGACGTTCTAACCACTCTACCATTCTATCTAACGTTCTAACATCTCTACCATTCTATCTGACGTTCTAATGACTCTACCATTCTACCTGACGTTCTAACCACTCTACCATTCTACCTGGCGTTCTAACCACTCTACCATTCTATCTGACGTTCTAATGACTCTACCATTCTACCCGACGTTCTAACCCCTCTACCATTCTATCTAACGTTCTAACCCCTCTACCATTCTATCTGACGTTCTAACCACTCTACCATTCTACCTGACGATCTAACCATTCTACCATTCTATCTGACGTTCTAACGACTCTACCATTCTACCTGACGTTCTAATCACTCTACCATTCTATCTGAGTTTCTAACGACTCTACCATTCTACCTGACGTTCTAATCACTCTACAATTTTATCTGACGTTCTAATCACTCTACCATTCTATCTGAAGTTCTAACCACTCTGCCATTCTATCTGACGTTCTGATCACTCTACCATTCTATCTGACGTTCTACACCACTTTGCCATTCTATCTGAAGTTCTAATCACTCTACCATTCTATCTGACGTTCTAACCACTCTACCATTCTATCTAACGTTCTAACATCTCTACCATTCTATCTGACGTTCTAATGACTCTACCATTCTACCTGACGTTCTAACCACTCTACCATTCTACCTGGCGTTCTAACCACTCTACCATTCTATCTGACGTTCTAATGACTCTACCATTCTACCCGACGTTCTAACCCCTCTACCATTCTATCTGACGTTCTAATGACTCTACCATTCTATCTGACGATCTAACCACTCTTCCATTCTACCTGGCGTTCTAACCACTCTACCATTCTATCTGACATTCTAATGACTCTACCATTCTACCCGACGTTCTAACCACTCTACCATTCTACCTGACGTTCTAACCATTCTACCATTCTATCTGACGTTCTAACGACTCTACCATTCTACCTGACGTTCTAACGACTCTACCATTCTACCTGACGTTCTAATCACTCTACCATTCTATCTGACGTTCTAACGACTCTACCATTCTACCTGACGTTCTAATCACTCTACAATTTTATCTGACGTTCTAATCACTCTACCATTCTATCTGACGTTCTAACCACTCTGCCATTCTATCTGACGTTCTGATCACTCAACCATTCTATATGACGTTCTAACCACTCTACCATTCTATCTGACATTCTAACCACTCTACCATTCTATCTAACGTTCTAACATCTCTACCATTCTATCTGACGTTCTAATGACTCTACCATTCTACCTGACGTTCTAACCACTCTACCATTCTACCTGGCGTTCTAACCACTCTACCATTCTATCTGACGTTCTAATGACTCTACCATTCTACCCGACGTTCTAACCCCTCTACCATTCTATCTAACGTTCTATCCCCTCTACCATTCTCTCTGACGTTCTAACCACTCTACCATTCTACCTGACGTTCTAACCATTCTACCATTCTATCTGACGTTCTAACGACTCTACCATTCTACCTGACGTTCTAATCACTCTACCATTCTATCTGAGGTTCTAACGACTCTACCATTCTACCTGACGTTCTAATCACTCTACAATTTTATCTGACGTTCTAATCACTCTACCATTCTATCTGACGTTCTAACCACTCTGACATTCTATCTGACGTTCTGATCACTCTACCATTCTATCTGACGTTCTACACCACTTTGCCATTCTATCTGAAGTTCTAATCACTCTACCATTCTATCTGACGTTCTAACCACTCTACCATTCTATCTAACGTTCTAACATCTCTACCATTCTATCTGACGTTCTAATGACTCTACCATTCTACCTGACGTTCTAACCACTCTACCATTCTACCTGGCGTTCTAACCACTCTACCATTCTATCTGACGTTCTAATGACTCTACCATTCTACCCGACGTTCTAACCCCTCTACCATTCTATCTGACGTTCTAATGACTCTACCATTCTATCTGACGATCTAACCACTCTACCATTCTACCTGGCGTTCTAACCACTCTACCATTCTATCTGACGTTCTAACCACTCTACCATTCTATCTAACGTTCTAACATCTCTACCATTCTATCTGACGTTCTAATGACTCTACCATTCTACCTGACGTTCTAACCACTCTACCATTCTACCTGGCGTTCTAACCACTCTACCATTCTATCTGACGTTCTAATGACTCTACCATTCTACCCGACGTTCTAACCCCTCTACCATTCTATCTAACGTTCTAACCCCTCTACCATTCTATCTGATGTTCTAACCACTCTACCATTCTACCTGACGTTCTAACCATTCTACCATTCTATCTGACGTTCTAACGACTCTACCATTCTACCTGACGTTCTAACCACTCTACCATTCTCTCTGACGTTCTAATCACTCTACCATTCTATCTGACGTTCTAACCCCTCTACCATTCTATCTAACGTTCTAACATTTCTACCATTCTATCTGACGTTCTAATGACTCTACCATTCTACCCGACGTTCTAACCCTTCTACCATTCTATCTGACGTTCTAATGACTCTACCATTCTATCTGACGATCTATCCACTCTACCATTCTACCTGGCGTTCTAACCACTCTACCATTCTATCTGACATTCTAATGACTCTACCATTCTATCTGACGTTCTAACTACTCTATCATTCTACCTGACGTTCTAATCACTCTACCATTCTACCTGACGTTCTAACCATTCTACCATTCTATCTGACGTTCTAACGACTCTATCATTCTACCTGACGTTCTAACGACTCTACCATTCTACCTGACGTTCTAATCACTCTACCATTCTATCTGACGTTCTAACGACTCTACCATTCTACCTGACGTTCTAACCATTCTACCATTCTATCTAACGTTCTAGCCCCTCTGCCATTCTATCTGACGTTCTGATCACTCAACCATTCTATCTGACGTTCTACACCACTTTGCCATTCTATCTGAAGTTCTAATCACTCTACCATTCTATATGACGTTCTAACCACTCTACCATTCTATCTGACGTTCTAACCACTCTACCATTCTATCTAACGTTCTAACATCTCTACCATTCTATCTGACGTTCTAATGACTCTACCATTCTACCTGACGTTCTAACCACTCTACCATTCTACCTGGCGTTCTAACCACTCTACCATTCTATCTGACGTTCTAATGACTCTACCATTCTACCCGACGTTCTAACCCCTCTACCATTCTATCTAACGTTCTAACCCCTCTACCATTCTATCTGACGTTCTAACCAATCTACCATTCTACCTGACGATCTAACCATTCTACCATTCTATCTGACGTTCTAACGACTCTACCATTCTACCTGACGTTCTAATCACTCTACCATTCTATCTGAGTTTCTAACGACTCTACCATTCTACCTGACGTTCTAATCACTCTACAATTTTATCTGACGTTCTAATCACTCTACCATTCTATCTGACGTTCTAACCACTCTGCCATTCTATCTGACGTTCTGATCACTCTACCATTCTATCTGACGTTCTACACCACTTTGCCATTCTATCTGAAGTTCTAATCACTCTACCATTCTATCTGACGTTCTAACCACTCTACCATTCTATCTAACGTTCTAACATCTCTACCATTCTATCTGACGTTCTAATGACTCTACCATTCTACCTGACGTTCTAACCACTCTACCATTCTACCTGGCGTTCTAATGACTCTACCATTCTACCCGACGTTCTAACCCCTCTACCATTCTATCTGACGTTCTAATGACTCTACCATTCTATCTGACGATCTAACCACTCTTCCATTCTACCTGGCGTTCTAACCACTCTACCATTCTACCTGACGTTCTAACCATTCTACCATTCTATCTGACGTTCTAACGACTCTACCATTCTACCTGACGTTCTAACGACTCTACCATTCTACCTGACGTTCTAATCACTCTACCATTCTATCTGACGTTCTAACGACTCTACCATTCTACCTGACGTTCTAATCACTCTACAATTTTATCTGACGTTCTAATCACTCTACCATTCTATCTGACGTTCTAACCACTCTGCCATTCTATCTGACGTTCTGATCACTCAACCATTCTATATGACGTTCTAACCACTCTACCATTCTATCTGACATTCTAACCACTCTACCATTCTATCTAACGTTCTAACATCTCTACCATTCTATCTGACGTTCTAATGACTCTACCATTCTACCTGACGTTCTAACCACTCTACCATTCTACCTGGCGTTCTAACCACTCTACCATTCTATCTGACGTTCTAATGACTCTACCATTCTACCCGACGTTCTAACCCCTCTACCATTCTATCTAACGTTCTATCCCCTCTACCATTCTCTCTGACGTTCTAACCACTCTACCATTCTACCTGACGTTCTAACCATTCTACCATTCTATCTGACGTTCTAACGACTCTACCATTCTACCTGACGTTCTAATCACTCTACAATTTTATCTGACGTTCTAATCACTCTACCATTCTATCTGACGTTCTAACCACTCTGACATTCTATCTGACGTTCTGATCACTCTACCATTCTATCTGACGTTCTACACCACTTTGCCATTCTATCTGAAGTTCTAATCACTCTACCATTCTATCTGACGTTCTAACCACTCTACCATTCTATCTAACGTTCTAACCACTCTACCATTCTATCTAACGTTCTAACATCTCTACCATTCTATCTGACGTTCTAATGACTCTACCATTCTATCTGACGATCTAACCACTCTACCATTCTACCTGGCGTTCTAACCACTCTACCATTCTATCTGACGTTCTAACCACTCTACCATTCTATCTAACGTTCTAACATCTCTACCATTCTATCTGACGTTCTAATGACTCTACCATTCTACCTGACGTTCTAACCACTCTACCATTCTACCTGGCGTTCTAACCACTCTACCATTCTATCTGACGTTCTAATGACTCTACCATTCTACCCGACGTTCTAACCCCTCTACCATTCTATCTAACGTTCTAACCCCTCTACCATTCTATCTGATGTTCTAACCACTCTACCATTCTACCTGACGTTCTAACCATTCTACCATTCTATCTGACGTTCTAACGACTCTACCATTCTACCTGACGTTCTAACCACTCTACCATTCTCTCTGACGTTCTAATCACTCTACCATTCTATCTGACGTTCTAACCCCTCTACCATTCTATCTAACGTTCTAACATTTCTACCATTCTATCTGACGTTCTAATGACTCTACCATTCTACCCGACGTTCTAACCCTTCTACCATTCTATCTGACGTTCTAATGACTCTACCATTCTATCTGACGATCTATCCACTCTACCATTCTACCTGGCGTTCTAACCACTCTACCATTCTATCTGACATTCTAATGACTCTACCATTCTATCTGACGTTCTAACGACTCTACCATTCTACCTGACGTTCTAACGACTCTACCATTCTACCTGACGTTATAATCACTCTACAATTCTACCTGACGTTCTAACCACTCTACTATTCTATATGACGTTCTAAACACTCTACCATTCTATCTGACATTCTAATGACTCTACCATTCTACCCGACGTTCTAACCACTCTACCATTCTATCTGACGTTCTAACCACTCTGCCATTCTATCTGACGTTCTAATCATTCTACCATTCTATCTGACGTTCTAACGACTCTACCATTCTACCTGACGTTCTAATCACTCTACAATTCTATCTGACGTTCTAACCACTCTGCCATTCTATCTGACGTTCTGATCACTCTACCATTCTATCTGACGTTCTAACCCCTCTACCATTCTATCTAACGTTCTAACCCCTCTACCATTCTATCTGACGTTCTAACCACTCTACCATTCTACCTGGCGTTCTAACCACTCTACCATTCTATCTGACGTTCTAATGACTCTACCATTCTACCCGACGTTCTAACCCCTCTACCATTCTATCTGACCTTCTAATGACTCTACCATTCTATCTGATGTTCTAACCACTCTACCATTCTACCTGACGTTCTAACCATTCTACCATTCTATCTGACGTTCTAACGACTCTACCATTCTACCTGACGTTCTAATCACTCTACCATTCTATCTGACGTTCTAACGACTCAACCATTCTACCTGACGTTCTAATCACTCTACAATTTTATCTGACGTTCTAATCACTCTACCATTCTATCTGACGTTCTAACCCCTCTGCCATTCTATCTGACGTTCTGATCACTCTACCATTCTATCTGACGTTCTACACCACTTTGCCGTTCTATCTGAAGTTCTAATCACTCTACCATTCTATCTGACGTTCTAACCCCTCTACCATTCTATCTAACGTTCTAACATCTCTACCATTCTATCTGACGTTCTAATGACTCTACCATTCTACCCGACGTCCTAACCCCTCTACCATTCTATCTGACGTTCTAATGACTCTACCATTCTATCTGACGATCTATCCACTCTACCATTCTACCTGGCGTTCTAACCACTCTACCATTCTATCTGACATTCTAATGACTCTACCATTCTATCTGACGTTCTAACGACTCTACCATTCTACCTGACGTTCTAACGACTCTACCATTCTACCTGACGTTATAATCACTCTACAATTCTACCTGACGTTCTAACCACTCTACTATTCTATATGACGTTCTAAACACTCTACCATTCTATCTGACATTCTAATGACTCTACCATTCTACCCGACGTTCTAACCACTCTACCATTCTATCTGACGTTGTAACCACTCTGCCATTCTATCTGACGTTCTAATCATTCTACCATTCTATCTGACGTTCTAACAACTCTACCATTCTACCTGACGTTCTAATCACTCTACAATTCTATCTGACGTTCTAACCACTCTGCCATTCTATCTGACGTTCTGATCACTCTACCATTCTATCTGACGTTCTAACCCCTCTACCATTCTATCTAACGTTCTAACCCCTCTACCATTCTATCTGACGTTCTAACCACTCTACCATTCTACCTGACGTTCTAACCATTCTACCATTCTATCTGACGTTCTAACGACTCTACCATTCTACCTGACGTTCTAACGACTCTACCATTCTACCTGACGTTCTAATCACTCTACCATTCTATCTGACGTTCTAACGACTCTACCATTCTACCTGACGTTCTAATCACTCTACAATTTTATCTGACGTTCTAACCACTCTGACATTCTATCTGACGTTCTGATCACTCTACCATTCTATCTGACGTTCTACACCACTTTGCCATTCTATCTGAAGTTCTAATCACTCTACCATTCTATCTGACGTTCTAACCACTCTACCATTCTATCTAACGTTCTAACATCTCTACCGTTCTATCTGACGTTCTAATGACTCTACCATTCTACCTGACGTTCTAACCACTCTACCATTCTACCTGGCGTTCTAACCACTCTACCATTCTATCTGACGTTCTAATGACTCTACCATTCTACCCGACGTTCTAACCCCTCTACCATTCTATCTGACGTTCTAATGACTCTACCATTCTATCTGACGATCTAACCACTCTACCATTCTACCTGGCGTTCTAACCACTCTACCATTCTATCTGACGTTCTAACCACTCTACCATTCTATCTAACGTTCTAACATCTCTACCATTCTATCTGACGTTCTAATGACTCTACCATTCTACCTGACGTTCTAACCACTCTACCATTCTACCTGGCGTTCTAACCACTCTACCATTCTATCTGACGTTCTAATGACTCTACCATTCTACCCGACGTTCTAACCCCTCTACCATTCTATCTAACGTTCTAACCCCTCTACCATTCTATCTGATGTTCTAACCACTCTACCATTCTACCTGACGTTCTAACCATTCTACCATTCTATCTGACGTTCTAACGACTCTACCATTCTACCTGACGTTCTAACCACTCTACCATTCTCTCTGACGTTCTAATCACTCTACCATTCTATCTGACGTTCTAACCCCTCTACCATTCTATCTAACGTTCTAACATTTCTACCATTCTATCTGACGTTCTAATGACTCTACCATTCTACCCGACGTTCTAACCCTTCTACCATTCTATCTGACGTTCTAATGACTCTACCATTCTATCTGACGATCTATCCACTCTACCATTCTACCTGGCGTTCTAACCACTCTACCATTCTATCTGACATTCTAATGACTCTACCATTCTATCTGACGTTCTAACGACTCTACCATTCTACCTGACGTTCTAACGACTCTACCATTCTACATGACGTTATAATCACTCTACAATTCTACCTGACGTTCTAACCACTCTACTATTCTATATGACGTTCTAAACACTCTACCATTCTATCTGACATTCTAATGACTCTACCATTCTACCCGACGTTCTAACCACTCTACCATTCTATCTGACGTTCTAACCACTCTACCATTCTATCTGACGTTCTAATCATTCTACCATTCTATCTGACGTTCTAACGACTCTACCATTCTACCTGACGTTCTAATCACTCTACAATTCTATCTGACGTTCTAACCACTCTGCCATTCTATCTGACGTTCTGATCACTCTACCATTCTATCTGACGTTCTAACCCCTCTACCATTCTATCTAACGTTCTAACCCCTCTACCATTCTATCTGACGTTCTAACCACTCTACCATTCTACCTGGCGTTCTAACCACTCTACCATTCTATCTGACGTTCTAATGACTCTACCATTCTACCCGACGTTCTAACCCCTCTACCATTCTATCTGACCTTCTAATGACTCTACCATTCTATCTGATGTTCTAACCACTCTACCATTCTACCTGACGTTCTAACCATTCTACCATTCTATCTGACGTTCTAACGACTCTACCATTCTACCTGACGTTCTAATCACTCTACCATTCTATCTGACGTTCTAACGACTCTACCATTCTACCTGACGTTCTAATCACTCTACAATTTTATCTGACGTTCTAATCACTCTACCATTCTATCTGACGTTCTAACCCCTCTGCCATTCTATCTGACGTTCTGATCACTCTACCATTCTATCTGACGTTCTACACCACTTTGCCGTTCTATCTGAAGTTCTAATCACTCTACCATTCTATCTGACGTTCTAACCCCTCTACCATTCTATCTAACGTTCTAACATCTCTACCATTCTATCTGACGTTCTAATGACTCTACCATTCTACCCGACGTTCTAACCCCTCTACCATTCTATCTGACGTTCTAATGACTCTACCATTCTATCTGACGATCTATCCACTCTACCATTCTACCTGGAGTTCTAACCACTCTACCATTCTATCTGACATTCTAATGACTCTACCATTCTATCTGACGTTCTAACGACTCTACCATTCTACCTGACGTTCTAACGACTCTACCATTCTACCTGACGTTATAATCACTCTACAATTCTACCTGACGTTCTAACCACTCTACTATTCTATATGACGTTCTAAACACTCTACCATTCTATCTGACATTCTAATGACTCTACCATTCTACCCGACGTTCTAACCACTCTACCATTCTATCTGACGTTGTAACCACTCTGCCATTCTATCTGACGTTCTAATCATTCTACCATTCTATCTGACGTTCTAACGACTCTACCATTCTACCTGACGTTCTAATCACTCTACAATTCTATCTGACGTTCTAACCACTCTGCCATTCTATCTGACGTTCTGATCACTCTACCATTCTATCTGACGTTCTAACCCCTCTACCATTCTATCTAACGTTCTAACCCCTCTACCATTCTATCTGACGTTCTAACCACTCTACCATTCTACCTGACGTTCTAACCATTCTACCATTCTATCTGACGTTCTAACGACGCTACCATTCTACCTGACGTTCTAACGACTCTACCATTCTACCTGACGTTCTAATCACTCTACCATTCTATCTGACGTTCTAACGACTCTACCATTCTACCTGACGTTCTAATCACTCTACAATTTTATCTGACGTTCTAATCACTCTACCATTCTATCTGACGTTCTAACCACTCTGCCATTCTATCTGAAGTTCTAATCACTCTACCATTCTATCTGACGTTCTATCCACTCTAGCATTCTATCTGACGTTCTAACCACTCTACCATTCTATCTGACGTTCTAACTACTCTACAATTCTATCTGACGTTCTAATCACTCTACCATTCTATGTGACGTTCTAACCACTCTGCCATTCTATCTGAAGTTCTAATCACTCTACCATTCTATCTGACGTTCTAACCACTCTACCATTTTATCTGACGTTCTAACCACTCTACCATTCTATCTAACGTTCTAACCTCTCTACCATTCTATCTGACGTTCTAACCACTCTACCATTCTACCTGACGTTCTAATCATTCTACCATTCTATCTGACGTTCTAACGACTCTAGCATTCTACCTGTCGTTCTAACGACTCTACCATTCTACCTGACGTTCTAACCACTCTACCATTCTATCTGACGTTCTAACCACTCTACTATTCTATCTAACGTTCTAACCCCTCTACAATTCTATCTGACGTTCTAACCACTCTACCATTCTACATGACGTTCTAATCATTTTACCATTCTATCTGACGTTCTAACCCCTCTACCATTCTATCTGACGTTCTAACGACTCTATCATTCTACCTGACGTTCTAACGACTCTACCATTCTACCTGACGTTCTAATCACTCTACCATTCTACCTGACGTTCTAACCATTCTACCATTCTATCTGACGTTCTAACGACTCTATCATTCTACCTGACGTTCTAATCACTCTACCATTCTATCTGACGTTCTAACGACTCTACCATTCTATCTGACGTTCTAACCCCTCTACCATTCTATCTAACGTTCTAACCCCTCTACCATTCTATCTGACGTTCTAACCACTCTACCATTCTACCTGGCGTTCTAACCACTCTACCATTCTATCTGACGTTCTAATGACTCTACCATTCTACCCGACGTTCTAACCCCTCTACCATTCTATCTGACCTTCTGATCACTCAACCATTCTATCTGACGTTCTACACCACTTTGCCATTCTATCTGAAGTTCTAATCACTCTACCATTCTATATGACGTTCTAACCACTCTACCATTCTATCTGACGTTCTAACCACTCTACCATTCTATCTAACGTTCTAACATCTCTACCATTCTATCTGACGTTCTAATGACTCTACCATTCTACCTGACGTTCTAACCACTCTACCATTCTACCTGGCGTTCTAACCACTCTACCATTCTATCTGACGTTCTAATGACTCTACCATTCTACCCGACGTTCTAACCCCTCTACCATTCTATCTAACGTTCTAACCCCTCTACCATTCTATCTGACGTTCTAACCACTCTACCATTCTACCTGACGATCTAACCATTCTACCATTCTATCTGACGTTCTAACGACTCTACCATTCTACCTGACGTTCTAATCACTCTACCATTCTATCTGAGTTTCTAACGACTCTACCATTCTACCTGACGTTCTAATCACTCTACAATTTTATCTGACGTTCTAATCACTCTACCATTCTATCTGACGTTCTAACCACTCTGCCATTCTATCTGACGTTCTGATCACTCTACCATTCTATCTGACGTTCTACACCACTTTGCCATTCTATCTGAAGTTCAAATCACTCTACCATTCTATCTGACGTTCTAACCACTCTACCATTCTATCTAACGTTCTAACATCTCTACCATTCTATCTGACGTTCTAATGACTCTACCATTCTACCTGACGTTCTAACCACTCTACCATTCTACCTGGCGTTCTAACCACTCTACCATTCTATCTGACGTTCTAACGACTCTACCATTCTACCTGACGTTCTAACGACTCTACCATTCTACCTGACGTTCTAATCACTCTACCATTCTATCTGACGTTCTAACGACTCTACCATTCTACCTGACGTTCTAATCACTCTACAATTTTATCTGACGTTCTAATCACTCTACCATTCTATCTGACGTTCTAACCACTCTGCCATTCTATCTGACGTTCTGATCACTCAACCATTCTATATGACGTTCTAACCACTCTACCATTCTATCTGACGTTCTAACCACTCTACCATTCTATATAACGTTCTAACATCTCTACCATTCTATCTGACGTTCTAATGACTCTACCATTCTACCTGACGTTCTAACCACTCTACCATTCTACCTGGCGTTCTAACCACTCTACCATTCTATCTGACGTTATAATGACTCTACCATTCTACCCGACGTTCTAACCCCTCTACCATACTATCTAACGTTCTATCCCCTCTACCATTCTATCTGACGTTCTAACCACTCTACCATTCTACCTGACGTTCTAACCACTCTACCATTCTATCTGACGTTCTATTGACTCTACCATTCTACCCGACGTTCTAACCCCTCTACCATTCTACCTAACTTTCTAACCCCTCTACCATTCTATCTGACGTTCTAACCACTCTACCATTCTACCTGACGATCTAACCATTCTACCATTCTATCTGACGTTCTAACGACTCTACCATTCTACCTGACGTTCTAATCACTCTACCATTCTATCTGAGTTTCTAACGACTCTACCATTCTACCTGACGTTCTAATCACTCTACAATTTTATCTGACGTTCTAATCACTCTACCATTCTATCTGACGTTCTAACCACTCTGCCATTCTATCTGACGTTCTAATCACTCTACCATTCTATCTGACGTTCTAACCACTCTACCATTCTATCTAACGTTCTAACATCTCTACCATTCTATCTTACGTTCTAATGACTCTACCATTCTACCTGACGTTCTAACCACTCTACCATTCTACCTGGCGTTCTAACCACTCTACCATTCTATCTGACGTTCTAATGACTCTACCATTCTACCCGACGTTCTAACCCCTCTACCATTCTATCTGACATTCTAATGACTCTACCATTCTACCCGACGTTCTAACCACTCTACCATTCTACCTGACGTTCTAACCATTCTACCATTCTATCTGACGTTCTAACGACTCTACCATTCTACCTGACGTTCTAACGACTCTACCATTCTACCTGACGTTCTAATCACTCTACCATTCTATCTGACGTTCTAACGACTCTACCATTCTACCTGACGTTCTAATCACTCTACAATTTTATCTGACGTTCTAATCACTCTACCATTCTATCTGACGTTCTAACCACTCTGCCATTCTATCTGACGTTCTGATCACTCAACCATTCTATATGACGTTCTAACCACTCTACCATTCTATCTGACGTTCTAACCACTCTACCATTCTATCTAACGTTCTAACATCTCTACCATTCTATCTGACGTTCTAATGACTCTACCATTCTACCTGACGTTCTAACCACTCTACCATTCTACCTGGCGTTCTAACCACTCTACCATTCTATCTGACGTTATAATGACTCTACCATTCTACCCGACGTTCTAACCCCTCTACCATTCTATCTAACGTTCTATCCCCTCTACCATTCTATCTGACGTTCTAACCACTCTACCATTCTACCTGACGTTCTAACCATTCTACCATTCTATCTGACGTTCTAACGACTCTACCATTCTACCTGACGTTCTAATGACTCTACCATTCTATCTGAGGTTCTAACGACTCTACCATTCTACCTGACGTTCTAATCACTCTACAATTTTATCTGACGTTCTAATCACTCTACCATTCTATCTGACGTTCTAACCACTCTGCCATTCTATCTGACGTTCTGATCACTCTACCATTCTATCTGACGTTCTACACCACTTTGCCATTCTATCTGAAGTTCTAATCACTCTACCATTCTATCTGACGTTCTAACCACTCTACCATTCTATCTAACGTTCTAACATCTCTACCATTCTATCTGACGTTCTAATGACTCTACCATTCTACCTGACGTTCTAACCACTCTACCATTCTACCTGGCGTTCTAACCACTCTACCATTCTATCTGACGTTCTAATGACTCTACCATTCTACCCGACGTTCTAACCCCTCTACCATTCTATCTGACGTTCTAATGACTCTACCATTCTATCTGACGATCTAACCAATCTACCATTCTACCTGGCGTTCTAACCACTCTACCATTCTATCTGACGTTCTAACCACTCTGCCATTCTATCTAACGTTCTAACCACTCTACCATTCTATCTGACGTTCTAACGACGCTACCATTCTATCTGACGTTCTAACGACTCTACCATTCTATCAGACGTTCTATCCACTCTACCATTCTATCTAACGTTCTAACCACTCTACCATTCTATCTGACGTTCCAACCACTCTACCATTCTATCTGACGTTCTAACCACTCTACCATTCCATCTGACGTTCTAACCACTCTACCATTCTATCTGACGTTCTAACCACTCTGCCATTCTATCTAACGTTCTAACCACTCTACCATTCTATCTGACGTTCTAACGACGCTACCATTCTATCTGACGTTCTAACGACTCTACCATTCTATCTGACGTTCTAACGCCTCTACCATTCTATCTAAAGTTCTAACCACTCTACCATTCTATCTGACGTTCTAACCACTCTACCATTCTATCTGACGTTCTAACCACTCTACTATTCTATCTGACGTTCTAACCACTCTGCCATTCTTTCTGACGTTCTAACGACTCTACCATTCTACCTGACGTTCTAACGACTCTACCATTCTACCTGACGTTCTAATCACTCTACCATTCTATCTGACGTTCTAACCACTCTACTATTCTATCTAACGTTCTAACCCCTCTACCATTCTATCTGACGTTCTAACCACTCTACCATTCTATCTGACGTTCTAACCACTCTACCATTCTATCTAACGTTCTAACCCCTCTACCATTCTACCTGACGTTCTAACGACTCTACCATTCTACCTGACGTTCTAATCACTCTACAATTCTATCTGACGTTCTAACCACTCTACCATTCTATCTGACGTTCTAACTACTTTACCATTCTATCTGACGTTCTAACCACACTACCATTCTATCTGACGTTCTAACTACTCTCCCATTCTATCTGACGTTCTAATCACTCTACCATTCCATATAACGTTCTAACTACTCTACCATTCTATCTGACGTTCTAATCAATCTACCATTCTATATGATGTTCTAACGACTCTACCATTCTACCTGACGTTCTAACCACTCTACCATTCTATATGACGTTCTATCCACTCTAGCATTCTATCTGACGTTCTAACCACTCTACCATTCTATCTGACGTTCTAACTACTCTACAATTCTATCTGACGTTCTAATCACTCTACCATTCTATCTGACGTTCTAACCACTCTACCATTCTACCTGACGTTATAATCATTCTACCATTCTATTTGACGTTCTAACGACTCTGCCATTCTACCTGACGTTCTAACGACTCTACCATTCTACCTGACGTTCTAATCACTCTACCATTCTATCTGACGTTCTAACGACTCTACCATTCTACCTGACGGTCTAATCACTCTACAATTTTATCTGACGTTCTAATCACTCTACCATTCTAGCTGACGTTCTAACCACTCTGCCATTCTATCTGACGTTCTGATCACTCTACCATTCTATCTGACGTTCTAACCACTCTGCCATTCTATCTGAAGTTCTAATCACTCTACTATTCTATCTGACGTTCTATCCACTCTAGCATTCTATCTGACGTTCTAACCACTCTAATATTCTATCTGACGTTCTAACTACTCTACAATTCTATCTGACGTTCTAATCACTCTACCATTCTATGTGACGTTCTAATCACTCTACCATTCTATCTGACGTTCTAACCACTCTACCATTTTATCTGACGTTCTAACCACTCTACAATTCTATCTATCGTTCTAACCTCTCTACCATTCTATCTGACGTTCTAACCACTCTACCATTCTACCTGACGTTCTAATCATTCTACCATTCTGTCTGACGTTCTAACGACTCTACCATTCTACCTGACGTTCTAACGACTCTACCATTCTACCTGACGTTCTAATCACTCTACCATTCTATCTGACGTTCTAACCACTCTACTATTCTATCTAACGTTCTAACCCCTCTACCATTCTATCTGACGTTCTAACCACTCTACCATTCTACATGACGTTCTAATCATTTTACCATTCTATCTGACGTTCTAACGACTCTACCATTCTACCTGACGTTCTAACGACTCTACCATTCTACCTGACGTTCTAATCACTCTACCATTCTGTCTGACGTTCTAATCACTCTACCATTCTATCTGACGTTCTAACCACTCTGCCATTCTATCTGACGTTCTGATCACTCTACCATTCTATCTGACGTTCTACACCACTTTGCCATTCTATCTGAAGTTCTAATCACTCTACCATTCTATCTGACGTTCTAACCCCTCTACCATTCTATCTGACGTTCTAACTACGTTACCATTCTATCTGACGTTCTAACCACACTACCATTCTATCTGACGTTCTAACTACTCTCATATTCTATCTGACGTTCTAATCACTCTACCATTCCATATAACGTTCTAACTACTCTACCATTCTATCTGACGTTCTAATCAATCTACCATTCTATCAGACGTTCTAACGACTCTACCATTCTACCTGACGTTCTAACCACTCTACCATTCTATATGACGTTCTAACCACTCTACCATTCTATCTGACGTTCTAATCACTCTACCATTCTATCAGACGTTCTAACGACTCTACCATTCTACCTGACGTTCTAACCACTCTACCATTCTACCTGACGTTCTAACCACTCTACCATTCTATCAGACGTTTTAATCATTCTACCATTCTATCTGACGTTCTAATCACTCTACCATTCTATCTGACGTTCCAACTACTTTACCATTCTATCTGACGTTCTAACCACACTACCATTCTATCTGACGTTCTAACTACTCTCCCATTCTATCTGACGTTCTAATCACTCTACCATTCCATATAACGTTCTAACTACTCTACCATTCTATCTGACGTTCTAATCAATCTACCATTCTATCTGATGTTCTAACGACTCTACCATTCTACCTGACGTTCTAACCACTCTACCATTCTATATGACGTTCTATCCACTCTAGCATTCTATCTGACGTTCTAACCACTCTACCATTCTATCTGACGTTCTAACTACTCTACAATTCTATCTGACGTTCTAATCACTCTACCATTCTATCTGACGTTCTAACCACTCTACCATTCTACCTGACGTTATAATCATTCTACCATTCTATTTGACGTTCTAACGACTCTACCATTCTACCTGACGTTCTAACGACTCTACCATTCTACCTGACGTTCTAATCACTCTACCATTCTATCTGACGTTCTAACTACTCTACCATTCTACCTGACGGTCTAATCACTCTACAATTTTATCTGACGTTCTAATCACTCTACCATTCTATCTGACGTTCTAACCACTCTGCCATTCTATCTGACGTTCTGATCACTCTACCATTCTATCTGACGTTCTAACCACTCTGCCATTCTATCTGAAGTTCTAATCACTCTACCATTCTATCTGACGTTCTATCCACTCTAGCATTCTATCTGACGTTCTAACCACTCTACCATTCTATCTGACGTTCTAACTACTCTACAATTCTATCTGACGTTCTAATCACTCTACCATTCTATGTGACGTTCTAATCACTCTACCATTCTATCTGACGTTCTAACCACTCTACCATTTTATCTGACGTTCTAACCACTCTACAATTCTATCTATCGTTCTAACCTCTCTACCATTCTATCTGACGTTCTAACCACTCTACCATTCTACCTGACGTTCTAATCATTCTACCATTCTGTCTGACGTTCTAACGACTCTACCATTATACCTGACGTTCTAACGACTCTACCATTCTACCTGACGTTCTAATCACTCTACCATTCTATCTGACGTTCTAACCACTCTACTATTCTATCTAACGTTCTAACCCCTCTACCATTCTATCTGACGTTCTAACCACTCTACCATTCTACATGACGTTCTAATCATTTTACCATTCTATCTGACGTTCTAACGACTCTACCATTCTACCTGACGTTCTAACGACTCTACCATTCTACCTGACGTTCTAATCACTCTACCATTCTGTCTGACGTTCTAACGACTCTACCATTCTACCTGACGTTCTAATCACTCTACAATTTTATCTGACGTTCTAATCACTCTACCATTCTATCTGACGTTCTAACCACTCTGCCATTCTATCTGACGTTCTGATCACTCTACCATTCTATCTGACGTTCTACACCACTTTGCCATTCTATCTGAAGTTCTAATCACTCTACCATTCTATCTGACGTTCTAACCACTCTACCATTCTATCTGACGTTCTAACTACTTTACCATTCTATCTGACGTTCTAACCACACTACCATTCTATCTGACGTTCTAACTACTCTCATATTCTATCTGACGTTCTAATCACTCTACCATTCCATATAACGTTCTAACTACTCTACCATTCTATCTGACGTTCTAATCAATCTACCATTCTATCAGACGTTCTAACGACTCTACCATTCTACCTGACGTTCTAACCACTCTACCATTCTATATGACGTTCTAACCACTCTACCATTCTATCTGACGTTCTAATCACTCTACCATTCTATCAGACGTTCTAACGACTCTACCATTCTACCTGACGTTCTAACCACTCTACCATTCTACCTGACGTTCTAACCACTCTACCATTCTATCAGACGTTTTAATCATTCTACCATTCTAGCTGACGTTCTAATCACTCTACCATTCTATCTGACGTTCTAACTACTTTACCATTCTATCTGACGTTCTAACCACACTACCATTCTATCTGACGTTCTAACTACTCTCCCATTCTATCTGACGTTCTAATCACTCTACCATTCCATATAACGTTCTAACTACTCTACCATTCTATCTGACGTTCTAATCAATCTACCATTCTATCTGATGTTCTAACGACTCTACCATTCTACCTGACGTTCTAACCACTCTACCATTCTATATGACGTTCTATCCACTCTAGCATTCTATCTGACGTTCTAACCACTCTACCATTCTATCTGACGTTCTAACTACTCTACAATTCTATCTGACGTTCTAATCACTCTACCATTCTATCTGACGTTCTAACCACTCTACCATTCTACCTGACGTTATAATCATTCTACCATTCTATTTGACGTTCTAACGGCTCTACCATTCTACCTGACGTTCTAACGACTCTACCATTCTACCTGACGTTCTAATCACTCTACCATTCTATCTGACGTTCTAACGACTCTACCATTCTACCTGACGGTCTAATCACTCTACAATTTTATCTGACGTTCTAATCACTCTACCATTCTAGCTGACGTTCTAACCACTCAGCTATTCTATCTGACGTTCTGATCACTCTACCATTCTATCTGACGTTCTAACGACTCTGCCATTCTATCTGAAGTTCTAATCACTCTACCATTCTATCTGACGTTCTATCCACTCTAGCATTCTATCTGACGTTCTAACCACTCTACCATTCTATCTGACGTTCTAACTACTCTACAATTCTATCTGACGTTCTAATCACTCTACCATTCTATGTGACGTTCTAATCACTCTACCATTCTATCTGACGTTCTAACCACTCTACCATTTTATCTGACGTTCTAACCACTCTACAATTCTATCTATCGTTCTAACCTCTCTACCATTCTATCTGACGTTCTAACCACTCTACCATTCTACCTGACGTTCTAATCATTCTACCATTCTGTCTGACGTTCTAACGACTCTACCATTCTACCTGACGTTCTAACGACTCTACCATTCTACCTGACGTTCTAATCACTCTACCATTCTATCTGACGTTCTAACCACTCTACTATTCTATCTAACGTTCTAACCCCTCTACCATTCTATCTGACGTTCTAACCACTCTACCATTCTACATGACGTTCTAATCATTTTACCATTCTATCTGACGTTCTAACGACTCTACCATTCTACCTGACGTTCTAACGACTCTACCATTCTACCTGACGTTCTAATCACTCTACCATTCTGTCTGACGTTCTAACGACTCTACCATTCTACCTGACGTTCTAATCACTCTACAATTTTATCTGACGTTCTAATCACTCTACCATTCTATCTGAGGTTCTAACGACTCTGCCATTCTATCTGACGTTCTGATCACTCTACCATTCTATCTGACGTTCTACACCACTTTGCCATTCTATCTGAAGTTCTAATCACTCTACCATTCTATCTGACGTTCTAACCACTCTACCATTCTATCTGACGTTCTAACTACTTTACCATTCTATCTGACGTTCTAACCTCACTACCATTCTATCTGACGTTCTAACTACTCTCATATTCTATCTGACGTTCTAATCACTCTACCATTCCATATAACGTTCTAACTACTCTACCATTCTATCTGACGTTCTAATCAATCTACCATTCTATCAGACGTTCTAACGACTCTACCATTCTACCTGACGTTCTAACCACTCTACCATTCTATATGACGTTCTAACCACTCTACCATTCTATCTGACGTTCTAATCACTCTACCATTCTATCAGACGTTCTAACGACTCTACCATTCTACCTGACGTTCTAACCACTCTACCATTCTACCTGACGTTCTAACCACTCTACCATTCTATCAGACGTTTTAATCATTCTACCATTCTATCTGACGTTCTAATCACTCTACCATTCTATCTGACGTTCTAATCACTCTACCATTCTATCTGACGTTCTAATCACTCTACCATTCTACCTGACATTCTAACGACTCTAACATTCTATCTGACGTTCTCACCACTCTACCATTCTATCTGACGTTCTAACCACTCTACCATTCTATCTGACATTCTAACGACTCTACCATTCTATCAGACGTTCTATCCACTCTACCATTCTATCTAACGTTCTAACCACTCTACCATTCTATCTGACGTTCCAACCACTCTACCATTCTATCTGACGTTCTAACCACTCTACCATTCCATCTGACGTTCTAACCACTCTACCATTCTATCTGACGTTCTAACCACTCTGCCATTCTATCTGACGTTCTAATCATTCTACCATTCTATCTGACGTTCTAACGACGCTACCATTCTATCTGACGTTCTAACGACTCTACCATTCTATCTGACGTTCTAACGCCTCTACCATTCTATCTAACGTTCTAACCACTCTACCATTCTATCTGACGTTCTAACCACTCTACCATTCTATCTGACGTTCTAACCACTCTACTATTCTATCTGACGTTCTAACCACTCTGCCATTCTTTCTGACGTTCTAACGACTCTACCATTCTACCTGACGTTCTAACGACTCTACCATTCTACCTGACGTTCTAATCACTCTACCATTCTATCTGACGTTCTAACCACTCTACTATTCTATCTAACGTTCTAACCCCTCTACCATTCTATCTGACGTTCTAACCACTCTACCATTCTACCTGACGTTCTAATCATTTTACCATTCTATCTGACGTTCTAACGACTCTACCATTCTACCTGACGTTCTAACCACTATACCATTCTATCTAACGTTCTAACCACTCTACCATTCTATCTGACGTTCTAACCACTCTGCCATTCTATCTGACGTTCTGATAACTCTACCATTCTATCTGACGTTCTACACCACTATGCCATTCTATCTGAAGTTCTATTCACTCTACCATTCTATCTGACGTTCTAACCACTCTACCATTCTATCTGACGTTCTAACCACTCTACCATTCTATCTAACGTTCTAACCCCTCTACCATTCTACCTGACGTTCTAACGACTCTACCATTCTACCTGACGTTCTAATCACTCTACAATTCTATCTGACGTTCTAACCACTCTACCATTCTATCTGACGTTCTAACTACTTTACCATTCTATCTGACGTTCTAACCACACTACCATTCTATCTGACGTTCTAACTACTCTCCCATTCTATCTGACGTTCTAATCACTCTACCATTCCATATAACGTTCTAACTACTCTACCATTCTATCTGACGTTCTAATCAATCTACCATTCTATCTGATGTTCTAACGACTCTACCATTCTACCTGACGTTCTAACCACTCTACCATTCTATATGACGTTCTAACCACTCTACCATTCTATCTGACGTTCTAATCACTCTACCATTCTATCAGACGTTCTAACGACTCTACCATTCTACCTGACGTTCTAACCACTCTACCATTCTACCTGACGTTCTAACCACTCTACCATTCTATCAGACGTTTTAATCATTCTACCATTCTATCTGACGTTCTAATCACTCTACCATTCTATCTGACGTTCTAATCACTCTACCATTCTATCTGACGTTCTAATGACTCTACCATTCTACCTGACATTCTAACGACTCTACCATTCTATGTGACGTTCTATCCACTCTAGCATTCTATCTGACGTTCTAACCACTCTACCATTCTACCTGACGTTCTAATCATTTTACCATTCTATCTGACGTTCTAACGACTCTACCATTCTACCTGACGTTCTAACCACTATACCATTCTATCTGACGTTCTAACCACTCTACCATTCTATCTGACGTTCTAACCACTCTGCCATTCTCTTTGACGTTCTGATTACTCTACCATTCTATCTGACGTTCTACACCACTATGCCATTCTATCTGACGTTCTAACCACTCTACCATTCTATCTGACGTTCTAACCACTCTACCATTCTATCTAACGTTCTAACCCCTCTACCATTCTACCTGACGTTCTAACGACTCTACCATTCTACCTGACGTTCTAATCACTCTACCATTCTATCTGACGTTCTAACCATTCTACCATTCTATCTGACGTTCTAACTACTTTACCATTCTATCTGACGTTCTAACCACACTACCATTCTATCTGACGTTCTAACTACTCTCCCATTCTATCTGACGTTCTAATCACTCTACCATTCCATATAACGTTCTAACTACTCTACCATTCTATCTGACGTTCTAATCAATCTACCATTCTACCTGACGTTCTAACCACTCTACCATTCTATATGACGTTCTAACCACTCTACCATTCTATCTGACGTTCTAATCACTCTACCATTCTATCAGACGTTCTAACGACTCTACCATTCTACCTGACGTTCTAACCACTCTACCATTCTACCTGACGTTATAACCACTCTACCATTCTATCAGACGTTTTAATCATTCTAACATTCTATCTGACGTTCTAATCACTCTACCATTCTATCTGACGTTCTAATGACTCTACCATTCTACCTGACATTCTAACGACTCTAACATTCTATCTGACGTTCTAACCACTCTACCATTCTATCTGACGTTCTAACCTCTCTACCAATCTATCTGACATTCTAACGACTCTACCATTCTATCAGACGTTCTATCCACTCTACCATTCTATCTAACGTTCTAACCACTCTACCATTCTATCTGACGTTCCAACCACTCTACCATTCTATCTGACGTTCTAACCACTCTACCTTTCCATCTGACGTTCTAACCACTCTACCATTCTATCTGACGTTCTAACCACTCTGCCATTCTATCTAACGTTCTAACCACTCTACCATTCTATCTGACGTTCTAACGACGCTACCATTCTATCTGACGTTCTAACGACTCTACCATTCTATCTGACGTTCTAACGCCTCTACCATTCTATCTAACGTTCTAACCACTCTACCATTCTATCTGACGTTCTAACCACTCTACCATTCTATCTGACGTTCTAACCACTCTACTATTCTATCTGACGTTCTAACCACTCTGCCATTCTTTCTGACGTTCTAACGACTCTACCATTCTACCTGACGTTATAACGACTCTACCATTCTACCTGACGTTCTAATCACTCTACCATTCTATCTGACGTTCTAACCACTCTACTATTCTATCTAACGTTCTAACCCCTCTACCATTCTATCTGACGTTCTAACCACTCTACCATTCTATCTGACGTTCTAACCACTCTACCATTCTATCTAACGTTCTAACCCCTCTACCATTCTACCTGACGTTCTAACGACTCTACCATTCTACCTGACGTTCTAATCACTCTACAATTCTATCTGACGTTCTAACCACTCTACCATTCTATCTGACGTTCTAACTACTTTACCATTCTATCTGAAGTTCTAACCACACTACCATTCCATATAACGTTCTAACTACTCTACCATTCTATCTGACGTTCTCATCAATCTACCATTCTATCTGATGTTCTAACGACTCTACCATTCTACCTGACGTTCTAACCACTCTACCATTCTATATGACGTTCTATCCACTCTAGCATTCTATCTGACGTTCTAACCACTCTACCATTCTATCTGACGTTCTAACTACTCTACAATTCTATCTGACGTTCTAATCACTCTACCATTCTATCTGACGTTCTAACCACTCTACCATTCTACCTGACGTTATAATCATTCTACCATTCTATTTGACGTTCTAACGACTCTACCATTCTACCTGACGTTCTAACGACTCTACCATTCTACCTGACGTTCTAATCACTCTACCATTCTATCTGACGTTCTAACGACTCTACCATTCTACCTGACGGTCTAATCACTCTACAATTTTATCTGACGTTCTAATCACTCTACCATTCTATCTGACGTTCTAACCACTCTGCCATTCTATCTGACGTTCTGATCACTCTACCATTCTATCTGACGTTCTAACCACTCTGCCATTCTATCTGAAGTTCTAATCACTCTACCATTCTATCTGACGTTCTATCCACTCTAGCATTCTATCTGACGTTCTAACCACTCTACCATTCTATCTGACGTTCTAACTACTCTACAATTCTATCTGACGTTCTAATCACTCTACCATTCTATGTGACGTTCTAATCACTCTACCATTCTATCTGACGTTCTAACCACTCTACCATTTTATCTGACGTTCTAACCACTCTACAATTCTATCTATCATTCTAACCTCTCTACCATTCTATCTGACGTTCTAACCACTCTACCATTCTACCTGACGTTCTAATCATTCTACCATTCTGTCTGACGTTCTAACGACTCTACCATTCTACCTGACGTTCTAACGACTCTACCATTCTACCTGACGTTCTAATCACTCTACCATTCTATCTGACGTTCTAACCACTCTACTATTTTATCTAACGTTCTAACCCCTCTACCATTCTATCTGACGTTCTAACCACTCTACCATTCTACATGACGTTCTAATCATTTTACCATTCTATCTGACGTTCTAACGACTCTACCATTCTACCTGACGTTCTAACGACTCTACCATTCTACCTGACGTTCTAATCACTCTACCATTCTATCTGACGTTCTAACGACTCTACCATTCTACCTGACGTTCTAATCACTCTACAATTTTATCTGACGTTCTAATCACTCTACCATTCTATCTGACGTTCTAACCACTCTGCCATTCTATCTGACGTTCTGATCACTCTACCATTCTATCTGACGTTCTACACCACTTTGCCATTCTATCTGAAGTTCTAATCACTCTACCATTCTATCTGACGTTCTAACCACTCTACCATTCTATCTGACGTTCTAACTACTTTACCATTCTATCTGACGTTCTAACCACACTACCATTCTATCTGACGTTCTAACTACTCTCATATTCTATCTGACGTTCTAATCACTCTACCATTCCATATAACGTTCTAACTACTCTACCATTCTATCTGACGTTCTAACGACTCTACCATTCTACCTGACGTTCTAACCACTCTACCATTCTATATGACGTTCTAACCACTCTACCATTCTATCTGACGTTCTAATCACTCTACCATTCTATCAGACGTTCTAACGACTCTACCATTCTACCTGACGTTCTAACCACTCTACCATTCTACCTTACGTTCTAACCACTCTACCATTCTATCAGACGTTTTAATCATTCTACCATTCTATCTGACGTTCTAATCACTCTACCATTCTATCTGACGTTCTAATCACTCTACCATTCTATCTGACGTTCTAATGACTCTACCATTCTACCTGACATTCTAACGACTCTAACATTCTATCTGACGTTCTCACCACTCTACCATTCTATCTGACGTTCTAACCACTCTACCATTCTATCTGACATTCTAACGACTCTACCATTCTATCAGACGTTCTATCCACTCTACCATTCTATCTAACGTTCTAACCACTCTACCATTCTATCTGACGTTCCAACCACTCTACCATTCTATCTGACGTTCTAACCACTCTACCATTCCATCTGACGTTCTAACCACTCTACCATTCTATCTGACGTTCTAACCACTCTGCCATTCTATCTGACGTTCTAACCATTCTACCATTCTATCTGACGTTCTAACAACGCTACCATTCTATCTGACGTTCTAACGACTCTACCATTCTATCTGACGTTCTAACGCCTCTACCATTCTATCAGACGTTCTAACCACTCTACCATTCTATCTGACGTTCTAACCACTCTACCATTCTATCTGACGTTCTAACCACTCTACTATTCTATCTGACGTTCTAACCACTCTGCCATTCTTTCTGACGTTCTAACGACTCTACCATTCTACCTGACGTTCTAACGAATCTACCATTCTACCTGACGTTCTAATCACTCTACCATTCTATCTGACGTTCTAACCACTCTACTATTCTATCTAACGTTCTAACCCCTCTACCATTCTATCTGACGTTCTAACCACTCTACCATTCTACCTGACGTTCTAATCATTTTACCATTCTATCTGACGTTCTAACGACTCTACCATTCTACCTGACGTTCTAACCACTATACCATTCTATCTGACGTTCTAACCACTCTACCATTCTATCTGACGTTCTAACCACTCTGCCATTCTATCTGACGTTCTGATAACTCTACCATTCTATCTGACGTTCTACACCACTATGCCATTCTATCTGAAGTTCTAATCACTCTACCATTCTATCTGACGTTCTAACTACTCTACCATTCTATCTGACGTTCTAACCACTCTACCATTCTATCTAACGTTCTAACCCCTCTACCATTCTACCTGACGTTCTAACGACTCTACCATTCTATCTGACGTTCTAATCACTCTACAATTCTATCTGACGTTCTAACCACTCTACCATTCTATCTGACGTTCTAACTACTTTACCATTCTATCTGACGTTCTAACCACACTACCATTCTATCTGACGTTCTAACTACTCTCCCATTCTATCTGACGTTCTAATCACTCTACCATTCCATATAACGTTCTAACTACTCTACCATTCTATCTGACGTTCTAATCAATCTACCATTCTATCTGATGTTCTAACGACTCTACCATTCTACCTGACGTTCTAACCACTCTACCATTCTATATGACGTTCTAACCACTCTACCATTCTATCTGACGTTCTAATCACTCTACCATTCTATCAGACGTTCTAACGACTCTACCATTCTACCTGACGTTCTAACCACTCTACCATTCTACCTGACGTTATAACCACTCTACCATTCTATCAGACGTTTTAATCATTCTACCATTCTATCTGACGTTCTAATCACTCTACCATTCTATCTGACGTTCTAATCACTCTACCATTCTATCTGACGTTCTAATGACTCTACCATTCTACCTGACATTCTAACGACTCTACCATTCTATGTGACGTTCTATCCACTCTAGCATTCTATCTGACGTTCTAACCACTCTACCATTCTACCTGACGTTCTAATCATTTTACCATTCTATCTGACGTTCTAACGACTCTACCATTCTACCTGACGTTCTAACCACTATACCATTCTATCTGACGTTCTAACCACTCTACCATTCTATCTGACGTTCTAACCACTCTGCCATTCTCTCTGACGTTCTGATAACTCTACCATTCTATCTGACGTTCTACACCACTATGCCATTCTATCTGAAGTTCTAATCACTCTACCATTCTATCTGACGTTCTAACCACTCTACCATTCTATCTGACGTTCTAACCACTCTACCATTCTATCTAACGTTCTAACCCTTCTACCATTCTACCTGACGTTCTAACGACTCTACCATTCTACCTGACGTTCTAATCACTCTACAATTCTATCTGACGTTCTAACCACTCTACCATTCTATCTGACGTTCTAACTACTTTACCATTCTATCTGACGTTCTAACCACACTACCATTCTATCTGACGTTCTAACTACTCTCCCATTCTATCTGACGTTCTAATCACTCTACCATTCCATATAACGTTCTAACTACTCTACCATTCTATCTGACGTTCTAATCAATCTACCATTCTATCTGATGTTCTAACGACTCTACCATTCTACCTGACGTTCTAACCACTCTACCATTCTATATGACGTTCTAACCACTCTACCATTCTATCTGACGTTCTAATCACTCTACCATTCTATCAGACGTTCTAACGACTCTACCATTCTACCTGACGTTCTAACCACTCTACCATTCTACCTGACGTTATAACCACTCTACCATTCTATCAGACGTTTTAATCATTCTACCATTCTATCTGACGTTCTAATCACTCTACCATTCTATCTGACGTTCTAATCACTCTACCATTCTATCTGACGTTCTAATGACTCTACCATTCTACCTGACATTCTAACGACTCTACCATTCTATGTGACGTTCTATCCACTCTAGCATTCTATCTGACGTTCTAACCACTCTACCATTCTATCTGACGTTCTAACTACTCTCCCATTCTATCTGACGTTCTAATCACTCTACCATTCCATATAACGTTCTAACTACTCTACCATTCTATCTGACGTTCTAATCAATCTACCATTCTATCTGATGTTCTAACGACTCTACCATTCTACCTGACGTTCTAACGACTCTACCATTCTACCTGACGTTCTAATCACTCTACCATTCTATCTGACGTTCTAATGACTCTACCATTCTACCTGACATTCTAACGACTCTACCATTCTATGTGACGTTCTATCCACTCTAGCATTCTATCTGACGTTCTAACCACTCTACCATTCTATCTGACGTTCTAACTACTCTCCCATTCTATCTGACGTTCTAATCACTCTACCATTCCATATAACGTTCTAACTACTCTACCATTCTATCTGACGTTCTAATCAATCTACCATTCTATCTGATGTTCTAACGACTCTACCATTCTACCTGACGTTCTAACGACTCTACCATTCTACCTGACGTTCTAATCACTCTACCATTCTATCTGACGTTCTAACGACTCTACCATTCTACCTGACGGTCTAATCACTCTACAATTTTATCTGACGTTCTAATCACTCTACCATTCTATCTGACGTTCTAACCACTCTACCATTCTATCTGACGTTCTAACCACTCTACCATTCTATCTAACGTTCTAACCCCTCTACCATTCTATCTGACGTTCTAATGACTCTACCATTCTATCTGACGATCTAACCACTATACCATTCTACCTGGCGTTCTAACCACTCTACCATTCTATCTGACATTCTAATGACTCTACCATTCTACCCGACGTTCTAACCACTCTACCATTCTATCTGACGTTCTAACCACTCTGCCATTTATTCTGACGTTCTAATCATTCTACCATTCTATCTGACCTTCTAGCGATTCTACCATTCTACCTGACGTTCTAACGACTCTACCATTCTACCTGACGTTCTAACCACTCTACCATTCTATATGACGTTCTAACCACTCTACCATTCTATCTGACGTTCTAATCACTCTACCATTCTATCTGACGTTCTAACTACTTTACCATTCTATCTGACGTTCTAACAACTCTACCATTCTATCTGACGTTCTAACTACTCTCCCATTCTATCTGACGTTCTAATCACTCTACCATTCTATCTGACGTTCTAACGACTCTACCATTCTACCTGACGTTCTAACCACTCTACCATTCTACCTGACGTTCTAACCACTCTACCATTCTATCAGACGATTTAATCATTCTACCATTCTATCTGACGTTCTAATCACTCTACCATTCTATCTGACGTTCTAATCACTCTACCATTCTACCTGACGTTCTAACCACTCTACCATTCTATCAGACGTTTTAATCATTCTACCATTCTATCTGACGTTCTAATCACTCTACCATTCTATCTGACGTTCTAAGCACTCTACCATTCTGTCTGACATTCTAACGACTCTACCATTCTATGTGACGTTTTATCCACTCTAGCATTCTATCTGACGTTCTAACTACTCTACCATTCTATCTGACGTTCTAACTACTCTACAATTCTATCTGACGTTCTAATCACTCTACCATTCTATCTGACGCTCTAACCACTCTACCATTCTACCTGACGTTCTAATCATTCTACCATTCTATTTGACGTTCTAACGACTCTACCATTCTACCTGACGTTCTAACGACTCTACCATTCTACCTGACGCTCTAATCACTCTACCATTCTATCTGACGTTCTAACGACTCTACCATTCTACCTGACGGTCTAATCACTCTACAATTTTATCTGACATTCTAATCACTCTACCATTCTATCTGACGTTCTAACCACTCTGCCATTCTATCTGACGTTCTGATCACTCTACCATTCTATCTGACGTTCTAACCACTCTGCCATTCTATCTGAAGTTCTAATCACTCTACCATTCTATCTGACGTTCTAACCACTCTACCATTCTATCTGACGTTCTAACCACTCTGCAATTCTATCTGAAGTTCTAATCACTCTACCATTCTATCTAACGTTCTAACCCCTCTACCATTCTATCTGACGTTCTAATGACTCTACCATTCTACCTGACGTTCTAACCAATCTACCATTCTACCTGGCGTTCTAACCACTCTACCATTCTATCTGACGTTCTAATGACTCTACCATTCTACCCGACGTTCTAACCACTCTACCGTTCTATCTGACTTTCTAACCACTCTACTATTCTATCTGACGCTCTAACCACTCTACCATTCTATCTGACGTTCTAACCACTCTGCCATTCTATCTGACGTTCTAACCATCCTACCATTCTATATGACGTTCTAACCACTCTACCATTCTATCTGACGTTCTAACCACTCTACCATTCCATATAACGTTCTAACTACTCTACCATTCTATCTGACGTTCTAATCAATCTACCATTCTATCTGATGTTCTAACGACTCTACCATTCTACCTGACGTTCTAACCACTCTACCATTCTATATGACGTTCTAACCACTCTACCATTCTATCTGACGTTCTAATCACTCTACCATTCTATCAGACGTTCTAACGACTCTACCATTCTACCTGACGTTCTAACCACTCTACCATTCTACCTGACGTTATAACCACTCTACCATTCTATCAGACGTTTTAATCATTCTACCATTCTATCTGACGTTCTAATCACTCTACCATTCTATCTGACGTTCTAATCACTCTACCATTCTATCTGACGTTCTAATGACTCTACCATTCTACCTGACATTCTAACGACTCTACCATTCTATGTGACGTTCTATCCACTCTAGCATTCTATCTGACGTTCTAACCACTCTACCATTCTACCTGACGTTCTAATCATTTTACCATTCTATCTGACGTTCTAACGACTCTACCATTCTACCTGACGTTCTAACCACTATACCATTCTATCTGACGTTCTAACCACTCTACCATTCTATCTGACGTTCTAACCACTCTGCCATTCTCTCTGACGTTCTGATAACTCTACCATTCTATCTGACGTTCTACACCACTATGCCATTCTATCTGAAGTTCTAATCACTCTACCATTCTATCTGACGTTCTAACCACTCTACCATTCTATCTGACGTTCTAACCACTCTACCATTCTATCTAACGTTCTAACCCTTCTACCATTCTACCTGACGTTCTAACGACTCTACCATTCTACCTGACGTTCTAATCACTCTACAATTCTATCTGACGTTCTAACCACTCTACCATTCTATCTGACGTTCTAACTACTTTACCATTCTATCTGACGTTCTAACCACACTACCATTCTATCTGACGTTCTAACTACTCTCCCATTCTATCTGACGTTCTAATCACTCTACCATTCCATATAACGTTCTAACTACTCTACCATTCTATCTGACGTTCTAATCAATCTACCATTCTATCTGATGTTCTAACGACTCTACCATTCTACCTGACGTTCTAACCACTCTACCATTCTATATGACGTTCTAACCACTCTACCATTCTATCTGACGTTCTAATCACTCTACCATTCTATCAGACGTTCTAACGACTCTACCATTCTACCTGACGTTCTAACCACTCTACCATTCTACCTGACGTTATAACCACTCTACCATTCTATCAGACGTTTTAATCATTCTACCATTCTATCTGACGTTCTAATCACTCTACCATTCTATCTGACGTTCTAATCACTCTACCATTCTATCTGACGTTCTAATGACTCTACCATTCTACCTGACATTCTAACGACTCTACCATTCTATGTGACGTTCTATCCACTCTAGCATTCTATCTGACGTTCTAACCACTCTACCATTCTATCTGACGTTCTAACTACTCTCCCATTCTATCTGACGTTCTAATCACTCTACCATTCCATATAACGTTCTAACTACTCTACCATTCTATCTGACGTTCTAATCAATCTACCATTCTATCTGATGTTCTAACGACTCTACCATTCTACCTGACGTTCTAACGACTCTACCATTCTACCTGACGTTCTAATCACTCTACCATTCTATCTGACGTTCTAATGACTCTACCATTCTACCTGACATTCTAACGACTCTACCATTCTATGTGACGTTCTATCCACTCTAGCATTCTATCTGACGTTCTAACCACTCTACCATTCTATCTGACGTTCTAACTACTCTCCCATTCTATCTGACGTTCTAATCACTCTACCATTCCATATAACGTTCTAACTACTCTACCATTCTATCTGACGTTCTAATCAATCTACCATTCTATCTGATGTTCTAACGACTCTACCATTCTACCTGACGTTCTAACGACTCTACCATTCTACCTGACGTTCTAATCACTCTACCATTCTATCTGACGTTCTAACGACTCTACCAATCTACCTGACGGTCTAATCACTCTACAATTTTATCTGACGTTCTAATCACTCTACCATTCTATCTGACGTTCTAACCACTCTACCATTCTATCTGACGTTCTAACCACTCTACCATTCTATCTAACGTTCTAACCCCTCTACCATTCTATCTGACGTTCTAATGACTCTACCATTCTATCTGACGATCTAACCACTATACCATTCTACCTGGCGTTCTAACCACTCTACCATTCTATCTGACATTCTAATGACTCTACCATTCTACCCGACGTTCTAACCACTCTACCATTCTATCTGACGTTCTAACCACTCTGCCATTTATTCTGACGTTCTAATCATTCTACCATTCTATCTGACCTTCTAGCGATTCTACCATTCTACCTGACGTTCTAACGACTCTACCATTCTACCTGACGTTCTAACCACTCTACCATTCTATATGACGTTCTAACCACTCTACCATTCTATCTGACGTTCTAATCACTCTACCATTCTATCTGACGTTCTAACTACTTTACCATTCTATCTGACGTTCTAACAACTCTACCATTCTATCTGACGTTCTAACTACTCTCCCATTCTATCTGACGTTCTAATCACTCTACCATTCTATCTGACGTTCTAACGACTCTACCATTCTACCTGACGTTCTAACCACTCTACCATTCTACCTGACGTTCTAACCACTCTACCATTCTATCAGACGATTTAATCATTCTACCATTCTATCTGACGTTCTAATCACTCTACCATTCTATCTGACGTTCTAATCACTCTACCATTCTACCTGACGTTCTAACCACTCTACCATTCTATCAGACGTTTTAATCATTCTACCATTCTATCTGACGTTCTAATCACTCTACCATTCTATCTGACGTTCTAAGCACTCTACCATTCTGTCTGACATTCTAACGACTCTACCATTCTATGTGACGTTTTATCCACTCTAGCATTCTATCTGACGTTCTAACTACTCTACCATTCTATCTGACGTTCTAACTACTCTACAATTCTATCTGACGTTCTAATCACTCTACCATTCTATCTGACGCTCTAACCACTCTACCATTCTACCTGACGTTCTAATCATTCTACCATTCTATTTGACGTTCTAACGACTCTACCATTCTACCTGACGTTCTAACGACTCTACCATTCTACCTGACGCTCTAATCACTCTACCATTCTATCTGACGTTCTAACGACTCTACCATTCTACCTGACGGTCTAATCACTCTACAATTTTATCTGACATTCTAATCACTCTACCATTCTATCTGACGTTCTAACCACTCTGCCATTCTATCTGACGTTCTGATCACTCTACCATTCTATCTGACGTTCTAACCACTCTGCCATTCTATCTGAAGTTCTAATCACTCTACCATTCTATCTGACGTTCTAACCACTCTACCATTCTATCTGACGTTCTAACCACTCTGCAATTCTATCTGAAGTTCTAATCACTCTACCATTCTATCTAACGTTCTAACCCCTCTACCATTCTATCTGACGTTCTAATGACTCTACCATTCTACCTGACGTTCTAACCAATCTACCATTCTACCTGGCGTTCTAACCACTCTACCATTCTATCTGACGTTCTAATGACTCTACCATTCTACCCGACGTTCTAACCACTCTACCGTTCTATCTGACTTTCTAACCACTCTACTATTCTATCTGACGCTCTAACCACTCTACCATTCTATCTGACGTTCTAACCACTCTGCCATTCTATCTGACGTTCTAACCATCCTACCATTCTATATGACGTTCTAACCACTCTACCATTCTATCTGACGTTCTAACCACTCTACCATTCTATCTGACGTTCTAACCACTCTACTATTCTATCTGACGTTCTAACCACTCTACCATTCTATCTGATGTTCTACCCATTCTACCATTCTATCTGACGATCTAACCACTCTGCCATTCTATCTGACGTTCTAACCACTCTACCATTCTATCTGACGTTCTAACCACTCTACCATTCTATCTGACGTTCTAACCACTCTACCATTCTATCTGACATTCTAACGACTCTACCATTCTATCAGACGCTCTATCCACTCTACCATTCTATCTAACGTTCTAACCACTCTACCATTCTATCTGACGTTCCAACCACTCTACCATTCTATCTGACGTTCTAACCACTCTACCATTCTATCTGACGTTCTAACCACTTTGCCATTCTATCTGACGTTCTAACCACTCTACCATTCTATCTGACGTTCTAACGATGCTATCATTCTATCTGACGTTCTAACGACTCTACCATTCTATCTGACATTCTAACGACTCTACCATTCTATGTGACGTTTTATCCACTCTAGCATTCTATCTGACGTTCTAACTACTCTACCATTCTATCTGACGTTCTAACTACTCTACAATTCTATCTGACGTTCTAATCACTCTACCATTCTATCTGACGCTCTAACCACTCTACCATTCTACCTGACGTTCTAATCATTCTACCATTCTATTTGACGTTCTAACGACTCTACCATTCTACCTGACGTTCTAACGACTCTACCATTCTACCTGACGTTCTAATCACTCTACCATTCTATCTGACGTTCTAACGACTCTACCATTCTACCTGACGGTCTAATCACTCTACAATTTTATCTGACGTTCTAATCACTCTACCATTCTATCTGACGTTCTAACCACTCTGCCATTCTATCTGACGTTCTGATCACTCTACCATTCTATCTGACGTTCTAACCACTCTGCCATTCTATCTGACGTTCTAACCACTCTACCATTCTATCTAACGTTCTAACCACTCTACCATTCTATCTAACGTTCTAACCCCTCTACCATTCTACCTGACGTTCTAACGACTCTACCATTCTACCTGACGTTCTAATCACTCTACAATTCTATCTGACGTTCTAACCACTCTACCATTCTATCTGACGTTCTAACTACTTTACCATTCTATCTGACGTTCTAACCACACTACCATTCTATCTGACGTTCTAACTACTCTCCCATTCTATCTGACGTTCTAATCACTCTACCATTCCATATAACGTTCTAACTACTCTACCATTCTATCTGACGTTCTAATCAATCTACCATTCTATCTGATGTTCTAACGACTCTACCATTCTACCTGACGTTCTAACCACTCTACCATTATATATGACGTTCTAACCACTCTACCATTCTATCTGACGTTCTAATCACTCTACCATTCTATCAGACGTTCTAACGACTCTACCATTCTACCTGACGTTCTAACCACTCTACCATTCTACCTGACGTTATAACCACTCTACCATTCTATCAGACGTTTTAATCATTCTACCATTCTATCTGACGTTCTAATCACTCTACCATTCTATCTGACGTTCTAATCACTCTACCATTCTATCTGACGTTCTAATGACTCTACCATTCTACCTGACATTCTAACGACTCTACCATTCTATGTGACGTTCTATCCACTCTAGCATTCTATCTGACGTTCTAACCACTCTACCATTCTATCTGACGTTCTAACTACTCTCCCATTCTATCTGACGTTCTAATCACTCTACCATTCCATATAACGTTCTAACTACTCTACCATTCTATCTGACGTTCTAATCAATCTACCATTCTATCTGATGTTCTAACGACTCTACCATTCTACCTGACGTTCTAACGACTCTACCATTCTACCTGACGTTCTAATCACTCTACCATTCTATCTGACGTTCTAATGACTCTACCATTCTACCTGACATTCTAACGACTCTACCATTGTATGTGACGTTCTATCCACTCTAGCATTCTATCTGACGTTCTAACCACTCTACCATTCTATCTGACGTTCTAACTACTCTCCCATTCTATCTGACGTTCTAATCACTCTACCATTCCATATAACGTTCTAACTACTCTACCATTCTATCTGACGTTCTAATCAATCTACCATTCTATCTGATGTTCTAACGACTCTACCATTCTACCTGACGTTCTAACGACTCTACCATTCTACCTGACGTTCTAATCACTCTACCATTCTATCTGACGTTCTAACGACTCTACCATTCTACCTGACGGTCTAATCACTCTACAATTTTATCTGACGTTCTAATCACTCTACCATTCTATCTGACGTTCTAACCACTCTACCATTCTATCTGACGTTCTAACCACTCTACCATTCTATCTAACGTTCTAACCCCTCTACCATTCTATCTGACGTTCTAATGACTCTACCATTCTATCTGACGATCTAACCACTATACCATTCTACCTGGCGTTCTAACCACTCTACCATTCTATCTGACATTCTAATGACTCTACCATTCTACCCGACGTTCTAACCACTCTACCATTCTATCTGACGTTCTAACCACTCTGCCATTTATTCTGACGTTCTAATCATTCTACCATTCTATCTGACCTTCTAGCGATTCTACCATTCTACCTGACGTTCTAACGACTCTACCATTCTACCTGACGTTCTAACCACTCTACCATTCTATATGACGTTCTAACCACTCTACCATTCTATCTGACGTTCTAATCACTCTACCATTCTATCTGACGTTCTAACTACTTTACCATTCTATCTGACGTTCTAACAACTCTACCATTCTATCTGACGTTCTAACTACTCTCCCATTCTATCTGACGTTCTAATCACTCTACCATTCTATCTGACGTTCTAACGACTCTACCATTCTACCTGACGTTCTAACCACTCTACCATTCTACCTGACGTTCTAACCACTCTACCATTCTATCAGACGATTTAATCATTCTACCATTCTATCTGACGTTCTAATCACTCTACCATTCTATCTGACGTTCTAATCACTCTACCATTCTACCTGACGTTCTAACCACTCTACCATTCTATCAGACGTTTTAATCATTCTACCATTCTATCTGACGTTCTAATCACTCTACCATTCTATCTGACGTTCTAAGCACTCTACCATTCTATCTGACATTCTAACGACTCTACCATTCTATGTGACGTTTTATCCACTCTAGCATTCTATCTGACGTTCTAACTACTCTACCATTCTATCTGACGTTCTAACTACTCTACAATTCTATCTGACGTTCTAATCACTCTACCATTCTATCTGACGCTCTAACCACTCTACCATTCTACCTGACGTTCTAATCATTCTACCATTCTATTTGACGTTCTAACGACTCTACCATTCTACCTGACGTTCTAACGACTCTACCATTCTACCTGACGCTCTAATCACTCTACCATTCTATCTGACGTTCTAACGACTCTACCATTCTACCTGACGGTCTAATCACTCTACAATTTTATCTGACATTCTAATCACTCTACCATTCTATCTGACGTTCTAACCACTCTGCCATTCTATCTGACGTTCTGATCACTCTACCATTCTATCTGACGTTCTAACCACTCTGCCATTCTATCTGAAGTTCTAATCACTCTACCATTCTATCTGACGTTCTAACCACTCTACCATTCTATCTGACGTTCTAACCACTCTACCATTCTATCTGACATTCTAACGACTCTACCATTCTATCAGACGCTCTATCCACTCTACCATTCTATCTAACGTTCTAACCACTCTACCATTCTATCTGACGTTCCAACCACTCTACCATTCTATCTGACGTTCTAACCACTCTACCATTCTATCTGACGTTCTAACCACTTTGCCATTCTATCTGACGTTCTAACCACTCTACCATTCTATCTGACGTTCTAACGATGCTATCATTCTATCTGACGTTCTAACGACTCTACCATTCTATCTGACATTCTAACGACTCTACCATTCTATGTGACGTTTTATCCACTCTAGCATTCTATCTGACGTTCTAACTACTCTACCATTCTATCTGACGTTCTAACTACTCTACAATTCTATCTGACGTTCTAATCACTCTACCATTCTATCTGACGCTCTAACCACTCTACCATTCTACCTGACGTTCTAATCATTCTACCATTCTATTTGACGTTCTAACGACTCTACCATTCTACCTGACGTTCTAACGACTCTACCATTCTACCTGACGTTCTAATCACTCTACCATTCTATCTGACGTTCTAACGACTCTACCATTCTACCTGACGGTCTAATCACTCTACAATTTTATCTGACGTTCTAATCACTCTACCATTCTATCTGACGTTCTAACCACTCTGCCATTCTATCTGACGTTCTGATCACTCTACCATTCTATCTGACGTTCTAACCACTCTGCCATTCTATCTGACGTTCTAACCACTCTACCATTCTATCTAACGTTCTAACCACTCTACCATTCTATCTAACGTTCTAACCCCTCTACCATTCTACCTGACGTTCTAACGACTCTACCATTCTACCTGACGTTCTAATCACTCTACAATTCTATCTGACGTTCTAACCACTCTACCATTCTATCTGACGTTCTAACTACTTTACCATTCTATCTGACGTTCTAACCACACTACCATTCTATCTGACG
Organism: Eledone cirrhosa; assembly: GCA_964016885.1. Taxonomy (NCBI): domain Eukaryota; kingdom Metazoa; phylum Mollusca; class Cephalopoda; order Octopoda; family Eledonidae; genus Eledone; species Eledone cirrhosa. The sequence continues at coordinate 21,460,182 of OZ024740.1, forward strand.
TTCTAACTACTCTCCCATTCTATCTGACGTTCTAATCACTCTACCATTCCATATAACGTTCTAACTACTCTACCATTCTATCTGACGTTCTAATCAATCTACCATTCTATCTGATGTTCTAACGACTCTACCATTCTACCTGACGTTCTAACCACTCTACCATTCTATATGACGTTCTAACCACTCTACCATTCTATCTGACGTTCTAATCACTCTACCATTCTATCAGACGTTCTAACGACTCTACCATTCTACCTGACGTTCTAACCACTCTACCATTCTACCTGACGTTATAACCACTCTACCATTCTATCAGACGTTTTAATCATTCTACCATTCTATCTGACGTTCTAATCACTCTACCATTCTATCTGACGTTCTAATCACTCTACCATTCTATCTGACGTTCTAATGACTCTACCATTCTACCTGACATTCTAACGACTCTACCATTCTATGTGACGTTCTATCCACTCTAGCATTCTATCTGACGTTCTAACCACTCTACCATTCTATCTGACGTTCTAACTACTCTCCCATTCTATCTGACGTTCTAATCACTCTACCATTCCATATAACGTTCTAACTACTCTACCATTCTATCTGACGTTCTAATCAATCTACCATTCTATCTGATGTTCTAACGACTCTACCATTCTACCTGACGTTCTAACGACTCTACCATTCTACCTGACGTTCTAATCACTCTACCATTCTATCTGACGTTCTAATGACTCTACCATTCTACCTGACATTCTAACGACTCTACCATTCTATGTGACGTTCTATCCACTCTAGCATTCTATCTGACGTTCTAACCACTCTACCATTCTATCTGACGTTCTAACTACTCTCCCATTCTATCTGACGTTCTAATCACTCTACCATTCCATATAACGTTCTAACTACTCTACCATTCTATCTGACGTTCTAATCAATCTACCATTCTATCTGATGTTCTAACGACTCTACCATTCTACCTGACGTTCTAACGACTCTACCATTCTACCTGACGTTCTAATCACTCTACCATTCTATCTGACGTTCTAACGACTCTACCATTCTACCTGACGGTCTAATCACTCTACAATTTTATCTGACGTTCTAATCACTCTACCATTCTATCTGACGTTCTAACCACTCTACCATTCTATCTGACGTTCTAACCACTCTACCATTCTATCTAACGTTCTAACCCCTCTACCATTCTATCTGACGTTCTAATGACTCTACCATTCTATCTGACGATCTAACCACTATACCATTCTACCTGGCGTTCTAACCACTCTACCATTCTATCTGACATTCTAATGACTCTACCATTCTACCCGACGTTCTAACCACTCTACCATTCTATCTGACGTTCTAACCACTCTGCCATTTATTCTGACGTTCTAATCATTCTACCATTCTATCTGACCTTCTAGCGATTCTACCATTCTACCTGACGTTCTAACGACTCTACCATTCTACCTGACGTTCTAACCACTCTACCATTCTATATGACGTTCTAACCACTCTACCATTCTATCTGACGTTCTAATCACTCTACCATTCTATCTGACGTTCTAACTACTTTACCATTCTATCTGACGTTCTAACAACTCTACCATTCTATCTGACGTTCTAACTACTCTCCCATTCTATCTGACGTTCTAATCACTCTACCATTCTATCTGACGTTCTAACGACTCTACCATTCTACCTGACGTTCTAACCACTCTACCATTCTACCTGACGTTCTAACCACTCTACCATTCTATCAGACGATTTAATCATTCTACCATTCTATCTGACGTTCTAATCACTCTACCATTCTATCTGACGTTCTAATCACTCTACCATTCTACCTGACGTTCTAACCACTCTACCATTCTATCAGACGTTTTAATCATTCTACCATTCTATCTGACGTTCTAATCACTCTACCATTCTATCTGACGTTCTAAGCACTCTACCATTCTATCTGACATTCTAACGACTCTACCATTCTATGTGACGTTTTATCCACTCTAGCATTCTATCTGACGTTCTAACTACTCTACCATTCTATCTGACGTTCTAACTACTCTACAATTCTATCTGACGTTCTAATCACTCTACCATTCTATCTGACGCTCTAACCACTCTACCATTCTACCTGACGTTCTAATCATTCTACCATTCTATTTGACGTTCTAACGACTCTACCATTCTACCTGACGTTCTAACGACTCTACCATTCTACCTGACGCTCTAATCACTCTACCATTCTATCTGACGTTCTAACGACTCTACCATTCTACCTGACGGTCTAATCACTCTACAATTTTATCTGACATTCTAATCACTCTACCATTCTATCTGACGTTCTAACCACTCTGCCATTCTATCTGACGTTCTGATCACTCTACCATTCTATCTGACGTTCTAACCACTCTGCCATTCTATCTGAAGTTCTAATCACTCTACCATTCTATCTGACGTTCTAACCACTCTACCATTCTATCTGACGTTCTAACCACTCTGCAATTCTATCTGAAGTTCTAATCACTCTACCATTCTATCTAACGTTCTAACCCCTCTACCATTCTATCTGACGTTCTAATGACTCTACCATTCTACCTGACGTTCTAACCAATCTACCATTCTACCTGGCGTTCTAACCACTCTACCATTCTATCTGACGTTCTAATGACTCTACCATTCTACCCGACGTTCTAACCACTCTACCGTTCTATCTGACTTTCTAACCACTCTACTATTCTATCTGACGCTCTAACCACTCTACCATTCTATCTGACGTTCTAACCACTCTGCCATTCTATCTGACGTTCTAACCATCCTACCATTTTATATGACGTTCTAACCACTCTACCATTCTATCTGACGTTCTAACCACTCTACCATTCTATCTGACGTTCTAACCACTCTACTATTCTATCTGACGTTCTAACCACTCTACCATTCTATCTGATGTTCTACCCATTCTACCATTCTATCTGACGATCTAACCACTCTGCCATTCTATCTGACGTTCTAACCACTCTACCATTCTATCTGACGTTCTAACCACTCTACCATTCTATCTGACGTTCTAACCACTCTACCATTCTATCTGACATTCTAACGACTCTACCATTCTATCAGACGCTCTATCCACTCTACCATTCTATCTAACGTTCTAACCACTCTACCATTCTATCTGACGTTCCAACCACTCTACCATTCTATCTGACGTTCTAACCACTCTACCATTCTATCTGACGTTCTAACCACTTTGCCATTCTATCTGACGTTCTAACCACTCTACCATTCTATCTGACGTTCTAACGATGCTATCATTCTATCTGACGTTCTAACGACTCTACCATTCTATCTGACATTCTAACGACTCTACCATTCTATGTGACGTTTTATCCACTCTAGCATTCTATCTGACGTTCTAACTACTCTACCATTCTATCTGACGTTCTAACTACTCTACAATTCTATCTGACGTTCTAATCACTCTACCATTCTATCTGACGCTCTAACCACTCTACCATTCTACCTGACGTTCTAATCATTCTACCATTCTATTTGACGTTCTAACGACTCTACCATTCTACCTGACGTTCTAACGACTCTACCATTCTACCTGACGTTCTAATCACTCTACCATTCTATCTGACGTTCTAACGACTCTACCATTCTACCTGACGGTCTAATCACTCTACAATTTTATCTGACGTTCTAATCACTCTACCATTCTATCTGACGTTCTAACCACTCTGCCATTCTATCTGACGTTCTGATCACTCTACCATTCTATCTGACGTTCTAACCACTCTGCCATTCTATCTGAAGTTCTAATCACTCTACCATTCTATCTGACGTTCTAACCACTCTACCATTCTATCTGACGTTCTAACCACTCTGCCATTCTATCTGAAGTTCTAATCACTCTACCATTCTATCTAACGTTCTAACCCCTCTACCATTCTATCTGACGTTCTAATGACTCTACCATTCTACCTGACGTTCTAACCAATCTACCATTCTACCTGGCGTTCTAACCACTCTACCATTCTATCTGACGTTCTAATGACTCTACCATTCTACCCGACGTTCTAACCACTCTACCGTTCTATCTGACATTCTAACCACTCTACTATTCTATCTGACGCTCTAACCACTCTACCATTCTATCTGACGTTCTAACCACTCTGCCATTCTATCTGACGTTCTAACCATCCTACCATTCTATGTGACGTTCTAACCACTCTACCATTCTATCTGACGTTCTAACCACTCTACCATTCTATCTGACGTTCTAACCACTCTACTATTCTATCTGACGTTCTAACCACTCTACCATTCTATCTGATGTTCTACCCATTCTACCATTCTATCTGACGATCTAACCACTCTGCCATTCTATCTGACGTTCTAACCACTCTACCATTCTATCTGACGTTCTAACCACTCTACCATTCTATCTGACGTTCTAACCACTCTACCATTCTATCTGACATTCTAACGACTCTACCATTCTATCAGACGCTCTATCCACTCTACCATTCTATCTAACGTTCTAACCACTCTACCATTATATCTGACGTTCCAACCACTCTACAATTCTATCTGACGTTCTAACCACTCTACCATTCCATCTGACGTTCTAACCACTCTACCATTCTATCTGACGTTCTAACCACTTTGCCATTCTATCTGACGTTCTAACCACTCTACCATTCTATCTGACGTTCTAACGACGCTATCATTCTATCTGACGTTCTAACGACTCTACCATTCTATCTGACGTTCTAACGCCTCTACCATTCTATCTAACGTTCTAACCACTCTACCATTCTATCTGACGTTCTAACCACTCTACCATTCTATCTGACGTTCTAACCACTCTACTATTCTATCTGACGTTCTAACCACTCTGCCATTCTATCTGACGTTCTAACCACTCTACCATTCTATCTGACGTTCTAACCACTCTACCATTCTATCTGACGTTCTAACCACTCTACCATTCTATCTGACGTTCTAACGACTCGACCATTCTCTCTGACGTTCTAACCACTCTACCATTCTATCTGACGTTCTAACCACTCTACCATTCTATCTGACGTTCTAACCACTCTACCATTCTATCTGACGTTCTAACCACTCTACCATTCTATCTGACGTTCTAACAACTCTACCATTCTATCTGGCACATTACTGGTTCTTGATTTTATCGACCCCGTAAGGATGAAAGGCAAAGTTAACCTCGGCGGGATTTGAACTCAGTCCATAAAGGGCCGTAACTCTATGCGTCAACGGCATGACGTCCGACCCTCTACCGATATTGCCAATTCATATTAATAATTGTTTCTACTTTAGGCACAAGGCCAGCAAATACCCAGTACATTACTGGTACTTTATTTTATCGACCCCGTAAGGATGAAAGGCAAAGTTAACCTTGGCGGGATTTGAACTCACACCGTAAAGGGATGTAACTATGCTAGAAAGCATGGCTTCCAACCCTTTACCGATACTGCCAATTCACCCATTCATATTAATAATACTAGCGTGTTACCCGTCATGTAACAGGTAAATTTAAAGGTACACGTTTCCAGATCTGCCAATCTCAAAAAACCCAAACGGAGAGTACCATGAAAATAAGTGCCCCAAAACGGCGAGAAATGAGGCAAAATGGGGGAATTTTTCGTAATGAAAGCTATACCCATTTTCACAAGAGAAAACATCTCTTACCCACCCAAGAAGCTATTGCAAATCTCCCCGGTGGACTGGGAGAGTTGACAGGTCTACGTTACCCGCGGGTAATCACAGGAAAGTATATAAAATGTATAAATTTAATAATATAAATAAGTAAATGAATTCACCATGGCTGTTGTTGACTAACATAATTAATTATTTTGCAAGGTGTGTTGTACCTTGAAATCGTGTGTTGAAACAGATATAGTTATATAATAGCATTGATGCTCTGAAATAGCGATGTATACGTGAATATATGTATAGTATATTTGGCAATATACTGTATGTTTAATTAAAAACATTTAGAAGACCATTCGCTATGAGTTTTAAAGTAGTGACTATGTCACTTACTTAATATCGGCAAATAACAACTGAAAGTGGCCGACAGACAGTCTGTTTCTCGCTTGTGAGCGTTTATCAAGACCACACACTCAGTTACCTTTGCCGAGAATTCTAGAAGCTGGATTCTTATAGAATTCCAGTAATAATCTGGAGCTGATTACACAGAGCGGTTGCTGGTCCAGCAACAATTAGGTATTAGTATTGGTGCTCTGAAATAGCGATGTATACATGAATGTATGTATAGCATATTTGGCAATATACTGTATGTTTAATTAAAAACATTTAGAACACCATTCTCGGCAAAGGCGGCAGAGTGTGTGGTCTTGATAAACGCTCACAAGCGAGAAACAGACTGTCTGTCGGCCACTTTCAGTTGTTATTTGCCGAGATTAAGTAAGTGACATAGTCACTACTTTAAAACTAACAGCGAATGGTCTACTAAATGTTTTTAATTAAACATATAGTATATTGCCAAATATACTATACATACATTCAGATATTGTTATATTTAGGGAGTGTCATGTTGTCCTAATATTGCCAAAAATAGTAAAACACACTCACTGTTTGGTTTAATTTTCGCTTCAGATTCAGTATATATATATTTTTTATATTTCCATAAATAATTTAGCTGGCAATCAATATTTACCATTGATTGGTCAACAGTTAAAAATATTAATATGAATATAATTTCTCAAAGTTCTTTGATTGCTATCTATCTATCTAAGGCGGGTAAAATTCCCGAGATCCATCGACGAGTTCTCTCCAGCGGTCTCCATCCCTCATTATCGCTGCCATGTCCTGCATCTCCAACAGACCAGTGTCTGTCCTGAGGGCATCAACATACGTTAACCTTGATTGCTATATATATATATATATATATATATATATATATATATATATATATATATATATATATATATATAGAGAGAGAGAGAGAGAGAGAGAGAGAGAGAGAGAGAGAGAGAAAATGCGAAGTAGTTTCAGATGTTAAAGTCCTTTATTGGTAATGCTGTGATACATATTTCAACGACACAGTGGCCACACGATTTGAAATAAAAAAAAAACGGAATATATATTTTCATATATGTGTGTTTAAATAAGATCGTAGAAAGACTGGAATATAAATGCAACTTCGTACAAACGCTGTAACCATGCATAGACGATGACAGTTACTTGTCAAGAAGAAGCCGATTAAATCGATCCAATACTTAATTGGTAGCGTATTTTCTCGACCCCAGAAGGATGATAGGGAGAGCTGAGCAAGATTTGTCCTGGACCGGCTATTAAGTGCCGTTATGTACTGTTATACTGAAAGGATATGGTGAGGATGATAAACCCATCAGCATTTCCGTTAATAGAAGCTCCGCTTATTTACATTAGCTACAAGATATATTATATTTACCAGTATTAGAATTACTATAGACTAGCAGAAAAACCACCCGAAAGGTGTGTATATTGATATTATACGCAAGTATATATACATGTAGATATGATACATCAAGTAAAATCGTAATTGACAATATACACAGAAATTGAACGAAGACTGTGTTACACTGTCTTATGTAATCAGTAACGTAATCGATGGACGGATATATATGAATGTTTATTTAAGCGATCGCTAACCGGAAGTGTTGACAAAATTATATTTAATCAAGAATAACGAAATTTAGTAGATAAATTATGTAATATTCATTCATTCTTTATTCAAAGTAATCCAACTTATTTTACAAACGGGATAAAAAAATTTATTCTGGACGCTGTCCCGCACTCCTTACTTGATTATAGTTTAGATTTTCATTTTCTTCTAGTTACTAAAAGTTATATTGTCAGCAAGGTGATGTCTGGTTGAATTGGTAAATTCATACAATTACATCCATCTCGCGTTGGAAATGAAATAAGTTTTCAGTTTATCTCTTTTATGTTTTCCTCTAGTCGGAAAGAAATGATAAGATGCGAGTTGTGAGATCATTTATTTGTATATTCAGCTATCTTTGTACATGAGTATACACACACACACACACACACACACACACACACCCACATATATATATATATATATATATGTTTCTTTTATTTGCCACTAGGGCATCAAAAGTGGGACAAGTACAAAGGGGGGAGTTTACACAAAAAGGCGTCCTCAATAAGGAGGAGGCAATAACAAAATATAAAAATAAAATAAGATATAACAAAAAATAAAATTTTTAACAAAATCCTCAATAGAGAGGAGGCGCCTTGGGGGGTCGCACACACCCCCGAAAAAAGTGTGCAACCCTTCTCCTCAGGAGCACATAGAAGGGGTGCTCCCTTGGTCTTTCATCTTCCTCACCTATAGTCTGATGTAGAGTGAAGGCCCATTCACACGGGCCATTCTCGCCACTTTCACCCATCTTTCATAGAAACGGCTGGGGTGCAGCACCTCTCTCTCCATCCTGATCCTTCTTCCGAAATGATATCGGAAGAAACGGACCAGTTGTTGGCCAGAGAGAAAGGTGCCTGACCTCAGTCCTTTCAGACGCGTCCACCATACAACCTCTTTCGCCATGGCTATTACGCACAGAAACACCGCCTCTGCTTCATCTTTGAAGGGGGGAGGCGGCTTGATCATTACAATAGACTCGGTGGTCAACTGGATCGGTCCCACCCTTGACAGCAGTTGTTCGACATAGCCCCACAGATCGGCTACGCTCGAGCAGTGTACCAATGCGTGTGCAACGGTTTCCTCGTCGCACACGCATCTGGGACAGATCTTTTTGGCGGGGTCCCTACCCGGGCGCCCGTGTCTGTAGAGCCTTTCTCGAACGGGTAAAGCCCCTCGGTAGCACTGCCAGGCCAGGGACTTCTGGAAGTTGTCCATAGGTCCCGGGCTGAATGTCCTACCGAACAGGCTGGCCAGTTCGTCCTCCTCCATGTCTAGGGCTTCTCCGAGGGCGTCGTCGCACCTGCTGCGTACCAGCCCTCTATAGAATGTTGCGGTGGAGTCTCCACTATATATATATATATATATATATATATATATATATATATATATATATATATATATATATATATGTATATATATACTAGCTGGCCTGTATATATATATATATATATATATATATATATATATATATATATATATATATATATATACAGGCCAGCTAGTATATATATACATATATATATATATATATATATATATATATATATATACATATATCTAGGGGGGGTGGTAAAATTCCCAAGATCCATGGACGAGTTCTCTCCAGCGGTCTCTGTCCCTCATTACCGCTGCCATGTCCTGCGTCTCCAACAGACCAGTGTCTGTCCTTAGGGCATCAATATACGTTAACCTTGGTCTTCCTCTTCCAGTGTGTCCATGTAGGGGCTCCCACAGGAGCACTGAGTGCAATGTCAACTCTGGATGTCAGTGAGCATGTCCAGCTAACCTCAGTCTCCTCTGTGTCACTTTTGAGCTGACTTTTGGGAGTCAAGTTTGCAATTTTCAACTGTCAACACAGTTGAAAATTGCAAACTTGACTGTCACCACACATTATGAACCTGAAGATTGCGAAAGCATGAAAGTACTTGTTCAATTAACACTTAACATTCAATATTCTATCATACTATTTCATTATAATACCATTATACATTTTAAAGGATTGTAAATAAAACGAGTAAATCAGACAAAGTTGGAATTCCTCTTATTAATATAATCTTCTATACACAATCATACACACCCGTGTATATTTCTCTCTCTCTCTCTCTCTCTATATATATATATATATATATATATATATATATATATATATATATATATATATATATATATATATATATATATATATATATATATATATATATAAAGGAAAAGAGATGAAATCGAAAATGCAACTGGAGTCTTATTTAAAAAAATATATATATATTTATTTCGTTCCTTTACCAGTTTCGCAGTTCTTCTGCTTTTCAACAGTAGAGTTGAGATGGAGAGTCTGTGGTTTTTCTCACATCTGGTTGGTCTTTGAATGTTACTTGTTTTATATGGAAAAAAGTGGCTCGAAACGCCAGGTTTTTAGAGAAGTAATTTGATTGGTTGGTCAATAAGTATAATAAATTTCACGCCAGTTCGCGTTACAAAGTTCTTCAAACAAGTGAAGTTTTGTTGGTTGATGCAGTCACGTGAAAAAGCACATCAGCTTTCGCGCCAGTTTGTTTGAATTTCTTTTTACTTAAAAAAAAGGGGCTCACGAAGGCTTTGTTTTATAAATGTAATTTGATTGGTTATAAATTAAATTATTGCTGTCACGTAAACAAGTTCATTAAATTCCGCGCCCGTATTTGGGAATTTATTTTGTAGCTTTTTCGAGAATTTTATGACAAACAAAAGATAATGGTCAAAAGAAATGGAATGGGGGAATTTTTCTGGTTCAGTGAATATGGCAGGTTGTTTTTTCATATATGAGTGAAGTTTGGTTGGTTGATGCAGTCACGTGAGTAAGCACATCAGCTTTCGAGTCAGTTTGTTTGAATTTGTTGATACCAAGAAGACTTAGTTAAAAAGGAACGCGATTACTTAACACATTTTGAATACAAAACCAGCTACCTTTACGGACTTCCGAAGATCCACAAGTGTAAAATAATTAACGATGCCTGTAAACAATCCACCCCAGCCTGCGTGAACACACAATACCCCACAGACCTTAAATTAAGACCAATTGTAGCGGGCCCACAATGTGAAACACACAGACTGAGCAACTCTATAGACATACTGCTAAAACCAATTCTCAAACACATACCAATCCTTGTAAGAGACGATCTGGACCTCTTAAACCACCTCCCCAAACATGTGAACGACAACACTATTATTGTGTCTTTCGATGTAGTGAATCTCTACACAACGATCACACACCAATACAGACTAGAAGCAATAGGATTCTGGCTAGAGAAATATCCCAATGAGATATCTGGCAGAATAGAAAAAAGCTTCATCACCGAGGGATTAAAATTTATCTTACAGAACAACTTTTTTGATTTCGATGGCAGTACTTACAAGCAAATATCGGGGACTGCGATGGGTACAAAAGCCGCTCCAACTTATGCCAACAAGTAACATTCAAAGACCAACCAGATGTGAGAAAAACCACAGACCCTCCATCTCAACTCTACTTTTGAAAAGCAGAAGAACTGCGAAACCGGTAAAGGAACCAAATAAATATATATATTTCTTTAAAAATAAGACTCCAGTTGCATTTTTAATTTCATCTTTTTTTCTTTATACTTTCACTCGTGTAGGACACCTCGGTTATTTTTCATTTTGTAAACAAAATCTCTCTTTCTAATATATATATATATATCACGTAATAATAATAATAATTGTTTCTACTTTTGGCACAAGGCCAGCAATTACCCAGTGCAGTACTGGTACTTTATTTTATCGACCCTGTAAGGATGAAAGGCAAAGTTAACCTCGGCGGGATTTGAACTCAGAATGGCAAGGACCGTAACTCTATGCGTCAAAGCATGGCGTCCGACCCTCTACCGATACTGCCAATTCACCGCCTTTATAATAATAATAATAATTTTTTGTACTGTTGGCACAAGGCCAGCAATTATCCCAGTGCATTACCCCGTAAGGGGTCGATAAAATAAAGTACTACTAATAATAATGCTTTCTTTATTAACCACAAGGATTTACACAAAGTAAAATATTAAGGGCAATACAGGACAATACAGGACGTTACAAATGGGCATTTCTGCGTGTAAAAAACAATAAAACAGAGGATGTAACAAAAAAAGAAACAATGAAAAATTCCTCAATTGGGGGGAGACTTCCGATGGACATTCGTGGAGAAAGCCCATTAAAAAAGCCACGGTGACCCTGACCACCAGGGCAAGTGCTCTCTCCCAGTTTTCCACCTTCAATTTACAGGCATATACTCACCCATCTTTTAACAAAATGTTGGGAAGAGAGCACTTCCCTCTCTACCTTGATTTTCCTTTTCAAATGAAATTTGAAAAAGTTAATCAGGGCATCACTGAAGAGGTAAGTGCTCGTCTTCAGCCCTTTCAAACGTGTCCACCACACTACCTCTTTCGCCATGGCCACGAGACAGATAAAAACTCCATGCCCTTCCCGGCTAAAGGAAGGGGACGGGGAAATCATCACGATGGACTCAGCTGATAGCCGGATCCGTCCTATACGCGACAGCAGGTGTTCGACATAAACCCACAAGTCAGCAATGCTCGGACACTGGACGAGTGCGTGCAGGACGGTTTCGTCGCCCTGCGCGTATCTCGGACATGCCCGCTGACGGCACTTCCATGTCTGTAGAGTTTATCCCGAACTGGCAAAGCTCCTCGGTAGCACTGCCAGGCCAGGGATTTCTGGAAGTTGTCCATAGGCCCTGGCCCGAAAGTTCTCCCGAACAGGTTGGCTAGTTGGTTTTCGTCGACGCCCAGAGTCTCCCCAAGTACGTTGTCGCTCTTCCCCTCCACTAATCCTCTATAGAACGCCGAGGTGGATGTTCCACCGATCGCATTAGTCGAGAGCTGTGAGCGCCTGAAGACATTCCAGTCTCCAAGCGCTCCCTCTCGGTCTTCGCTTGACCCAGGACTGCAGCTCCGTCAAGGAGACGAGCTGGGGAAACACGCGTCTAACAAACGGCGACCACATCTGATCAGCGTCGAGGAAGAGATGGAGATGTCGTAGCCTGAGCGCGTGTCTGCGCATCATCAGCCATGGCAAGCCCAGCCCTCCACATAGCGGTTGTTGACAGCAGATGGACCGCCTGACCATTGGAGCGCACCCCTTCCACAAAAAGCGAAAGAGCAAACGTTCCAGCGCAGTCAGGCGAGGCTTAGGACAAGGCACGACGGCCAGGTGGTAGTAGATGACGGACGCGATGTACGCGTTAGCCACCTCCACTCGACCTTTCAGAGAGCTTCCTCTCTGCCCATTTCTGGGTGAGAGAAGCCACCCTGCTCGTCACCTCGTCCCAGTTTTTGTCCGTCTGGAGGACTGGACAGAACCAGCGCCCGATGATGCTGTTGGACGGCATGGACCTGCCTCTCCAGGTGCCGAGCTGCAGGCCCACCGACTTACCTGGTTGATCATTGCTCCTGTCACCGCCTCGTATTTTCTTAGTGTAGTGCCGATCACCTCGATGTGTTTGGCGTTCGACTCCACTTCGGTGACATCGTCTGCATATGCTGACACGGATCTTCCGCATCCCAGTTCGCGCGGGATCCCCTTCAACGTCTCCAGTTTGTGTAGTAATGGCTCGAGAGTCAATACGTACAACAGGGACGAGAGGGGACATCCCTGGCGGACTGGGCGCATTGTGTTGAACGGTTCCGAAAGGTGACTGTTCATTCTCACCACAGAGCAGATGTCACTGTGCATGGCAGCGATCCATACCTCTGAAGACGGGCCCAAAGCCAGGACTGCTGCCAGATAACGATGGTCGACCCTATTGAAAGCTTTCGACTGATCTAAATTGATCACGGACCCACCCGTGCCAAGTTCCCTAGCTACCCTCTCCACAATGTATCACATGAGGTGGAGGTTGTTGTGGATGGATCTGTCTGGGATGGTGCATGTCTGCGCTTCTCCCACCAGACCACCAACGACAAGCGCCAACCTCTTCGCTAGCACCTTTGCCAAAATCTTGAATTCTGTGTTTAGCACAGTTATGGGCCTGAAATTATCTTTGTTATCCCCCTTTTTCGGATCCTTTCTCAGCAGCCTCACCGCTTCTCGGCTCACAGAGCTGGGAATTCTCCCGTTCTGTTGCTAGTTGCAGTAGACGTCCGCCAAGAGGTCTCCGAACATGCCTGGCATGTACACGTAAAGTTCGTAGGGCAGACCATCCAAACCAGGCGATTTACCCCTTGTGCAGCCAGTCATTGCCTTCCGTACTTCAGCGGCTGTTATCGGCTTTTCGCAACACTCAACCTCAGTGGCCGAGAGCCGAGGCAGTCCGTCGAGGTAGGCACTAAAGTCCATCCCGCGATCTGGCCCGCGCTGCCCCTGAACAGCTGGGCGAAGTGTCGCTGAAAAGCTTTACACATTTTCCCGGGATCGAGTAGCATGCGCCCGTCGTGGTCAACCAAAGACCGGATCGTGGCTTTGTTGCCACGAAGCGCCTCCGCCACTCGGACCGATTGAACGGCTTTCGTCCCTTCGTATCTGAGAGCACGCACACTAGCTCTGACAACGCAGCCTTCGTGATTTGCATTGAAGAATGCTGTTTATCCATGTCCACGTTGGCACATTCAGGAAATCCAGACGGTACCTGTCAGACAGTTGAAACCGTCTGAGCAGGTTTACGAGGCTTTTACACCCTCCTCCCGTATCCGCTAATCCCACACATTCCTTGCGTGCATCTAAGATCCCGTTCCAGTCGCCCACTAACACTAAAGAGCGGGACGTTCCAAGAAAGGTCTTCAGATGCCGGAAGAAATCAGGCCGCCCTGCTCCTGTCGGGGCATAGACGGCCACTAGCCTGAAAGCTTGCCCGTCTCCGCTGGTTACGTCCAGCACCACCAACTTACCTTCTGGGTCCAGGTAGATGGCCCGTATGGCGAGATCCAAACCTCTCCGAAAAAGCACAGCAACTCCTCCCCCCGATCGTGGACGGCTGGGAGATGCGTACACATCGTAGCCGCCGAAAATCGGTGCGAAGGCCCGTGATTCAGAGATTCTGGTCTCGCTGATGGCCACCACATCTATGTTTAGTGACCTGAGGCCGTTGAGCAGGTGGCCCTGCTTCCATGACGACCCCAAGCCACGCGCATTTATGCTGCCTATTCTGAGTGAGGTCATGTTGAAAAGGAGTGGAAAAAGATGGGAAAGACCACTTACCTTACTTCTCGTTGAAGAAGGATGGTTTCTCCATCCTTCTCACTGTTTGTGGCCCCCTCCAGAAGGATGTCCTTATAAATCCTCCTGGAGAGTATTTGTCGGAAGTCTCCGATGTCCTTGGGGAATTTTAATTTTAGTGTGGTGTATGTTTTCTGTGTGATGAGAGTGATTTGTATGTGCGGGGTGGTGTGAATTTTTTGGGTGTTGTATAGTCTTTTTCTGTGATGCTGGTGTTGTGTTGGATGTAGTGTAATAATTGGTTGTTGTTCAAATTTAATGCTGTGTAGTGTGTATCGTTTTGGTTGCTTTGTTTTGTTTGCGTTTGTTGTGGGTTTGTTTCTGTTTCGCTTGTTGGGGATCTTTGTGGTGTTGGGGTTAATGATGGTGATGGTGTTGGTGTTTGTGGTGATGGGGCTGGTGATGCTGGTGTGGGTGGTGACATAGCTGTCTTAACCTTTTTGTTAGTTTGTTTCACCCTGCATTTTCTTTTTGGGTTTCTTTTTTTTTCTTTTTTCCAGATACAGTTTCCCACTCCTCCTCATCATCACAATCTGTCTCCAGTTGCGATAGGTCGGGGAGTGGAAAATCCTCCACAGGCGTTGGTTTGGTTGTGGCGTGGTGGATGGTGGAGGCGCTGGTGCTAATTCTTGCGCGGTGGGTGGTGGTGGTGTTGAGGCCAGAAAGCCTTTAGGCGGGTTCCTTCGTCCCAAACGACACACCTAGGCCTACTTCCCTCAACGATTACGGTGAGGTGGCTGCCGTCATTGAGTTCTATCACCTCTGGAATTACCTGTATGTTTTTTTGGTCCGCTTGGATCAGGAGCACCATCCCAGATCCGGACCAGTTCTCCTACTTTACTTTTATCACCTCAATTACTTTAGTGTCGGCCTCGATATCGGTGAGGACGGCAGCGATTAGCCAGGGAATTTCAATGGCCAGCGGAACCTGGGTCACCCTGATCCTTACCAGCCTCTGACCACAATAACTTGGGACGCGTGTGAACCCGTCACTTTTTAATGGGGCCATGGAGTGCTCTCTGGCTTCCTGTGGGGTTAAGAACACGTCCATGGTTCCATATTTTTGCCCACGTCTGATGTGGTTTTTTTTACCCACACATGTCCCAAAGCTTCTTGTATCTGGGACTCGGATGCCCGTTCCACTCGGCGCGTTTTAATATTTATCGTCCGATATGACACGGTGAATAGGCGCTGATGCTCCATGGTATTAGCAGGGGGGGGGGGGGAGAGCTGACCCTGTAACCATATTTTTTTACCATTCGCTTGGCTTCATTCAATTCTTCCTGGCTTAGCTCAACCGTTTCATTTTTGTTTGCCGCTTTAGCAAACGACACATTTGGTTTTGCGCTGGTGTTGATGTTGTTGTTGTTGTTATTCTTATTGTTGCTGTTGTTGTGATTGTTATTTTTGATATTATTATTTTAGTTTAAGTTGTGGTGGTGGTGGTATCAGTGGTGTTGGTTGTTCTTTTTGACATTGTGGTGGTGGGGATGGCAGCTTTAACACCTGTAGACATTGGTAATGGCGGGAAATCCATGTCTGTATGTGACAAATCTAAATAATTGCCATTGCTATTACTTATATTTTCAGTGTTGGCATTTGTTTCTGTTGTCTGTATTTTGGTTGTCGCTGTTATTGTTGTAGATGGTGTGGCAATTTTTTAGTAATTAGTGTTCTCAGTGTTGTTGCCTTTGTTCACGTTGTTTGTGGTGGTGCTTTTTCTTTGAATTTCTGTAACTCTCCTCTCAACTTTTACGCCGTTGTCACACGACAGCAGACATATTGGTGGGAGGCGTGGCTTAGCCATGTTTTTTTTTTATTTTTAAAAGTAAAATGTTCAAATATTGTTCAAATATTGGAGCAAAAGGCCCACATATTATATTTTCCCCTTCACAGGGCAAAAGACCAAGGGCTTACATCCCTTACACAACAAGAAAAATTAAACAACACATAATTATAACAGGTAAATAAAGCGAGTTACAGGGAGCGAGCAAAAAGACGTCCGAACAGACCAATAATAATTGTTTCTACTTTTAGGCACAAGGCCAGCAATTACCCAATGCATTACTGGTACTTTATTTTATCGACCCCGTAAGGATGAAAGGCAAAGTCAACCTCGGCAATGATTTCATTTATTGGCCACAAGGGCCGACATATAGAGGACAATACAAAAGACTGGGACAGTGGGGTTTTACAGAAAAATCGAGTAAACAATATGAATAACAATAACAAAGTAACAATAACAAAGTAACAATAAAGTAACAAGAAAATTACAAGAAAAAATTCCCCAATAGGGGGGATGATCACCCAGGGTTCGCTCAGGTACCCCACCAATCCTGAACGACCCGACGCTTCGAGAGCACCCTGGAAGGGCACCCCTCTCCTCCTCAATTTTACCTATCTACAGCCGCATGACCAGAGTAGGCCCATTCACACGGGGCATTCTCGCCATGTTCACCCACCTTTTAGCAAATGTACGGGGGGGGGGGCAACACTTCTCTCTCCACCCTCACCTTCCTTTCCATGTGAAACTTGAAAAAGTTGATGAGGGATTGGCCGAAGAGAAAAGTGTCAGTCTTCAGTCCTTTCAACCTCGTCCACCATACAACCTCTTTCGCTACTGCCACCAGACAGGAAAATTGCCTGCCCCTCCTGGCCAAAAGAAGGCAGCGGGTCGATCTTAACTATGGACTCGGCCGATAGCCGGATCCGTTCTACACGCGACAACAGCTGTTCAACATAACTCCACAAGTCAGTAATGCACGGACACTGGACGAGTGCGTGCAGAACGGTTTCGTCGCTCTGCGCGCATCTCGGGCAGGTCCGTCTGACAGCACTTCCGTGCCTGTAGAGTTTATCTCGAACCGGCAGTGCCCCCCGGTAGCACTGCCAAGCGAGGGATTTTTGGAAATTATCCATCGTCCCCGGCTCGAAAGTCCTCCGGTCAGACTGGTTAGTTCGACTTCGTTGACTCCCAGAGCCTCTCCGAGTGCGTCGTCGCACTTGCCCACCACTAATCCTCTATAGAACTCGAGAGTGGAAGTTCCACTGACCGCATTGCCCGCATGGTAGAGGGTAGTGAGTGCCTGGCAACATTCCAGATGCCAGTCACCCAGTCTCGGTCTCTTCTTGACCCAGGACTGCAGCTCAGTCAAAGAAACGAGCTGCGGAAAGGCCCGTCTGACAAACGGCGACCACACCTGTTCACCGTTTAGGCAGAATATCTGGAGATGCCGCAGCCTCAGCGCGTCCCTGCGCATCATTAGCCACGGCATGCCCAGCCCTCCACGTAGAGGGTGCTGGCAGCAGATGGACTGCCTCACCAGCGGAACCTAACCCCTCCACAAGAATTTGAAGAGGAGCCGCTCCAAGATGGCGAGGCGCGAACGGGGTCAAGGGACGACGATCAGACGGTAGTAGATGACGGACGCGATGTTCGCGTTCGCCACCTCCGCCTGACCCTTTAGTGATAGCTTCGTACCCAGCCCATTTCTGGGTGAGACTGGCTAACCTGCCCGTCACCTCGTCCCAATTCTTATCCACCTGGAGGTCTGGCCCGAACCAAAGCCGTGGCAACTTTACCGGTCCGTCCGTCCAGCGCCTAACGACGCTGTTGGACGGCATGGACTTGCCTCTCCAAGTGCCGAGTTGCAAGCCCACCGACTTTTCCGGGTTAAGTTTTGCTCCTGTCAACCTTTCATATTCCTCCAATAAGTTGCCGACCACCTCGATTTCTGAGGTGTCCGACACCATCACGGTGATGTCGTCCGCATAAGCCGACACACCCTTTCCGCGTCCCGGTTCGAGCAGGATGCCCTGCAACAGCTCCAGCTTCCGAAGTAAAAGCTCGAGAGTCAATACGTACAGAAGGGAGGAGAGAGGGCACCCTTGACGGACCGATCGGGAGACCTGAAACGGTTCCGAGAGGTGGCCATTAATTTTGACCATCGAGCAGGTGCCGCTGTGCATTGCAGCGATCCAGCTTCTGAAGACGATGCCGAAGTTTGCGCCTCCCCAACCAAATCCCCGACGACAAGCGCCAACCTCTTCGTTAACACCCTGGCCAAAATTTTAAACTCTGTGTTGAGCAGAGTTATGGGCCTGAAATTGTCTAATGTGTCCCTCTTGTTCTCGTCTTTCCTTATCAGCGTCACTACGCCCGGCTCACAGAACTGGGAATACTCCCGTTTTGCTGCCAGTTGCAGTAGAGGGCTTCGAGGAGATTGGAGAACAAGCCTGGCATATTTACGTAAAGCTCGTAGGGCAGACCATCCAAAATGGGTGACTTGCGCCTCATGCAGCCGACAAGGGCTTCCTGAATCTCGGCTGAAGTAATTGGCCTTTCGCAGCGCCCAGCGTCAGCCGTCGAGAGTTGATGCAAGCCATCGAGGTAGGGACTGAAGTCCGCCACCATCTGACCCGCCACTTCCCCCGAACAACCGAGCAAAATGTTGGCGAAAGGCCTCACACATCCGCTTGGAATCGCTCAGCTCGTGTCCATTTCGGTCCGTCAAAGACCGAATCGTGGTTTTATTACCACGCTGCGCCTCTACCACGCGGGCCCATCGAACAGCTTTGGTTCCCTCGTTTCTCAGAGCACGCGCCTTAGCTCTGACAATGCAACCTTCGTGTTTCGCATTGAAGAAATGGTCTAATGCCATTCTCGCCGCTAGCACGTCAGTTGCAATGCCACTACCAATAGCCTCGTCTAACTTATCTACCAACTCCCCCTCCTTTCTATTTTTCTCTAACGCTACTTCTTTGCTAAACTCTATCGACATTACTCTAATCTCTCTTTTGAGAGCTCCCCACCATCTATTGTTGACGACTTCCCCTGTCAACTTTTTCTTAACTAAATTGTTGACCTGGTCCCTGTAAGCCTTACGTGCCGGAAATGACATGTTTAGCTTCCAGTAACCAGGTCCTAACCTACGCGTCTTATCTAGGTCGACCATACAGATCACAAACTTGTGATCTGAATAGGCGACCGTTTCAAAACGTGGACAGCTTACACTATTTCTGTCTATTTTCCTAATGAATATCCTGTCTATATACGATCTAGATGACCCTATGCGGTTAGCCCAAGTCCACACTGGCGCATTAGGGAAATCTACTCGGTACCTGTCAGACAGTTGGAACTGGCTGATCAGGTTCTTGAGGCTTTTGCACCCCCCGCTCCTATCGGATACTCCCACACAGTCCCAGCGTGCGTTTAAGATGCCGTTCCATTCCCCCGCTAACAGTAAAGGGCGAGACGTGCCCAGAAAGGCTTCCAGGCGTCTAAAGAAGTCCGGCCGTCCTGCCCCAGTAGGAGCATAGAGGGCCACCAGTCTAAAGGCACCACCTTCGTTATTGTTCACGTCCCGGACCACCAACTTCCCGTCCGGGTCCCGGAAGATCGACCTTACCTCGAGATCCAGACCTTTCCTAAACAGCACTGTCACCCCGCCTCCCATTCCCGGCCGGCTAACAGATGCAAAGATCTGATAGTCGTCGAAAATGGGGGCTAGTGCGCGCGTGTCGGAAATCCTGGTCTCGCTGACGACAATTACATCCATTTCTAGAGATCTGAGGTCATTGAGCAGGTGACCCTGCTTCCAGGACGATCCCAGGCCTCGAACATTTAAACATCCTACTCTTAATACGGCCGTGTTGGCAGGTTAAAAAGAGAGAGAGGAAAGGTTTACTTACCTTCCGGGCTCTTGTGAAGGTCGGGTTGTTCGACCTCCATAGTTGGTGGGGTTTCTTTTGGGAACCCCTTTAAAAGTCTTGAAGTTGGTTTTACGTTCGGGGTTCCCACGTCCCGAGGAAAGCTGTCTCGTATTTCTTTGTATAATTCGATCGACATTCGCACGAGAACCAAATCTTCCGGCACGCGAAATGTGCTCGATTTAAAAATTTCCTCCTCTTTTTGTATATATACGAACACGAAGTTTTGTATGTTTTGTTGGTGTGATTTTATTTGTTTGCGTGGCTGTGGTGGTGATGGTTTTGGTGGTGTTGTTTCGGTTGTGTCTGTGTTGGTTGTGAGTGCGGTGTCTGTGGTTTCAGATGTTTGTGTGTATATTTGTTCTTGCGTCTGTTTAGGTTGTTTGCGTTTGGGGGATTCTGGTGATGGTGATGGTGGTGTTGATGTTGGTGTTATTGAAGAGATGTTTACGTGGGTGGTGTCTGTGTTTTTTTATTGTAGGTGATTTTGTGCTTTGTTGATTTTTTTTTTCTTTTTGTGTTTCCTTTTTTGTATTTTGGGGGATTTTGGTTTTCCTCCATCTTCACTACTGGTAGATGAGGGGTCTGTGAATGTGTATGTTTATGGTTTTATTGGTGTGTGTATTTTTTTTTGGGGGGGGGGGAGGAATTTGACAGCTTTCCTCGTCTCCCCCCTGGGTGGTCAATGTTGGTGGTGGTCTTTCTATTGGTGTTGTTGCTGGTGGTTTTGCCGGTGCTGGTGTTGGTTGTGGTCCTCGCCCCGGCGTCGGCAGCAGTGGAGCCTTTCGACCCCTTGCCTCTTTCAGCAGTTGAGGGCAGAAGGCTGGCAAATGGGTTTTTTCCCCCAAAACAAAACACTGCGGCCTTTTGCCTTCGGTCATAATGTGAATGACCGTCCCATTCTGAAGGCGGATGTGGTCCGGGATTGTCTTCACATTGTCGAGCCTGATCTGGAGAAGGATCTCCAGGTCAACCCCGGACCAGTCCTCTCTGGCCGTTCTGGTCACTTCTATAGGGACAGTATCCGTCCACTCCACAATCACACATCCCAGAAGCCATCACATGTCAAGCCCTGGTGGGATTATGGGAATGCGGAGACGGGCCGTTCTTTTTCCCATGTGTGAGGGGTACATTATGACCTTACTGGTTTTGCAAGGAGTCATAGCGTGTTTCATAGCGAGGGCTTCTGACTTGAACAACACCGAAATGGTGCCGTACTGTCTTCCCCTCTCTATGTATTCGGTGTCTTCTCTGATGCACCTCAGCGCGACTTCGACATCTGCTTGTGGGATTAAGCTGCCCTTTTGGTTTGTGCTGAGATGCATCTATAATGCACCGTTCTGCGCTCCACTGCCTCAATAGCTTCTACCGGGACAGTTAAGTTGGCCCAGGTTTGCTCTTGCTTGATGAGCTTCCATGCCTGGGCCAACTTTTCATCTTTGTTTGAGAGGTCCGCAGCGAAAGTGTTCTTCTTGTTTTCGTTGGGGGTGTTGTTGTCGTTGTTCTTGTTGGTGTTGTTGTTATCACTGTCGCTGTTATCATTGTTGTCTTTGTTGCCACCGTTGTTCTCGGTGCAGTTGGTATTGTTGCTGTTGGTGTTGTCGCTTTTTGTTTTCATGTTAGTGGTGTTGATATTGTTGTTGCATTTGTCATTTTTTTTTGTTATCTGTATTTTCGTTGTCGCTGTTACTGTCATTTTTTTCAAAATTAGAGTTCTTATTGGTATCATTGGTGTCTTTGTTTACATTGTTTGTGGTGGTGTTTGTGTTATCAATGTGTGTTAATTTCGCTGTAGCGCTCCTCTCAACTTCTACGTCGTTGTCGCACGACAGCAGACATATCGCTGGGGGACGTGGCTCAGCCATTTTTTTTTCTCCGTAAATTTTTTTAACATGTAAAAAAAGTTCAAATATTTGGGCCAAAATGCCCAAATATTATACTTTCCCCTTCACGGGGGAAAGTCTAAGGCTTATATCCCTTACACAACAATAACTATTTAACAACAAATAATTTTAACAGGCAAATAAAGCGACTTACTGGGAGCGAACAAAATACGTCCGCTTAGACCAATAATAATAATAATAATAATAATAATAATAATAATAATAATAATAATAATGTTTTCTTTATTAACCACAAGGGTTCACATAAAGTAGACATTAAGGACAGTACAGGACAATACAGGACGGTACAAATGGGCATTTCTGCGTATAAAAAAAACAGAGGATGAAATAAAATAACAAAGAAAAATTCCCCAATAGGGGGGAGACTTCGGAGGGACATTTGTGGAGAAAGCCCAGTAAAAAGCCACAATGACCCTGACCACCAAGGCAAGTGCCCTCTCCCAGTTTTCCACTTTTAATTTACAGATATATACTCAGAGTAGGCCCATTCACTCGGGCCATTCTTGCTTCTCTCACCCATCTTTCAACAAAATGCTAGGAAGAGAGCACTTCCCTCTCTACTCTGATTTTCCTTTTCAAATGAAATTTGAAAAAGTCAATCAGAGCATCACCGAAGAGGTAAGTGCTCGTCTTCAGCCCTTTCAAACGTGTCCACCATACTATCTCTTTCGCCATGGCCACCAGACAGATAAAAACTGCCTGCCCTTCCCGGCTAAAGGAGGAGGGCGGGGCAATCCTCACGATGGACTCAGATGATAGCCGGATCCGTCCTAAACGCGACAGCAGGTGTTCGACATAAACCCACAAGTCAGCAATTTTCGGACACTGGACGAGTTCGTGCAGGACGGTTTCGTCGCCCTGTGCGCATCTCGGACATGCCCGGCTGACGGCACCTCCATGCCTGTAGAGTTTATCCCGAACTGGCAAGGCTCCTCGGTAGCACTGCCAGGCCAGAGATTTCTGGAAGTTGTCCATAGGCCCTGGCCCGAAAGTTCTTCCGAAGAGATTGGCTAGTTGATTTTCGTCGACGCCTAGAGTTTCCCCAAGTACGTCGTCGCTCTTCCCCTCCACTAATCCTCTATAGAACGCCGAGGTGGAGTTTCCACCGATCACATTGCCCGATTGGTCGAGGGCTGTGAGCGCCTGAAGACATTCCAGTCTCCAGGCGCTCCCTCTCGGTCTTCGCTTGACCCAGGACTGCAGCTCCGTCAAGGAAACGAGCTTGGGAAATACGTGTCTAGCAAACGGTGACCACACCTGATCACCGTCGAGGAAGAGGTGGAGATGTCGTAGCCTGAGCGCGTGCCTGCGCATCATCAGCCACGGCATGCCCAGCCCTCCACGTAGCGGGTGTTGACAACAGATGGACCGCCTGACCATCGGAGCGCGTCCCTTCCACAAAAAGCGAAAGAGCAAACGCTCCAGCGCAGTCAGGCGAGGCTTAGGACAAGGTACGACGGTCAGGCGGTAGCAGATGACAGACGCGATGTACGCGTTACCCACCTCCGCTCGACCTTTCAGGGATAGCTTCCTCTCCGCCCATTTCTGGGTGAGAGAAGCCACCCTGCTCGTCACCTCGTCCCAGTTTTTGTCCGTCTGGAGGTCCGGACCGAACCAGACCCCTAGCAATTTAACCGGTCCGTCCGTCCAGCGTCCGACGACGCTGTTGGACGGCATGGACCTGCCTCTCCAGGTGCCGAGCTGCAGGCCCACTGACTTTTCCTGGTTGATCATTACTCCTGTCACCGCTTCGTATTCTCTTAGTGTAGTGCCGATCGCCTCGATGTGTTTGGCGTTCGACACCACTACGGTGACATCGTCCGCATATGCTGACACGGATCTTCCGCATCCTAGTTCGCGCGGGACCCCCCTCAACGTCTCCAGTTTGTGCAGTAATGGCTCGAGAGTCAATACGTACAAGAGGGACGAGAGGGGACATCCTTGGCGGACCGAGCGCATGATGTTGAACAGTTCCGACAGGTGACCGTTCACTCTCACCACAGAGCAGATGTCGCTGTGCATGGCAGCGATCCAGCCTCTGAAGACGGGCCCAAAGCCAGCCGCCCTCAGAACTGCCGCTAGGTAACGATGGTCGACCCTATCGAAAGCTTTCGACTGATCTAAATTGATCAAGGACCCACCCGTGCCAGGTTCCTTAGCTACCCTCTCTACGATGTATCGCATGAGGTGGAGGTTGTCGTGGATGGATCTGTCGGGAATGGCGCATGTCTGCGCCTCTCCCACCAGACCACCAACGACAAGCGCCAACCTCTTTGCTAGCACCTTTGCCAAAATCTTGAACTCTGTGTTTAGCAGAGTTATGGGCCGGAAATTATCTATGTTATCCCCCTTGTTCGGATCCTTTCCCAACAGTGCCACCGCTCCTCGGCTCACAGAACTGGGAATTCTCCCGTTCTGTTGCCAGTTGCAGTAGACGTCCGCCAAGAGGCCTCCGAACAAGTCTGGCATCTGTACGTAAAGTTCATAGGGCAGACCATCCAAACCAGGCGATTTACCCCTTGTGCAGCCAGTCATTGCCTCCCTTACTTCAGCGGCTGTTATCGGCTTTTCGCAACACTTCGCCTCAGTGGCCGAGAGTCGCGGCAGTCCGTTGAGGTAGACACTAAAGTCCATCCCTCGACCCGGCCCACCGCTGCCCCCGAACAGCTGAGCGAAGTGTCGCTGAAAAGCTTCACACATTTGCCCGGGATACAGTAGCATGCGCCCGTCGTGGTCCACCAAAGACCGGATCGTGGCTTTGTTGCCACGACGCGCCTCCGCCACTCGGGCCCATTGAACGGCTTTCGTCTGAGAGCACGCACCTTGCTCTGACAACGCAGCCTTCGTGCTTTGCATTGAAGAATTGGTCAAGGGCCAATTTCGCCGCAAGCACGTCGGTCGCAATACCTTTGCTAAGCGCCTCGTCTAATTTTCTAACTAGTTCTCCCTCTGCTCTATTTTTCTCTATTGCTAAAGCCTTACTAAACCTAATGGATTCTATTCTAATCGCTCTTTTCAGAGCAAACCACCACTTGTTGTTGACGATGGCCCCCGTCAACGCCCGCTTAACTAGTTCGCTAATCCGGTCTCTGTAGGCCTTGCGCGCTGGTAAGGACGCGTTTAGCTTCCAGTAGCCGGGTCCTCGTCTATGAAGCCTATCTAAGTCAAGCACACAGATCACGAATTTGTGGTCCGTGTAGCTGACTATCTTGAATTGTGGACAGCCTATGCTAGACCTATCTATTTCCCTACAAAATACTCTATCTAGATATGATCTGGATGACCCTATGCAATTTGTCCAAGTCCACATTGGCGCATTCGGGAAATCCAATCGGTACCTGTCAGACAGTTCAAAACGCCTGAGCAGGTTGGTGAGGCTCTTGCACCCTCCACCCCTATCTGCTAATCCCACACAGTCCCAGCGTGCATCTAAGATCCCGTTCCAGTCGCCCACTAACACTAAAGAGCGGGACGTTCCAAGAAAGGTCTCCAGACGCCGGAAGAAATCAGGCCGCTCTGCTCCTGTCGGGGCATAGACGGCCACTAGCCTGAAAGCTTGCCCGTCTCCGCTGGTCACGTCCAGCACCACCAGCTTACCGTCTGGGTCCAGGAAGATGGCCCGTATGGCGAGATCCAAACCTCTCTGAAAAAGCACAGCAACTCCTCCCCCCGATCCAGGACGGCTGGGAGATGCGTACACATCGTAGCCGCCGAAGTTCGGTGCGAAGGCCCGTGCTTCGGAGATTCTGGTCTCGCTGATGGCCACTACATCTATGTTTAGTGACCTGAGGTCGTTGAGCAGGTGACCCTGCTTCCATGACGACCCCAAGCCACGCGCATTTATGCTGCCTATTCTGAGTGAGGTCATGTTTAAAATAGAGTGGAAAAGATGGGAAAGACCACTTACCGTACTTTTCGTAGAGGAGGGATGGTTTTTACATCCCTTTTCACTTGATCGTCTGGTGAAGGGACCGTTGAATCGTCCCTTCGGCTGGTCGTCGGCTCTTCTAAGAGAATGTCTGAATATACTCTTCGATTGATAGTTCCTCCTAGATCCCTGAAATCACCAACTGCGTTGGGGAATTTCGTTTTAATGTTTGTGTATTGTTTCTGTGCTATTTTTAGCAGTCTTATGTTAGTTGGCGTTTTGATTGGTGCTGGTATTATGTAGTCGTGTTGTGAAATGTCTGTGTGTTCAATTATGTAAGTCATTAGTTTCTTGTTGTGTGTATTTATTGCCGTGCATTTGTTTTTCTGGGGGTGGGGTGTGGTTCTGCTATTTTCTTGTCGTTGTTGCTGGGTGTGTGTGTTTTGTTGTTGTGTTTGCGATGTTGGTGCTTGTGGTGGTGGTGTTGAAGGTGTTGTTGGCGGTGGGGTTGTCGCCGGTGGTGATGGTGGTGCTAGTGTGGGTGGTGATGGTGTTGGTGGTGTTGCTGCTGTGGGTCTCTTTGCAGTAGACTTTACCCTTTTCTCATTTCTTTCCTCCCTTTTCAAAGGCGACGATGCGCTGCTTCTGCGTTTGTGCCTTCTTACGACCTTTTGCCATCTCTCTCCCACCTCACACTCCATGTCTGATTCTGTGAGGTCGGGGAGGGGTACCAGCTCCACTCTTTCACTTGTTGTTGTTGGTGATGTTTGCACTGGAGTCTCTGTTGCAGCTGCATTTGGTATTGCTGTTGTTGTTGTTAATATTTCCACTGCTGCTGCTGTTTTTGATTTCCGTGGCGTGGGTATGGGTGCCACGGACCTATCGTTCCTGGTTGCCGCTTGTCCTGTTGCTGGTAGACGTGGAGCCGGTTTCGGAAGGAGGGGGGTTTTCTCCTTTCTCAGGGTCTTCTCGTTGCAGAAGGCCCTGAGGTGAGTCTTCGATCCACAGCGAAAGCATTTCGGGCGTTTTCCCTCAACACTTATGGGCAGTTGAGTGCCGTTATCGAAGTCTATCACATCGGGGATAGCTTCGATGCTCTCCTGGTTGGTTTGGATTAGCATCTCAATGGAGGTGCCGACCCAATCTTCTCTTACTTTTTCTGTACTTGCAGTACAGTTGTTTTGTCCTCGATTCCGAGGAGGACAGACGCGGCCAGCCAAGAATGGGCCATCCCGGGGGGGACGTGGGTCAGTTTGACCCTCACAATTTTTTGCCCGCAGTAGGAGGGCACCAACACCATTTCCTCGCTCCTTAGGGCCACTACGGATTGGGCCTTTGCCTCCTGGGGTGTGGCAAAAAGTACGTCTACGGTGGCATATTTTTTTCCTCGGGTGATGTGCGTTTTCCGCTGCCACACTGACCCCAAGGCTTTTTGTATTTGAGCCTCTGTGGCTCTTTCCACCCTACGGGATTTTGTACTTACTGTACGGTACGTGACCGTACAGTGCTGTTGGGTTTCGAAAAATTTTTCCGCTGCCTTGCAGATTGCTCGGTGTCCTGTTTTTGTCACCATCTTCTTCGCTTCCTCTAATTCCTCATTTGTTATGAGGATTGTTTCCAAGTTTTTCGCAATACCTGCAAATGAGATTGGTTTTTCTTTGCTGCTGTTGTTGTTGTTGTCGTCAGAGCTGCTGTTACTTTTGTTGTTGCTGCAGGTACTATGACTACTGCCTCCGCCGCTGTTGCTGTGGTTGTTGTTGGTGTTGCTGCTGCTAATGCTGTTGTTTTTTATGCTGCTGGTGATGCTGTTACGGCTGCTACTGTTGTTTTCATTGTCACTGTTGCTGTTGTTATTACGGCTGCTACTGCTATTATTCCTGACGTCAGACGAATGAACTGGGTTTTCGTATTTCCCGCACACCTGTTTCGTCGCTGTCGTCGTCGTCGTGGAGAAACCTTGCACGCTTTGCACGAGACTTTTCTTTTCTTTCGTCGCTTGCGAAAGAGAAGGGAGGGAGAGAGACACATTTAAAGAAGGGAGGGAGAGAGACAATCTTCTCTCTGCTGTAGTGACGATTGAGGAAAAAGAAGACGGAATGAGTGGGAGTGACCTATGCAAATTCTTTTTCGTAGCCATGTTGTTTTTTTTGTTAAAAATAAATATTGGGTACAAAACCCCAATAAGCAGTTATTTAACCCCGAAGGGCCAAATAACGGGCAGAAAGACCCCTCTCACGAGGAGGAGGGTGTTTTTGTCTACAAGTTGGTCTAAGTTTTAAACAATTTACAATTGTTATAGCGTTCAAAATTTACAGTACCTTACAGAGCCGAGCCTCCGTCAACCATAGCATTCAATAATAATAATAATAATAATAATAAGGGAGACCTTACAAAAACTACAGAAGGAATGCTAATGGCTGCGCAAGAGCAGACCCTCAGAACGAAGTGGGTGAAACACCATATTTACAAGAAGGAGGCTAGCTCACTGTGTAGGATCTGTGGAGAGAGAGAGGCGACTGTGGCTCACATTGTATCCGAGTGTAAACACCTAGCCCAGACTCACTATAAAGGCTGGAGACATGATGTGATAGGCAGGGTGATCCACTGGCACCTATGCAAAGTAAACAATTTACCACATTCTGAGAAGTGGTATGAGCATAAGCCAGAGTTGGTGATAGAAAACGATCAGGTGAAGGTACTATGGGACTTTAGGATACAGACGGACAAGAAATTATAACACAATAGACCTGACCTGGTGGTTTTGGACAAGGAAAAAAGATCGTGTCTGATTGTGGATGTAGCCTGCCCATTTGACACGAGAGTGCAAGAAAAGGAGAGGGAGAAAATTAACCGATACCAGGACTTAAAGTGGGAGTTTAAAAGGATTTGGAACTGCCATGAAGTCAAGGTCGTCCCGATTGTCATAGGCGCACTAGGTACTATCTCAAAGAGTTTCCAAGGATGGTTAAAGAAGATTAGTCCAGCCCCGCTTTTTGGAACACTTCAAAAGGCATGCTTGCTGGGAACAGCAAGAACCCTCCGATACGTCCTGAATATCTGAGGCTGCAGGTAGCAGCTTGATATTCATTTCAACAAACTGTCCAGTTAAAATAACATCAATGACTGAGACTCAAAGAACAATTATAATAATGATTTCATTTATTGGCCACAAGGGCTGACACGAAGAAAAACATTAGAGACGGCACAGAACAGTACAGGAAGATATAAAGTGGGTTTTGGTCGTGTAAACAGGTTATAACAAAATTGGGCTAAAAATGAAAACAATTCAAACAACAATAATTCACCAAAAAGGGAGAAACCTCCGAGGGTCACTCGTAGCGAAAACCACACAAAAAGGCCACGGTCACGCTGACCACCAGGGCAAGCGCCCTCTCTCAGTTTTCTCACTCTTCAATCTACAGGCGCATACCCAGAGCGGGTCCGTCCACTCGGACCAGACTCGCCACTTTCACCCACCATTCAACAAATTTACTAGAAGACGGCACTTGCCTCTCTACCCTGATTTTTCTCTTCAAGTGAAACTTGAAAAAGTTAATCAGGGATTGGCCGAAGAGGAAAGTGTCCGTTTTCAACCCTTTCAACCTTGTCCACCACACAATCTCTTTCGCCATGGCCACCAGGCAGATGAAAACTTCCTGGCCTTCCTCCTCTTTAAAGGAGGATGGCGGGGCTATCTGCACAATGGACTCAGTCGATAACCGGATCCGTCCTACACGCGACAGCAGCTGTTCGACATAGCTCCACAAGTCAGCAATCCTCGGGAACTGATCGAGTGCTTGCAGGACAGCTTCGTCGTTCTGTGCGCATCTCGGACAGGCTCGGCTGACAGCACCTCCGTGCCTGTAGAGCTTATCCCGAACCGGTAACTCTTCCCGGTAACACTGCCAGGCCAGAGAATTTTGGAAGTTGTCCATAGGCTCCGGTCTGAAAGTTTTCTTGAAGCGAGTGAACAGCTGATCGTCTTCGACGCCCAGTGTCTCCCCGAGAACGTCGTCGCTCTTTCCCTCCACTAGCCCTCTATAGAACGCCGAGGTGGATGTTCCACCGATACTAGTGCCCAGCTGGTAGAGGGCCGTGAGCGCTTGGAGACATTCCAGTTTTCAAGCGCTATCCCTCGGTCTTTTCCTGATCCAGAACTGCAGCTCCGTCAAGGAGACGAGCTGGAGAAAAGTGCGTCTGGCAAACGGCGACCACACCTGTTGATCGTCAAGGAAGCACCAGAGATGTCGCAGCCTCAGCACATGTTTGCGCATCATCAGCCACGGCATGCCTAGTCCTCCACGCAACGGGTGTTGACAGCAAATAGATCGTCGTCCCTTCCACAAAAAGCGGAAGAGAAGGCGCTCCATTTGGGTCAGAGTTGGGCGGGGGTAAGGTACGGCGGTCAGGCGGTAGAAGATGACGGACGCTATGTCCGCATTCACCATCTCCGCCCGACCTTTCAGAGACAGCCTCCTCTCGGCCCATTTCTGGGTGAGAGAGGCCACCTTGCTCGTCACCTCGCTCCAGTTTTTCTCCATCTGGAGGTCCGAACCGAACCAGATCCTGAGCAATTTAACCGGTCCTTCCATCCAGCGCCACACGACGCTGTCGGACGGTATGGACTTGCCTCTCCAGGTGTCGAGTTGCAAGCCCACCGACTTTTCCTGGTTTATCTTTGCTCCTATCACCGCTTCGTATTCCTTGAGAGCGGTGCCGAGCATCTGGACGTGTTTGGTGCTCGACACCACCACAGTGATGTCGTCGGCGTAAGCTGACACGGATCTCCCGCATACCAGTTTGCGTGGGACTCTCCTCATCGTCTCCAATTTGTGCAGTATCGGCTCTAGAGCCAGTACGTACAAGAGGGACGAGAGGGGACAACCCTGGTGGACCCAGGGCATGATGCTGAAAGGCGATCCAGCCCCTAAAAAGGGGCCCGAAGCCTGCCGCCTCGAGGACCGCAACCAGGTACCGATGGTCGACCCTATCAAATACTTTAGATTGATCCAAGTTGATCAGGGTCCCACCCGTGCCAGGTTCCTTAACCACCCTCTCTATGATGTATCGCATGAGATGGAGGTTATCGTGGATGGATCTGTCCGCATGTCTGCGCCTCTCCCACCAGATCACCGACGACAAGCGCCAATCTCTTTGCTAACCACTTGGCTAGAATCTTAAACTCTGCGTTTAGCAGAGTTATGGGCCTGAAGTTGTCTATAACGTGCCCCTTGTTCGGGTCTTTTCTCAGCTGCGCCACCGCTCCCCGTCTCACAAAACTGGGAATGTTCCCGTTCTGCTGCCAGTTGCAGTAGATATCTGCCAAGAGGCTGCCGAACAAGTCTGGCATGTACGCATAAAGCTCGTCGGGTAGACTATACCTGGCGATTTACCCCTCGAGTAACAGGCAGACATCGCTTCCCGTATTTCACCTGCTGTTACCGGCTTTTCGCAGCACTGCGCTGCGGTCGTTGAGAGCCGCGGCAGTCTGTCGAGGTATGCACCGAAGTCCATACTCCGATCCGACTCGCCGCCGCTCGCGAACTATTGAGCAAAGTGCTGTTGAAAAGCCGCACAAATATGCTCGGGTTCGAGCAACATACGCCCGTTTTGATCAGGCAAAGACCGAATTGCGGATTTGTTGCCACGTCGCGCCTCCACCACCAGGGCCCATTGAACGGCTTTCGTCCCCTCGTCTTAGAGGACGCGCTCTAGCTCTGACAACGCAGCCTTCGTGCTTTGCGTTGAACAATTGGTCGAGTGCCAATCTTGCCGCAAGCACGTCGGTTGCGATGCCTGTCCTAAACGCCTCTTCTAGCTTTCTAACCAGCTCTCCCTCTACTCTATTTTCCTCTATCACTACTCCTTTGCTAAATGTAATCGGTTCTACTCTAATAGCCCTTTTCAGGGTAAACCACCACCTGTTGTTGACGATCGCACCGGTCAACGCACGCTTATCTAATTCACTAATCCGGTCTCGGTAAGCTTTGCGCGCCGGGAGTCTATCTGAGTCAACTTCACAGATTACACATTTGTGGTCCATGTAGTCGACTACTTTAAATTGTGGACAACCTACACTAGCATTATCTGTTTCCCTACAGAATACCCTATCTAAATACGATCTGGATGACCCGATGCGGTTTGCCCATGTCCACATTGGCACATTCGGATAATCCAGTATATACCTGTCAGACAGTTCAAAACGTCTGAGCAGGTTGTTGGGGCTTTTACATCGTCCTCCCCTGTCTACTAGCCCCACATAATCCCAGCGTACATCTAAGATACCGTTCCAGTCGTCCACTAACACTAAAGAGCGGGACGTTCCAAGAAAGGGCTCTAGACGTCTGAAGAAATATGGCCGTCCTGCCCTTGGGGCGTAGTCTGAAAGCATTGCCTTCGCTGCCGGTCACGTCCAGCACCTACGACTTACCTTCTGGGTCCAGGAAGATGACCCGTATGGCGAGATCCAAGCTTCTCCGAAAAAGAACAGCAACTCCTTCCCCCGATCCTGGACGGCTGGGAGATGCGTATACATCGTAGCCGCCGAAGATCGGTGCGAGGGCTCGTGCTTCGGTGATTCTGGTCTCGCTGATGGCCACCACATCTATGTTTAGTGACCTGAGGTCGTTGAGCAGTTGACGCTGCTTCCAAGATGATCCCAGGGCACGTACATTTACACTTCATATTCTGAGTACGGCCATACTGAGTGAGGAACGGGGTAAGTGAGAAAGGATCACTTACCTTGATCATGTGGGGAAGGGACAGTAGAACCGTCCCTTCGGCTGGTCATGGGTGTCACCAAGATGATATATGTATAGATTCTTTTGGAGAGTGGCCTCCTGAAATCCCCTAATGTGTAGGGGAACTTTTGTTTTAATTGTTTGTAATCTTCGAATTTCCACAATGTTAATATTTTTTGGTAATGTTCTTGGTGTTGGTGGGGTGTGGTAATTTATGTCTGTAATGTCTGTGTTGTTTTGTATGTTCCATTAATCCTTTGTGTGTGATATTTATGGCTGTGTACTTTTTTGTGGGAGTGTTGATTTTGTTGCTGTTTTCTTGTTGTTGCTGTTGGATGTGTGTGCTTTGTTGTGTTTGCGATGTTGGTGTTTTTGGTGATGCCGGTGGTGATGTGGTTGTTGTTGGTGATGATGCTTGTGATGGTGGTGGTGTTCCTGCAATTCTCCTTGCAGCCTTTACCCCTCTTTCTTTGTTTCGCTTTTTGAGGGAGAAGCTGTGGTGCTTTTGCGTTTGTTTTTTTTTTGTTTTTTTTTGTTGACATCCGTTTTCCACTCCTCAGCCGCCTCATACTCCATGTCCGACTGGGAGAGGTCGGTGAGTGGTATGGGATTTACCCTCTCATTTGTCTTTGTTGTTGTTGGTGGTGGTGGTGGTGGTGGAGCCTGGTCTGCCGTTCTTGACACAGGTGCAGCTAGTGCAACTGTTTCTGTTGTTGTAGTTGCCGGCGCTGTTTTTGTTGTCCGTGGCTTTGGTGTGGGTGCAGGCAGACGTTGTCCTCCTACTTTCTGTAGAACCTCCCAACTTTTTCACTGACTGCTCTGTGTCTAATGGCAGCGGTTCCGGCGCTGGAAGGAGGGGGGCCTTCGCCTTTGTTATTTTCTCTGGGCAGAAGGCCTTGAGGTGAGACTTCGATCCACAGTTGAAGCACTTTGGGCGCCTTCCTTCAACAGATATGGGAAATTGGGAGCCATTCCCGAGGTTTATTACGTCGGGAATAGCGCTGATGCACTTCTGGTCGGTTTGGATGAGCATCTCCATTCCAATACCGGACCAGTCCTCTCTCCCCAACTTCTGTACCTGTAGAATGGTTGTTCTATCCTCAATGCCCGCAAGAACAGACACGACCAGCCAAGGCACGGGTACGTAAGGCGGGACCAGGGTTACCTTGACCTTTGGAATTGTTTTCCCGCAGTAAAACGGGACTAATGTTATGTCATCACTCTGTAGAGTCCTCAGTGAGTGCGATTTTGCTTCCTGGGTGGTAGCAAAAAGGATGTCCACGGTAGCATATTTCTTGCTTCGGGTGGTGTGGGTTCTCCGTGTCCACACAGTTCCCAAGGCCTTCTGGATTTGGGCCTCCGAGGCTCACTCCACACGATGCGATTTCGTGGCAATTGTGCAGTATGACACTATGCCTCGCTCTTGTTTCTCCAGGAAGTCGGTTGGTGGTTTGAAGGACACTGCAAAATCAGTTCTGGTTACCATGTGTGTTGCGACCGCCATCTCCTCCTCTGTGACCAGGACTGTTTCTACGTTGCAAGGCACCTTAGCAAAAGAGATGGTTTCTTTATCAGTGGCATCATTATTGCTGTCGCTACTGCTGCTACTGGTCTTATTGTTGGTGCTGTTGCTGTTGCTACTGCTACAAATGGTGTTGCTGTTGTTGCTGTTATCACTGTTGCAGCTGGTTGTGTCTTTGGTGGCGCTGTTGTTGTTCTCGGTGTAATTTTTATTGTTGCTGTTGGTGTTGTCTCTATTTGTTTTCAGGTTAGTGGTGCTAATATTGTTGCATTTGTTGTCATTTTTTCTCTTGTCTGTATTTTGATTGTCGCTGCTATTGTTGTGGTTGGTGTGGTCATTCTTTTTCAAAATTAGTGTTCTCAGTGTTGTTGTCATTGCTCTCTTTGTTCACGTTGTTTATGGTGGTGTTTGTTGTATCAATTTCTGTGTTCGCCGTAACCCTCCTCTCAACTTTTACGTCGTTGTCGCACGACAGCAGACATATCGCTGGGGGGCGTGGCTCAGCCATGTTTTTTTGTTTTTTTCGATAATTATTAAATGTAAAAAATTCAAATATTTGAGCCAAAAGGCCCAAATATTATACTTTCCCCTTCACAGGGAAAAGTCCAAGGGCTTATATCCCTTACACAACAACAAAAATTTAACAATAAATAATTTATGACAGGTAAATAAAGAGACTTACGAGAGCGAGCAAAAAGACGTCCGAACAGACCAATAATAATAATTGTTTCTACTTTTGGTAAAAGGCCAGCAATTATTCCAGGGTATTACTGGTACTTTATTTTATCGACCCCATAAAGGTGAAAGGTAAAGTTAACCTCGGCGGGATTTGAACTCAGGTTCTAAAGGGCCGTAACTCTTTTCTGCAAAGCATGGCGTCCGATTCTCTACCGATACTGCCAATCCACCAATAATAATAATAATGATAATAATTGCAAGGGCTATTATCCACTGTGAAGCAGTTCAGCGATGATATTAAAATGGAGTTTGGACTAGATAAATGCACCAAAGCCACGTTCACCAGAGGAAAGCTGCTGAAAAGTTCAGACATTAATCTTGATCGGGGGAATGTGATAAGAGAACTTGATCAAGAAGAAACTTACAAATATCTAGGTGTTTGTGAAGGAGACGGAATCAAACACTCGACAATGAGGGAAAGGATAAGGAAGGAATGTTACCGCAGAGTAAGAGCAATCTTAAGAACGGAATTGAATGCAAGGAATAGGATCGATGTCATAAACACACTTGCCATACCAGTAGTAACCTACAGTTACAATGTCATCAACTGGTCAAGCACAGAGATCCGTAGGTTCAATACGAAAATTAGAAAATTCTTAACCATGCACAGAATGCATCACCGTAAGGCAGATACAGATAGAATTTATCTCCCTAGGAAAGAAGGAGGACGTGGATTAATGCAGTTAGATATTGCTTTGAAAACTACAATTGGATTATCTACATATCTAAAGAAGGCAGATGATTGGATGATCAAACACATTTTGAAACACGAAAACATCAAAAAATCATATTCTATTACAAAATATGCCGTAATGAACTACAAATTTCAGAAGTTCCCTTTACTGCTGAAATGAAAAACACAGGTAAAAGTAACAACAAAGAACGAACTACTAAAGAAACTGGCAAAGAAATGGCAAGAAAAGCCTCTGTATGGAAAATACCCAGAAAGAGCTAACAATCCTGATGTTGACAAAACTTTAATCCATCAGTGGTTGGCATCCTCTGGACTGAAATCGGAGACTGAAGGACTGATTATATCAGCACAAGATCAGTGTCTGCCAACAAAAGATTATCAAGCCAACATCATAAAAAATGAATGCAACCCATTATGCCGTGTATGTAAAAAACAACCAGAGATCATTGATCATATAATTTCAATGTGCAGTCCTATAGCTACAATACCTAAACAGGCACGACAGAGCTGCACAATACATACATTGGATAATGTGTAAGCATTTTGACCTGCCCCATCAAAAGAATTGGTGGGAGCATCAACCACCTCCCGTACTTGAAAACGGTCACATCTCAATTTTGTGGAACTTTAGCGTCCAAACAGACCGAAAAATAGATGCAAATAGACCTGATATAATACTGAAGGACTTCAAATTGATATGTCCGTTCCTATAGACTAGAATGTATCTATAAAAACATTTGAAAAATTGAGCAAGTATAAAGACCTGAAAACAGAGACTGGAAAAATATGGAAGTTGAGAACTAAAACAATACCAGTGGTTGTAGGCGCTCTAGGAATGATATCTAAGGGGTCTAATGATTACTTATCCCAAATCCCAGGAAACCCACGTATAGAAGAAATACAAAAGATAGTACTAATGGGAACTGCCCTTATACTAAAGAAGATTCTGTCAATATAAGTACATCACAAGTCTAAACACCTAAAGAAACACGTGTGTGAGTTCTTTCTTGAACATGGCGGACCTTCTTGTCTCTTGACGTCACTAGTTGTGACTTGGTGACAACTATTTTTTGCTGGACCAGCAATCGCTCTGTATAATCAGCTCCTGATTATTACTAGAATTCTATAAGAATCCAGCTTCTATAATTTTCGGCGGAAGCAGGTGAGTGCGTGGTTCCGATGAACGCCAGCCAGCGTGAAACAGAGTGTCAGCCCCTCTCCCCCTTCTTTCGCCGAAAAGAAGTAAGTGACATAGTCACTACTTTAAAACTGATAGCTTATAGTCTTCTAAATGTTTTTAATTAAACATACGGTATATTGCCAAATATACTATACATACATTCATGTATACATCGCTATTTCAGAGCTCCAATACATACATACACATACATACATATATACACATATACACATCTATATATATATGTATATGTTACCTTATATGTTACATTGTTTACTAATGGATGGAACTGGTGATTCCGGTTAATAAATGATGATGCGATAAATTAAAGCACCCGACGCTATACAGACCATCCATTATAGATGTGGTATCCAATGATTAGTGCAGGAAGGACGGAGTGAGATGTTCATTAAGAACGTCAACAGAAGGCCGGACTGGAAACTTTATCATTTTAATTCCCAGAAAACACTAAACATATTTCAATGTCCGAGCTTCATCATCTGAATATGATGCAAGACCCGGGCGATTTCATCAGGTGTTAATTGCAGAATTAGTTATGTAAGAGAACAGATTTTTGGCGAACGCAAGCAAATAATAGAAAATAGAGGGGATAGCTCGCCGATTCCGTGTTA
Source organism: Eledone cirrhosa (assembly GCA_964016885.1). NCBI lineage: Eukaryota > Metazoa > Mollusca > Cephalopoda > Octopoda > Eledonidae > Eledone > Eledone cirrhosa. The sequence goes on from OZ024740.1 coordinate 21,498,101, forward strand.
CTGTATTTCCCTGATGGCGGTGTTGGTATTAGTGTTAATGTTGGTGGTGTTGGTGGTAGTGTTAATGTTGGTGGTGTTGGTGGTAGTGTTAATGGTGGTGGTGTTGGTGGTAGTGTTAATGGTGGTAGTGTTAGTGTTAATGGTGGTGGTATTGGTGGTAGTATTAAAGGTGGTGGTGTTGGTGGTAGTATTAATGGTGGTGGTGTTGGTGGTAGCATTAATGGCGGTGGTGTTGGTGGTAGTGTTAATGTTGGTGGTGTTGGTGTTAGTGTTAATGGTGGTAGTGTTAGTGTTAATGGTGGTGTTGGTGGTAGTATTAATGGTGGTAGTGTTGGTGGTAGTGTTAATGGTGGTGTTGGTGTTGGTGGTAGTATTAAATGTGGTGATGTTGGTGGTAGTGTTAATGGTGGTGGTGGTGTTGGTGGTGTTAATGGTGGTGGTGTTGGTAGCAGTATTAATAGTGGTGGTGTTGGTGGTAGTGTTAATGATGGTGGTGTTGGTGGTAGTGTTAATGTTGGTGGTGTTGGTTGTAGTGTTAATGGTGGTGGTGTTGGTGTTAGTGTTAATGGTGGTGGTGGTGGCGTTGGTGGTAGTATTAATGGTGGTAGTGTTGGTGGTAGTCTTAATGATGGTGGTGGTAGTGTTAACGGTGGTGGTGTTGGTGGTGGTGTTAATGTTGGTGGTAGTGTTAATGGTGGTGTTGGTGTTGGTGGTAGTACTAATTGTGGTGGTGTTGGTGGTAGTGTTAATGGTGGTGGTGGTAGTGTTAATGGGGGCGGTGTTGGTGGTAGTGTTAATGGTGGTGGTGGTGGTGTTAGTATTAATGGTGGTGGTGTTGGTGGTAGTGTTAATGGTGGTGTTGTTGGTGTTAGTATTAATGGTGGTGGTGTTGGTGGTAGTGTTAATGATGGTGGTGGTGTTGGTGGTAGTGTTAATGGTAGTGTTGTTGGTGTTAGTATTAATGGTGGTGGTGTTGGTGGTAGTGTTAATGATGGTGTTGGTGTTGGTGGTAGTGTTAATAGTGGTGGTGGTGATGATGGTGTTAATGGTGGTGGTGTTGGTGGTAGTGTTAATGATGGTGGTGGTGTTGGTGGTAGTGTTAATGATGGTGTTGGTGTTGGTGGTAGTGTTAATAGTGGTGGTGGTGGTGATGGTGTTAATGGTGGTGGTGTTGGTGTTAGTATTAATGGTGGTGGTGTTGGTGGTAGTGTTAATGATGGTGTTGTTGGTGTTAGTATTAATGGTGGTGGTGTTGGTGGTAGTGTTAATGATGGTGGTGGTGTTGGTGGTATTGTTAATGGTGGTGGTGATGGTGTTAATGGTGGTGGTGGTGTTGGTGGTAGTGTTAATGGTGGTGGCGTGAGATGGAGTGGGTGGTATTACTGATAATCTTATCTATTGATTGGTAATACAGTGAAGTGTAGTAACCTTCAAGAAGATTGTGTTAGATTCTTAATTCTATCAGTTCAGCTGAACGGATTAAACCACACACCACCACAACCTTCACAACACCACCACCACCACCACCACACCTTCACAACACCACCACCACCACCACCACCACCACAACCACGTGGTGTTGGTGGTGTTGGTGGTGGTGGTGGTCAATAATAAAGGATTCTCATATGACGTTACTTGTCAGTGAATGTGAGAATAGTTGTGGTTACCGCCACCGCCACCGCCACCGCACCACCGCCACCACCGCCACCACCACCAATACAAACAATCACATTGAAATATTTCTTCCCATCAGTCCATTACACAACACCACGATCTATCTCTCTCTCTCTCTATTTCTTTCCCTCCCCAAAACAAACGCCTCTCTCGCTCTCTCTTTCCACCCTTTCTGTTTGGTATTCATCTAAGGGCTTATGGGTTCGATATCTAGCGAAGACCCTCCAGTATGGCGACTCGTTCTTGTAATCATTGGCGGTATTATTATACATCTCTCTCTTGGAACTGTCTATACATATGGTAAGTACTCCTTAAACTCATATATACACACATACATATATATACACACAGAGACACACATACATACATATATATACACAGAGACACACATACATATATACACATACACAGACATCTATTACTATTACAACTACTACTACTTTCATACATACATACACACAAATACATACATACACACAAATACATACAGACATACATACATTTGCAAAATATTCTTGCGATTCAAGGTATGACAATTTCTTTTCTTTTACAACCTTGCCACCAGGAAGGTGGCCGGTCAAAAAAAATATACTCGAAATTAAGTGAAAGAGATAACATACATACATACATACATACATACATGATGGCTGCCCCCTCGTTATCGAGTATGGCCATTGCACGAAAAAAAATATATATATATACATATATATATATATATATATACATATATATATATATATATATATATATATATATATATATATATATATATATATATATATATATATATATATATATATATATATAAAACAAAGATGGTGAAGCAACGAAAAGTGAGGAAGAAAGAGTCAAGTCCCAGATATATATATATATATATATATATATATATATATATATCTGGGACTTGACTCTTTGTCACAGTTGAAAATTGCAAACTTGACTGTCACCACACAATATGAACCTGAAGATTGCGAAAGCATGAAAGTACTTGTTCAATTAACACTTAACATTTAATATTCTATCATACTATTTCATTATAATACCATTATAAATTTTAAAGGATTGTAAATAAAACGAGTAAATCAGACAAAGTTGGAATTCCTCTTATTAATATAATCTTCTATACACAATCATACACACCCGTGTATATTTATCTATCTATCTATCTATCTATCTATTTATCTATCTATCTATCTATCTATCTATATATATATATATATATATATATATATATATATATATATAGGAACGAGTAGGACCCCGACGGCTGAGCTCAAGCCGTTTCGACGGCTAATTCTGGACTAAAATGTTTAAGTCCAGAATTAGCCGTCCAAACGGCTTGAGCTCAGCCGTCGGGGTCCTACTCGTTCCTATTACCCACTCTACTACCCTAAGTATTGAGTACTTTGGTGCTTTATGGTCCACCTAGTTCCTTACCACATTTCCTTCGTTATATATATATATATCTGGGACTTGACTCTTTCTTCCTCACTTTTCATTGCTTCCCCATCTTTGTTTGTTTACATTCTCGCTCGTTCCCCTTATTTACGTGTCCCAACGACTTTCTTTAGCTGTTGCTCACACCAACCGGAGGTATATGGTCTTTAAAGCGTTGAAATACCAATGATGGTTGGAAGATCACTGATGAAGGACTAACTTTATTCATATATATATATATATATATATATATATATATATATATATATATATATATATATATATATATATATATATATATATATATATATATACATATATATTAATAACAATAATAATAATAATAACAACAATAATAATAACAACAACAACAACAACAATAATGATTTCTTTATTAACCACAAGGGTTTACATAAAGTAGACATTAAGGACAGTGCAGGACAATGCAGGACGGTACAAATGGGCATTTCTGCGTGTAAAAAACAAAAACAGAGGATGTAACAAAAATAACAATGAAAATAACAATGAAAAATTCCCCAATAATAATAATATACATATACAATAATAATATACATATACATATATATATACACACACACGCACACACATAAACATATCTATACACACACACACACACGATAGCAACTAACAGCGCTGCGATCGAATGTGGCTTTTTAGCCTAGCCAATGATCTAAAATGTCTTGCACAGAGTCGGCAACCAAAACATTCACTGGGAATAGCCGGCTGTGGTTGGAGTTCATGTACTTTTGCATGTCGCTTGAGCCCTCCTGCTGATTTACATTCTCTACCACATGCTTGGCAAGCATGGTGAGTAGCATCTCCAACAGCAGCCTGGTAGTCAACCACTGGTCTTACTTTATGACTGCGAAGATGACGAGTCTCGCACATAATGCATACATACATACATAAAAAAATATGTAAAACATTCCAAAAATTTTGCATCTAATAACTGCATATACACATGTACAGATACAAAGCATATACACATGCACACATACAACTCAAAACATCCACATCCACACATACAATAACATCCATATCTACACATGCATGCATACATACATATCTACCTAGTTGGTGTTGTGTAAATTCCAATGAGAGAGTCTTGTGTCTATGATAGAAACCAACCCTCTCTCTATTGGTAAAACTTTGTGAAATTATAAAACCAGAAGAACATACATACATACATATTATTGGGGCACTGGGATATGTTAGTAACTGCCTCAATACAAATCTTGAGAAGTTAGGCTTCACAGGAACAGAAAGAACACAACTAGTTAGGAAATTACAAGTACAATCCATTAATGGAACAGTAAAAGTATGTAAAACATTCCAAAAATGTTGCATCTAATAACTGCATATACACATACATATACAGATGCAAAGCATATACACATGCACATACACATCCACACATACAATAACATCCATATCTACACATGCATGCATGCATACATATCTACCTAGTTGATGTTGTGTAAATTCCAATGAGAGAGTATTGTGTCTATGTTAGAAACCCACTCTCTTTCTATTGGTAAAACTTTGTGAAATTATAAAACCAGAAGAACATACATACATACATACATATATGATGGCTGCCCTCTCGTTATCGTGTACGATATACCATTAATACTAATTATTAATTAATTCCATAGTGCAATGGCTGTGCGTGAAGATTATTTTTAAAGTGAGGAAAGACTGTGCACTGAGCCAATCCCACCCTCTGAGCGACAGTAGCTATAACCCGAAAAGAAGAAAAGATCAACATCATCGGTAACTACTGAGCCGCAGGTTTTATATCGGAGTTATCCCAGTTTCCTGAGTTGGCTTCTCCTAGAAGAATGCTGTGACAAATGCTAGGGGTCCTTCACTCCCAGTGGTTTAACCGCGCGATCGGGTATCCAGCCCGACTATTTCTATGTCCCCGCACACACACATACATGCACCCATGTATATACAAATATACATATACATACATATGTACATGTGTATATACACACTATAGGATGGCCGTTGACTCTTATGAGTTCTTCCGCATACATATATTCATACATACATGCATACATATATACATACATATATTCATACATACATGCATACATATATATACATACATAGATGGCTGCGATAGCTGGTACCTTAAAAGTTTGCAAAAGATTCTTGCGATTCAAGGGATGACAATTTCTTTTCTTTTACAACCTTGCCACCAGGAAGGTGGCCGGTCAAAAATATACTCTAAATTAAGAGAAAGAGAGACATACATACATATATTCATACATACATATAAACATACAAACATTAGTTTACAAATCCAGTATCCAAGATACACCTTTAGCTTCATACCCATCATTATTGGAGCTACAGGTTATATACCAACCCGCTTGGACCAAAATATGACTGAACTTAGATTTGCAGACAAAAAGCGCAGCTCCCTAATTCATAGTCTATAAATGGCTGCAATAGCTGGCACCTTCAAAATTTGCAAAACATTCTTGCGATTCAAGGGATGACAATTTCTTTTCTTTTACAACCTTGCCACCAGGAAGGTGGCCGGTCAAAAAAAATATACTCGAAATTAAGAGAAAGAGACATATATTCATACATACATATAAACATACATACATACATATATTCATACATACATATAAACATACATACATACATACATATAAACATACATACATATATTCATACATACATACAAACATACATACATACATACATACATACATATAAACATACAGACATACATAGATAGACAGTCAACGCGATCAATCTCATATTTTGGGGTGGGAGACTATTTATTAAATTTAAGATGAATACTATCTCCGACAGTAATGCCACAACTACAGTCAGGTTGAATAACTGGTTTTTCTTCTAACTATATCTTCTGAAGACACCTTTTATTCGAATTCGTAGAGATATCCGACTAAATACATAATTCATTTTACAAGGATTTGCTACAAACAGCATGGCTGAACACATCATCAACAAAAAAATTAAGGAAGTATCGAAGACAAATAACAAAGAAGGTAATCAAACTTTATTCAGTTGTAGCTACAGAAGAAACCGAAATTATAAATCGTATTTCTCTTGGAGTTGCGAACTTAATAATGTTTTATTTAATTGTTATAAAATGGCAAAAAACAATCCCTCCATTGGCTATATGAATAGAATGAAGCTACACTGGGACGAAATGCACCCAGAGTTAAATTATTTCACAGCGAAACAATTACGCCAACAAGCGACGTTTGTTGAACGTAAAAATAAGATAAATATTATTAATTGTAAGTCCCCAACAACAAACATGTTATCAACAACACGTGCTTCAGGTCGCCATGCTACTAGACTTCCTAGCAGCCAGGTCGAACAGCGCCTTGAAACAACTATGCCTGTAAGAAACTTGACACCACCTGTACCATCTAAGTCTACCTCGAATGCTGGGGAAAACACTATCGATAATAATAATAATCGAATAAATGTGACACAACGTGTACCATCCGAGTCTATCTCGACTGTTGTGGAAAATACTACCGATAATGATAATCAAAAGTATAAACAATTGAAAATTTCCCTCAACGAAATCTTCCAGAGAAAAATTAACTCATGTATAAATATCTCTCTGGCTGAACGTGTTAAAACGACAATGTTGAATAAAAAACCAAATAATGAAATACTACGTGTTATTGACGAAATAGGGGATGAATATTTACGACGGATAAAAACCCCAACATTTTGGCAAATCAACGCCTGTTTATATGCCCTAGCAACGACAGTGAAGCATTATCTTGGTGATAGCAGAGATATTAACAAGGACAAAACACCACCAAAAATACCATCATATATAACTAAAATAGAAAAAAAGATTGCTGACCTACGAAAAAATAAGAATATGTGACAATGCTCCTTACATGCAAACAAACACAAAAAACCTCACTCCTCACCAACAAAGAGTGAAAAATAAAGTAGAGACGGTGTTTGGTAACAGTAGAACCAGAACTCTCCAATATAAGCTGGTCAACCTCAAACAAGAATTGAGAGCTGTTAGCGAAAAACGCCGATACCTGAAGAAGGTAGATGAGAGAAAAGTGCTTAATAAAAGATTCAGACGAAACCAAACAACAGTCTATAGAGATATAAAGGGCAAAATAATAAGTGTCACTGAGGCCCCATCCCAGAAAGACATAGATTCCTTTTGGAGAAAAATATGGGGTGAAAAGAAGAATTTCAACCAAGATGCAGTGTGGCTAAGAGAAATCCGAAAGAACTATTGCTCCTACACTACAACAAAAACATACGAAATAAGTGAGGGTACCCTTGAGACTGTGATAGGAAAACTCCAAGATAAGAAAACACCAGGAAGAGACATGATTGTCAGCTACTGGTACAAAAAACTGACATTCTATCGGAGGTATCTTACTGACCTCTACCAACAAGTTCTTAAGGGAGATACACTTATACCAGAATGGTTGACATTAGCACAAATATTACTGGTCCCCAAGAACAAAGACACCCACTTGGCAAAAAACTACCGACCCATTGCATGCCAGAACCTGATGTATAAGATGGATACAGCCTGCCTGAACCTATTCCTCCAAGATCACTGTGAAAATAATAACATCATCACAGATGAACAAGCAGCTGGAAAGAAAAGGGTTTGGGGATGTGCTGAACAACTCCTAATCAACAAAACTGCGATGTCGGAGGTGCGACAACTTAGGAGGAATATGACTACAGTCTGGCTGGACTACAGGAAAGCTTTCGATTCTGTTCCCCACTCTTGGATGATAGAGGCCCTCCAACTTGCTAAAGTCCCAGACATTATTGTCAGAGCCATAGAGAGGCTGTCTTCTTCTTGGGCTACTATCCTAAGGTTAAAGACAGAGAGGGAGGACTCTATTTTCACTGATAAAATAAAATATTCCTTGGGATATATTTCAGGGGGGGGGGGGGCAGTCTCTCTGTGATATTATTCGTCTTGTCATTAAACTCCTTGTCTTTTCTGCTCAAGAAATGTGAGGAATACATCATTGGCTCACAGGAGGACAGAAATACGAACCTAACCCATAATTTCTTTGTGGACGATCTGAAACTCTATGCCAAGAACATGGATGGGATGAAGAAAAATCTTGACCTGGTTACAACGTTCTCAAAGGATATAGGAATGGAGTTTGGCCAAGATAAATGCTCATACATGACTTTAAAGCGGGGAAAAAAGACTAGAAAGAACAGAAAAGGAAGGAAAGAAGTAAATAAATTCAGCTCACCCTCATTGCGCAGCCCATGGGTATTGGGTAAGCTATGCCGAGTCCCAAACCAAATATCAGACCATATGTAATAAGACAGGTTGCGAAACTGTGATTGACGGTGAAATAACTCAAATATATTGTATTTACTCCAATAATTGGTTGAGTGCTTTATATCAATTATAAAAATATTTTGCTTGTTGTATCCCAACAAATTAAATATAACCTCTACATATATATATATATATGATAAATAACACAAGAGCGTCTACAACATCAAAAGAATTTTATTGGCTTACAATGTTTCTTCCTTACGTAACCGTAGGATTCGTCAGAGCTATAACATAGTTGGATGACCGATAATCACACCAAACCGGAGTACTGTGATCCTTGTGATTTCGAGATATACAACCACCGACACTGTTACGAAGACCAGAAAACCATACTCCGTAATATTGAACCAAGTGATTGATTTGTGCGACCAAAATAACACCACACACATATTGAACTAGGAATATTGGATCCTCCGCCAATGTCTGGGTGAGCAAAAATAGATTTCTATCTGCATTGGAATTTACGAACTTGTGCATCTGCTGTGGTGTCAAAAACAAACGCACATGACCGCACAGATAAACAATGGACTATGCCACGTGGCTTGAACCTGTAAGTGAATTGAAGGTTCTGTAACTCTGATATACAGATTATTTATTATTAAGATGTATAAACTTGACATAACTATTATCATCTTATGTTCTCCCAACTAATCACATTTGATCATATTTCTCTATCCCGTTTTCTCCCCCCATAATTATAATATTTTTATTTTTATTTGAAAAAATCGGGTTTTTAAATTGTGTTTTCCCCTCCAAATACTCGCTTATATTTCTTTATATATTCTCTATATATTTTTTTACATATATATCTTTTATCTTTATTATTTTCACTTTTATCCTCCTTTATATTTTACCTTATTCTTACTTTTATACCTTATTATAGTGTAATCTTCCCATGCCTTATTATACATTATTAATTATAGATTATTATTATTACTCTTTTTCCATTTCTAATTACCTCATGTACTTTCTCCTCCGTTATATATATATATATTGTATGCTCTTTGTGTCTGTGTGGCCTCTGCACACCCTCTGCACCATACTATCGACGCCACCCCATCTATGGTTCAGCTAACCACTCGACTCCCTGGAATGAATATGACCGCAGCTAGTAAACAAGGACCCACACCCACCCTCCTGCACCAAAATTAGACTTATCGTCCCCTACTTTTGCTCTTTACTCTCTTTACTCTTTGTTCTTGAATGTTTGGTTGGTAGAGTCCATAACACCAATCAAACCCCTTTTATAGCTCTGACGAATCCTACAGTTACGTAAGGAAGAAACATTGTAAGCCAATAAAAATCTTTTGATGTTGTAGACGCTCTTGTGTTCTTTATCATATATACGACTCTGCTCCAAAGCATAGAGCTAATTATTATGCTGCCAATACCTTAATGGGACACGGGTATACAATACCTAACTCCTATTAACCTAAGTATATATATATATATATATATATATATATATATATATATATATATATATATATATATATATATGTGTGCGTGTGTGTGTGTGTGTGTGTGTATACATATACAGACATGCAGACATTTATATATCTGTGTGTCTGTATGTCTGTGTGTATGTATACCCTTATATAACTATATTACAGCAAACAACTCCTAATTCGAAATCAGGTCAAAGTTCAGACCCCAATATATATGTATATATATATCAAGTCATTTAAGGGTTAGTGACACCCTCAGCCTACGGTGTTTAGTTGCATAAAGTCAAGAGCTTCTTGTGATCATATCAATCTTAGATTTCAGTGACCTATTTCTTCTTCTTCTTCTTCTTCTTCTTCTTCTTCTTCTTCTTCTTCTTCTTCTTCTTCTTCTTCTTCTTCTTCTTCTTCTTCGTCTTCTTCTTCTTCTTCTTCTTCTTCTTCTTCTTCTTCTTCTTCTTCTTCTTCTTCTTCTTCTTCTTCTTCTTCTTCTTCTTCTTCTTCTTCTTCTTCTTCTTCTTCTTCTTCTTCTTCTTCTTCTTCTTCTTCTTCTTCTTCTTCTTCTTCTACTTCTTGACCCACATATTCCTGAGAGAGTAGTGGTGTCAGAGTCCTCAAACACTCCTTCCATCCAGTCTTGTCAGAAGCATTGTCTTCAACTGATTCGGCTGGATCTAACTACAACCACCACCATCATATCATCTATCTCAATCCACGTGTTTATATTGTTGCTGTTGTAGTCTTTGCAGTTTTTTAATGATCAGAATTGTTGGCAGTAACGGTAGACGGTCTGACGCCATGCTTTATAGCAAAGTGTTACGGCCCTTGCCATTCTGAGTTCAAATTCAGCCGAGGTTAACTTTGTCTTTCATCCTTACGGGGTCGATAAAATAAAGCACCAGTAATACACTGGGGTAATAGCTGACCTTGTGCCAAAAGTAGAAACAATTATTTGGAACAAATCATTTGCTGCTATAAACGTTTATCTAACGGAAACTACCCAACAATACTGAGTAGAAATAATTGTTTCTACTTTTGGCACAAGGCCAGCAATCACCCAGTGCATTACTGGTACTTTATTTTATCGACCCCGTAAGGTTGAAAAGCAAAGCTAACCTCAGCAGGATTTGAACTCAGAACATAAAGGGTCGTAACTCTATGCTGCAAAGCATGGAGTCCGACGCTCCACCAGCACTGCCAATCCACCACCCTTGAGTTAATCTATGTATATATAAATTTGAGCGACTTTTGTCCGTCACACAATGTGTGTGTGTGTGTGTGCGTGTGTTTGTGTGTGTACGTGTGTGTTTGTGTGAATGTATGTGTGTGTAAAAGGAAGGAAGAGGATGGTGCAAAAACTATAGAAAAACGCTTGGTATGTGTGATACGCTTGGTGTGTGTGTATGTGTGTGTTTGTGTGAATATATATGTGAATCTATGTGTATTTGTGTGCCTGTAAGTGTGTCTGTGTTTGCGCGTTTATATTTATATACATACAGGTAAATGTATGATTATGAACATACACACACGTACACACATATATACACATACTCTTCAGCGTGTTGAAAACATCCTAGTATTATAAAAGAAGACCTGTATCTGTCTGTCGGTCACACATGTGGGAGGGAAAGGGGCAAGAGTGAAAAGGAAAGGCAGCTCCTTTTTTTAAAGTTGAGAGTAGAAGAGAAATAACTTATGTCATGCTTATAATTTATTGCAAGGTAATGGGGTAGAGACCTGTAGGGGGTGAGATCTGCAAGGTAGAGATCTGTAGGGGGTGAGATCTGCAAGGTAGAGATCTGTAGGGGGTGAGGAGCCAGTGGAGATGGGAGCACCTAGTAACAATAATTGTTTCTACTTTAGGCACAAGTCCAGCAATATTGGGAGAAGGGAAAATCGATTAAATCGACCCCAGTGCATTAGAGGTGCTTTATTTATCGACCCCCGCAAGGATGAAAGCCAAAGCTAACCCCGGCGGGATTTGAACTCAGAACGTAAAGAGCAGTAGCTCTATGCTGAAAATCATGTTGTCCGACGCTCTACCCATACTGCCAATCCACCACCCTAGAAACAATAATACAAATAAAACTAAGAATGATAAACAGTTGCTGATTACATAAATATGTTAAAAAAAGCTAAAATCAAAAGTAATGAGAAAATGGGGGAGGGGTAAGAAGGGTGGATATGGTTGTATGGGAAGGTAGAGGACAGTAGAGGACAGTAGAGGACAGTAGAGGAGAGTAGAGGACAGTAGAGGACAGTAGAGGGAAGTAGAGGAGAGTAGAGGACAGTAGAGGACAGTAGAGGACAGTAGAGGACAGTAGAGGACAGTAGAGGACAGTAGAGGGCAGTAGAGGGCAGTAGAGGACAGTAGAGGAAGTAGAGGACAGTAGAGGGCAGTAGAGGACAGTAGAGGACAGTAAAGGGAAGTAGAGGACAGTAGATGACAGTAGAGGGCAGTAGAGGGAGGTAGAGGACAGTAGAGGACAGTAGAGGACAGTAGAGGACAGTAGAGGACAGTAGAGGACAGTAGAGGACAGTAGAGGGCAGTAGAGGGCAGTAGAGAACTGTAGAGGACAGTAGAGAACTGTAGAGTACAGTAGAGGACTGTAGAGGACAGTAGAGGACAGTAGAGGTAAGTAGAGGTAAGTAGAGAACAGTAGAGGACAGTAGAGGGAGGTAGAGGACAGTAGAGGACAGTAGAGGACAGTAGAGGACAGTAAAGGGAAGTATAGGACAGTAGAGGGAAGTATAGGAGAATAGAGGACAGTAGAGGGAAGTACAGGACAGTAGAGGGAAGTACGGGATAGTAGAGGTAAGTAGAGGACAGTAGAGTGAAGTAGAGGACAGTGGAGAGAAGTAGAGGATAGTAGAGGACAATAGAGGTCAGTAAAGGGAAGTGGAGGGCAGTAGAGGACAGTAGAGTGAAGTAGAGTGTAGTAGAGGGAAGTAGAGGACAGTAGAGGTAAGTAGAGGACAGTAGAGGAAAGTAGAGGACAGTAGAGGACAGTAGAGGGCAGTAGAGGAAAGTAGAGGACAGTAGAGGTAATTAGAGGGCAGTAGAGGACAGTAGAGGACAGTAGAGGACAGTAAAGGACAGTAGAGGGAGGTAGAGGACAGTAGAGGACAGTAGATGACAGTAGATGGCAGTAGAGGACAGTAGAGGGAAATAGAGGACAGTGGAAAGAAGTAGATGACAGTAGAGGACAATAGAGGTCAGTAGAGGGAAGTGGAAGGCAGTAGAGGACAGTAGAGGGAAGTAGAGAGTAGTAGAGGACAGTAGAGATAAGTAGAGGAGAGTATACGACAGTAGAGGGCAGTACAGGGAAGTAAAGGACAATAGAGGACAGTAGAGGGCAGTAGAGGAAACTAGAGGACAGTAGAGGACAGTAGAGGAGAGTAGAGGGGAGTAGAGGAAGTATAGGACAGTAGAGGATAGTAGAGGACAGTAGAGGGAAGTAGAGGACAGTAGAAGACAGTAGAGGACAGTAGAGAGAAGTAGAGGACAGTGGAGAGAAGTAGAGGACAATAGGGGACAATAGAGGTCAGTAGAGGGAAGTGGGGGGCAGTAGAGGACAGTAGAGGTAAGTAGAGAGTAGTAGAGGACAGTAGAGGACAGTAGAGGGAAGTAGAGGACAGTAGAGGACAGTAGAGGACTGTAGAGAACAGTAGAGGGAAGTAGAGGACAGTAGAGGGAAGTAGAGGGACATAGAGAAAAGTAGAGGACAGTAGAACACATTAGAGGAGACTAGAGGACAGTAGAGGACAGTAGAGGACGGTAGAGGACAGTAGAGGGAAGTAGAGAACAGTAGAGGGCAGTAGAGGACAGTAGAGGAGAGTAGAGGGCAGTAGATGACAGTAGAGGACAGTAGAGGACAGTAGAGGGAAGTATAGGACAGTAGAGGGAAGTAGAGGAGAGTAGAGGACAGTAGTGGGAATTAGAGGAGAGTAGAGGTAAGTAGAGGAGAGGAGAGGACAGTAGAGGACAGTAGAGGAGAGTAGAGGTATGTAGAGGAGAGTAGAGGACAGTAGAGGGAAGTAGATGAGAATAGAGGTAAGTAGAGGAGAGTAGAGGGCAGTAGAGGGCAGTAGAGGACATTAGAGGGAAGTAGAGGAGAGTAGAGGACAGTAGAGGACAGTAGAGGACAGTAGAGGACAGTAGAGGACAGTAGAGGACAGTAGAGGACAGTAGAGCACAGTAGAGGGCAGTAGAGGGCAGTAGAGGACAGTAGAGGAAGTAGAGGACAGTAGAGGGCAGTAGAGGACAGTAAAGGGAAGTAGAGGACAGTAGATGACAGTAGAGGGCAGTAGAGGGAGGTAGAGGACAGTAGAGGACAGTAGAGGACAGTAGAGGACAGTAGAGGACAGTAGAGGGCAGTAGAGAACTGTAGAGAACAGTAGAGAACTGTAGAGTACAGTAGAGGACTGTAGAGGACAGTAGAGGACAGTAGAGGTAAGTAGAGGTAAGTAGAGAACAGTAGAGGACAGTAGAGGGAAGTAGAGGACAGTAGAGGACAGTAGAGGACAGTAGAGGACAGTAAAGGGAAGTATAGGACAGTAGAGGGAAGTATAGGAGAATAGAGGACAGTAGAGGGAAGTACAGGACAGTAGAGGGAAGTACAGGATAGTAGAGGTAAGTAGAGGACAGTAGAGTGAAGTAGAGGACAGTGGAGAGAAGTAGAGGATAGTAGAGGACAATAGAGGTCAGTAAAGGGAAGTGGAGGGCAGTAGAGGACAGTAGAGTGAAGTAGAGTGTAGTAGAGGGAAGTAGAGGACAGTAGAGGTAAGTAGAAAACAGTAGAGGAAAGTAGAGGACAGTAGAGGGCAGTAGAGTTCAGTAGAGGACAGTAGAGGTAATTAGAGGGCAGTAGAGGACAGTAGAGGACAGTAGAGGACAGTAGAGGTCAGTAAAGGGAAGTGGAGGGCAGTAGAGGACAGTAGAGTGAAGTAGAGTGTAGTAGAGGGAAGTAGAGGACAGTAGAGGTAAGTAGAGGACAGTAGAGGAAAGTAGAGGGCAGTAGAGGACAGTAGAGGACAGTAGAGGACAATAGAGGACAGTAGAGGGAATTAGAGAGAAGTAGAGGACAGTATAGGAATGTAAAGGCCAGTAGAGGACAGTAGAGGGAAGTGGAGGGCAGTAGAGGACAGTAGATGACAGTAGATGGCAGTAGAGGACAGTAGAGGGAAATAGAGGACAGTGGAAAGAAGTAGATGACAGTAGAGGACAATAGAGGTCAGTAGAGGGAAGTGGAAGGCAGTAGAGGACAGTAGAGGGAAGTAGAGAGTAGTAGAGGACAGTAGAGATAAGTAGAGGAGAGTATACGACAGTAGAGGGCAGTACAGGGAAGTAAAGGACAATAGAGGACAGTAGAGGGCAGTAGAGGAAACTAGAGGACAGTAGAGGACAGTAGAGGAGAGTAGAGGGGAGTAGAGGAAGTATAGGACAGTAGAGGATAGTAGAGGACAGTAGAGGGAAGTAGAGGACAGTAGAAGACAGTAGAGGACAGTAGAGAGAAGTAGAGGACAGTGGAGAGAAGTAGAGGACAATAGGGGACAATAGAGGTCAGTAGAGGGAAGTGGGGGGCAGTAGAGGACAGTAGAGGTAAGTAGAGAGTAGTAGAGGACAGTAGAGGACAGTAGAGGGAAGTAGAGGACAGTAGAGGACAGTAGAGGACTGTAGAGAACAGTAGAGGGAAGTAGAGGACAGTAGAGGGAAGTAGAGGGACATAGAGAAAAGTAGAGGACAGTAGAACACATTAGAGGAGACTAGAGGACAGTAGAGGACAGTAGAGGACGGTAGAGGACAGTAGAGGGAAGTAGAGAACAGTAGAGGGCAGTAGAGGACAGTAGAGGACAGTAGAGGGCAGTAGATGACAGTAGAGGACAGTAGAGGACAGTAGAGGGGAGTATAGGACAGTAGAGGACAGTAGAGGGAAGTACAGGACAGTAGAGGAGAGTAGAGGACAGTAGTGGGAATTAGAGGAGAGTAGAGGTAAGTAGAGGAGAGGACAGTAGAGGACAGTAGAGGAGAGTAGAGGTATGTAGAGGAGAGTAGAGGACAGTAGAGGGAAGTAGATGAGAATAGAGGTAAGTAGAGGAGAGTAGAGGGCAGTAGAGGGCAGTAGAGTACATTAGAGGGAAGTAGAGGACAGTAGAGGTAAGTAGAGGACAGTAGAGGAGAGTAGAGGGAAGTAGAGGACAGTAGAGGACAGTAGACGGCAGGAGAGGACAGTAGAGGACAGTAGAGGACAGTAGAGGTAAGTAGAGGACAGTAGAGGACATTAGAAGGAAGTAGAGGGAAGTAGAGGACAGTAGAGGACAGTAGAGGACAGTAGAGGGAAGTAGAGGACAGTAGAGGGAAGTAGATGAGAGTAGAGGTAAGTAGAGGAGAGTAGAGGACAGTAGAAGACAATAGAGGACAGTAGAGGGAAGTAGAGGACAGTAGAGGGAACTAGAGGACAGTGGAGAGAAGTAGAGGACAGTAGAGAACGGTAGAGGACAGTAGAGGACTGTAGAGGTAAGTAGAGGACAGTAGAGGACAGTAGAGGGAAGTAGAGGAGAGTAGAAGCCAGTAAAGGACAGTAGAGGATAGTAAAGGGAAGTAGAGGATAGTAGAGGGAAGTAGAGGACAATAGAGGACATTAGAGGGAAGTAGAGGACAGTAGAGGGAAGTACAGGATAGTAGAGGTAGGTAGAGGACAGTAGAGTGAAGTAGAGGACAGTGGAGAGAAGTAGAGGATAGTAGAGGACAATAGAGGTCAGTAAAGGGAAGTGGAGGGCAGTAGAGGACAGTAGAGTGAAGTAGAGTGTAGTAGAGAGAAGTAGAGGACAGTAGAGGTAAGTAGAGGACAGTAGAGGGAAGTAGAGACAGTAGAGGACAGTATAGGGCAGTAGAGTTCAGTAGAGGACAGTAGAGGTAAGTAGAGGGCAGTAGAGGACAGTAGAGGACAGTAGAGGACAGTAGAGGACAGTAGAGGGAAATGGAGGGCATTAGAGGGCAGTAAAGGACAGTAGAGGACAGTAGAGGAGAGTAAAGGGAAGTAGTGAAAGGTAGAGGAAAGTAGAGGACAGTAGAACACTTAAGAGGACACTAGAGGACAGTAGAGGACAGCAGAGGACAGTAGAGGACAGTAGAGGACAGTAGAGTGAGGTAGACGACAGTAGAGGATAGTAGATGACAGTAGAGGGCAGTAGAGGACAGTAGAGGGAAATAGAGGACTGTGGAAAGAAGTAGATGACAGTAGAGGACAATAGAGGTCAGTAGAGGGAAGTGGAAGTCAGTAGAGGACAGTAGAGGGAAGTAGAGAGTAGTAGAGGACAGTAGAGGGAAGTAGAGGTAAGTAGAGGACAGTAGATGACAGTAGAGGGAAGTAGAAGACAGTAGAGGGAAGTAGAGGAGAGTGGAGGACAGTAGAGGGAAGTAGAGGACAGTAGAGGGAAGTAGAGGACAGTAGAGGGAAGTAGAGGACAGTAGAGGTAAGTAGAGGACAGTAGAGGACAGTATAGGGAAGTAGAAGACAGTAGAGGGAAGTAGAGGAGAGTGGAGGACAGTAGAGGGAAGTAGAGGACAGTAGAGGGAAGTAGAGGACAGTAGAGGTAAGTAGATGAGAGTAGAGGAAGTAGAGAACAGTAGAGGGAAGTAGAGGACAATAGAGGGAAGTAGAAGACAGTGGAGAGAAGTAGAGGACAGTAGAGGACAATAGAGGGAAGTAGAGAGAAGTAGAGGACAGTAGAGGACAGTAGAGGGAAGTAGAGAATAGTAGAGGACAGTAGAAAACAGTAGAGGGGAGTAGAGGAGAGTAGAGGAGAGTAGAGGCCAGTAGAGGACAGTAGAGGGACGTAGAGGAGAGTAGAGGGAAGTAGAGGAAAGTAGCATGAAGTAGAGGGCAGTAGAGGACAGTATAACGCATTAGAGAACACTAGAGGACAGTAGAGGACAATAGAGGACAGTAGAGGGAATTAGAGAACAGTAGAGGACAGTAGAGGTCAGTAGAGGACAGTAGAGGACAGTATATCAGATTAGAGTACAGTAGAGGACAGTAGAGGGAAGTAGAGAACAGTAGAGGACAGTAGAGGGCAGTAGAGGACAGTAAAGGGAGATAGAGGACAGTAGAGGACAGTAGAGGACAATACAGGTAAGTAGAGGACAGTAGATGACAGTAGAGGACAGTAGAGGGAAGTAGAGGACAGTAGAGGACAGTAGAGATCGGTAGAGGACAGTAGAGGACAGTAGAGGACAGTAGAGGACAGTAGACGGAAATATAGGACAGTAGAGGGAAGTAGAGGACAGTGGAGAGAAGTAGAGGACAACAGAGGTCAGTAGAGGGAAGTGGAGGGCAGTAGAGGACAGTAGAGGTAAGTAGAGAGTAGTAGAGGACAGTAGAGGACAATAGAGGGAAGTAGAGGACAGTAGAGGACTGTAGAGAACAGTAGAGGGAAGTAGAGGACAGTAGAGGCATGTAGACGACAGTAGAGGGTAGTAGAGGGAAGTAGAGGACAGTAGAAGTATGTAGAGGACAGTATAGGGTAGTAGATGACAGTAGAAGACAGTAGAGGGCAGTAGAGGACAGTAGAGGACAGTAGAGGACAGTAAAGGGAAGTAAAGGGAAGTAGAGAAAAGTAGAGGAAAGTAGAGGACAGTAGAACACATTAGAGGACACTAGAGGACAGTAGAGGACAGTAGAGGACAGGAGAGGGAAGTAGAGGACAGTAGAGGGCACTAGAGGACAGTAGAGGACAGTAGAGGGCAGTAGAGGACAGTAGAGGACAGTAGAGGACAGTATAGGGAAGTAGAGGACAGTAGAGGCCAGTAGAGGGAAGTACAGGACAGTAGAGGGAAGTAGAGGAGAGTAGAGATAAGTAGAGGAGAGGAGAGGACAGTAGTGGGAATTAGAGGAGAGTAGAGGTAAGTAGAGGAGAGGAGACGACAGTAGAGGACAGTAGAGGAGAGTAGAGGGCAGTAGAGGGCAGTAGAGGACATTAGAGGGAAGTAGAGGACACTAGAGGGAAGTAGAGGACAGTAGAGGGAAGTAGAGGACAGTAGAGGGCAGTAGAGGACAGTAGAGGGCAGTAGAGGAAACTAGAGGACAGTAGAGGACAGTAGAGGACAGTAGAGGTAAGTAGAGGACAGTAGACGACATTAGAAGGAAGTAAATGGAAGTAGAGGACAGTAGAGGAGAGTAGAGGACAGTAGAGGGAAGTAGAGGACAGTAGAGGGAAGTAGATGAGAGTAGAGGACAGTAGAGGAGAGTAGAGGTCAGTAGAAGACAGTAGATGACAGTAGAGGGAAGTATAGGGAAGTAGAGTACAGTAGAGGGAAGTAGAGGACAGTGGAGAGAAGTAGAGGACAATAGAGGGAAGTAGAGGAGAGTAGAGCACAGTAGATGACAGTATAGCACAGTAGAGGGCAGTAGAGGGCAGTAGAGGACAGTACAGGATGTAGAGGACAGTAGAGGGCAGTAGAGGACAGTAGAGGACAGTAAAGGAAAGTAGAGGACAGTAGAGGACAGTAGAGGACAGTAGAGGACAGTAGAGGACAGTAGAGGACAGTAGAGGACAGTAGAGGACGGTAGAGGACAGTAGAGGACAGTAGAGGACAGTAGAGGGCAGTAGAGGACGGTAGAGGACAGTAGAGGACAGTAGAGGGCAGTAGAGGAAGGTAGAGGACAGTAGAGGACAGTAGAGGGCAGTAGAGAACTGTAGAGGACAGTATGGGACTGTAGAGGACAGTAGAGGACAGTAGAGGACAGTAGAGGGAAGTAGAGGACAGTAGAGGACAGTAGAGGACAGTAGAGGACAGTAAAGGGAAGTATAGGACAGTAGAGGGAAGTATAGGAGAATAGAGGACAGTAGAGGGAAGTAGAGGACAGTAGAGGGAAGTACAGGATAGTAGAGGTAAGTAGAGGACAGAAGAGTGAAGTAGAGGTCAGTGGAGAGAAGTAGAGGATAGTAGAGGACAATAGAGGTCAGTAAAGGGAAGTGGAGGGCAGTAGAGGACAGTAGAGTGAAGTAGAGTGTAGTAGAGGGAAGTAGAGGACAGTAGAGATAAGTAGAGGACAGTAGAGGGAAGTAGAGGACAGTAGAGGACGGTAGAGGTCAGTAGAGGGCAGTAGAGGACAGTAGAGGACAGTAGAGGACAATAGAGGACAGTAGAGGGAATTAGAGAGAAGTAGAGGACAGTATAGGAATGTAAAGGCCAGTAGAGGACAGTAGAGGGAAGTGGAGGGCAGTAGAGGACAGTAGATGACAGTAGATGGCAGTAGAGGACAGTAGAGGGAAATAGAGGACAGTGGAAAGAAGTAGATGACAGTAGAGGACAATAGAGGTCAGTAGAGGGAAGTGGAAGGCAGTAGAGGACAGTAGAGGGAAGTAGAGAGTAGTAGAGGACAGTAGAGATAAGTAGAGGAGAGTATACGACAGTAGAGGGCAGTACAGGGAAGTAAAGGACAATAGAGGACAGTAGAGGGCAGTAGAGGAAACTAGAGGACAGTAGAGGACAGTAGAGGAGAGTAGAGGGGAGTAGAGGACAGTAGAGGACAGCAGAGGACAGTAGAGGACAGTAGAGGACAGTAGAGTGAGGTAGACGACAGTAGAGGATAGTAGATGACAGTAGAGGGCAGTAGAGGACAGTAGAGGGAAATAGAGGACTGTGGAAAGAAGTAGATGACAGTAGAGGACAATAGAGGTCAGTAGAGGGAAGTGGAAGTCAGTAGAGGACAGTAGAGGGAAGTAGAGAGTAGTAGAGGACAGTAGAGGGAAGTAGAGGTAAGTAGAGGACAGTAGATGACAGTAGAGGGAAGTAGAAGACAGTAGAGGGAAGTAGAGGAGAGTGGAGGACAGTAGAGGGAAGTAGAGGACAGTAGAGGGAAGTAGAGGACAGTAGAGGGAAGTAGAGGACAGTAGAGGTAAGTAGAGGACAGTAGAGGACAGTATAGGGAAGTAGAAGACAGTAGAGGGAAGTAGAGGAGAGTGGAGGACAGTAGAGGGAAGTAGAGGACAGTAGAGGGAAGTAGAGGACAGTAGAGGTAAGTAGATGAGAGTAGAGGAAGTAGAGAACAGTAGAGGGAAGTAGAGGACAATAGAGGGAAGTAGAAGACAGTGGAGAGAAGTAGAGGACAGTAGAGGACAATAGAGGGAAGTAGAGAGAAGTAGAGGACAGTAGAGGACAGTAGAGGGAAGTAGAGAATAGTAGAGGACAGTAGAAAACAGTAGAGGGGAGTAGAGGAGAGTAGAGGAGAGTAGAGGCCAGTAGAGGACAGTAGAACACATTAGAGGACACTAGAGGACAGTAGAGGACAGTAGAGGACAGGAGAGCGAAGTAGAGGACAGTAGAGGGCACTAGAGGACAGTAGAGGACAGTAGAGGGCAGTAGAGGACAGTAGAGGACAGTAGAGGACAGTATAGGGAAGTAGAGGACAGTAGGGGCCAGTAGAGCGAAGTACAGGACAGTAGAGGGAAGTAGAGGAGAGGAGAGGACAGTAGTGGGAATTAGAGGAGAGTAGAGGTAAGTAGAGGAGAGGAGACGACAGTAGAGGACAGTAGAGGAGAGTAGAGGGCAGTAGAGGGCAGTAGAGGACATTAGAGGGAAGTAGAGGACACTAGAGGGAAGTAGAGGACAGTAGAGGTAAGTAGAGGACAGTAGAGGACAGTAGAGGACAGTAGAGGGCAGTAGAGGAAACTAGAGGACAGTAGAGGACAGTAGAGGACAGTAGATTTAAGTAGAGGACAGTAGACGACATTAGAAGGAAGTAAATGGAAGTAGAGGACAGTAGAGGAGAGTAGAGGACAGTAGAGGGAAGTAGAGGACAGTAGAGGGAAGTAGATGAGAGTAGAGGACAGTAGAGGAGAGTAGAGGTCAGTAGAAGACAGTAGATGACAGTAGAGGGAAGTATAGGGAAGTAGAGTACAGTAGAGGGAAGTAGAGGACAGTGGAGAGAAGTAGAGGACAATAGAGGGAAGTAGAGGAGAGTAGAGCACAGTAGAGGACAGTATAGCACAGTAGAGGGCAGTAGAGGGCAGTAGAGGACAGTACAGGATGTAGAGGACAGTAGAGGGCAGTAGAGGACAGTAGAGGACAGTAAAGGAAAGTAGAGGACAGTAGAGGACAGTAGAGGTCAGTAGAGGACAGTAGAGGACAGTAGAGGTCAGTAGAGGACGGTAGAGGACAGTAGAGGACAGTAGAGGACAGTAGAGGGCAGTAGAGGACGGTAGAGGACAGTAGAAGACAGTAGAGGGCAGTAGAGGAAGGTAGAGGACAGTAGAGGACAGTAGAGGGCAGTAGAGAACTGTAGAGGACAGTATAGGACTGTAGAGGACAGTAGAGGACAGTAGAGGACAGTAGAGGGAAGTAGAGGACAGTAGAGGACAGTAGAGGACAGTAGAGGACAGTAAAGGGAAGTATAGGACAGTAGAGGGAAGTATAGGAGAATAGAGGACAGTAGAGGGAAGTAGAGGACAGTAGAGGGAAGTACAGGATAGTAGAGGTAAGTAGAGGACAGAAGAGTGAAGTAGAGGTCAGTGGAGAGAAGTAGAGGATAGTAGAGGACAATAGAGGTCAGTAAAGGGAAGTGGAGGGCAGTAGAGGACAGTAGAGTGAAGTAGAGTGTAGTAGAGGGAAGTAGAGGACAGTAGAGATAAGTAGAGGACAGTAGAGGGAAGTAGAGGACAGTAGAGGACGATAGAGGTCAGTAGAGGGCAGTAGAGGACAGTAGAGGACAGTAGAGGACAATAGAGGACAGTAGAGGGAATTAGAGGGAAGTAGAGGACAGTATAGGAATGTAAAGGCCAGTAGAGGACAGTAGAGGGAAGTGGAGGGCAGTAGAGGACAGTAGATGACAGTAGATGGCAGTAGAGGACAGTAGAGGGAAATAGAGGACAGTGGAAAGAAGTAGATGACAGTAGAGGACAATAGAGGTCAGTAGAGGGAAGTGGAAGGCAGTAGAGGACAGTAGAGGGAAGTAGAGAGTAGTAGAGGACAGTAGAGATAAGTAGAGGAGAGTATACGACAGTAGAGGGCAGTACAGGGAAGTAAAGGACAATAGAGGACAGTAGAGGGCAGTAGAGGAAACTAGAGGACAGTAGAGGAGGACAGTAGAGGAGAGTAGAGGGGAGTAGAGGAAGTATAGGACAGTAGAGGATAGTAGAGGACAGTAGAGGGAAGTAGAGGACAGTAGAAGACAGTAGAGGACAGTAGAGAGAAGTAGAGGACAGTGGAGAGAAGTAGAGGACAATAGGGGACAATAGAGGTCAGTAGAGGGAAGTGGGGGGGGGGGGCAGTAGAGGACAGTAGAGGTAAGTAGAGAGTAGTAGAGGACAGTAGAGGACAGTAGAGGGAAGTAGAGGACAGTAGAGGACAGTAGAGGACTGTAGAGAACAGTAGAGGGAAGTAGAGGACAGTAGAGGGAAGTAGAGGGACATAGAGAAAAGTAGAGGACAGTAGAACACATTAGAGGAGACTAGAGGACAGTAGAGGACAGTAGAGGACGGTAGAGGACAGTAGAGGGAAGTAGAGAACAGTAGAGGGCAGTAGAGGACAGTAGAGGACAGTAGAGGGCAGTAGATGACAGTAGAGGACAGTAGAGGACAGTAGAGGGAAGTATAGGACAGTAGAGGACAGTAGAGGGAAGTACAGGACAGTAGAGGAGAGTAGAGGACAGTAGTGGGAATTAGAGGAGAGTAGAGGTAAGTAGAGGAGAGGACAGTAGAGGAGAGTAGAGGTATGTAGAGGAGAGTAGAGGACAGTAGAGGGAAGTAGATGAGAATAGAGGTAAGTAGAGGAGAGTAGAGGGCAGTAGAGGGCAGTAGAGTACATTAGAGGGAAGTAGAGGACAGTAGAGGTAAGTAGAGGACAGTAGAGGAGAGTAGAGGGAAGTAGAGGACAGTAGAGGACAGTAGACGGCAGGAGAGGACAGTAGAGGACAGTAGAGGACAGTAGTGGTAAGTAGAGGACAGTAGAGGACATTAGAAGGAAGTAGAGGGAAGTAGAGGACAGTAGAGGACAGTAGAGTACAGTAGAGGGAAGTAGAGGACAGTAGAGGGAAGTAGATGAGAGTAGAGGTAAGTAGAGGAGAGTAGAGGACAGTAGAAGACAATAGAGGACAGTAGAGGGAAGTAGAGGACAGTAGAGGGAAGTAGAGGACAGTGGAGAGAAGTAGAGGACAGTAGATAACGGTAGAGGACAGTAGAG
This sequence comes from Eledone cirrhosa, assembly GCA_964016885.1. Taxonomy (NCBI): domain Eukaryota; kingdom Metazoa; phylum Mollusca; class Cephalopoda; order Octopoda; family Eledonidae; genus Eledone; species Eledone cirrhosa. Next base: position 21,522,222 of record OZ024740.1, read on the forward strand.
GACTGTAGAGGTAAGTAGAGGACAGTAGAGGACAGTAGAGGGAAGTAGAGACAGTAGAGGACAGTATAGGGCAGTAGAGTTCAGTAGAGGACAGTAGAGGTAAGTAGAGGGCAGTAGAGGACAGTAGAGGTCAGTAGAGGACAGTAGAGGACAGTAGAGGGAATTATAGGGAAGTAGAGGACAGTATAGGAAAGTAAAGGACAGTAGAGGACAGTAGAGGGAAATGGAGGGCATTAGAGGGCAGTAAAGGACAGTAGAGGACAGTAGAGGAGAGTAAAGGGAAGTAGTGAAAGGTAGAGGAAAGTAGAGGACAGTAGAACACATTAGAGGACACTAGAGGACAGTAGAGGACAGCAGAGGACAGTAGAGGACAGTAGAGTGAGGTAGACGACAGTAGAGGATAGTAGATGACAGTAGAGGGCAGTAGAGGACAGTAGAGGGAAATAGAGGACTGTGGAAAGAAGTAGATGACAGTAGAGGACAATAGAGGTCAGTAGAGGGAAGTGGAAGTCAGTAGAGGACAGTAGAGGGAAGTAGAGAGTAGTAGAGGACAGTAGAGGGAAGTAGAGGTAAGTAGAGGACAGTAGATGACAGTAGAGGGAAGTAGAAGACAGTAGAGGGAAGTAGAGGAGAGTGGAGGACAGTAGAGGGAAGTAGAGGACAGTAGAGGGAAGTAGAGGACAGTAGAGGGAAGTAGAGGACAGTAGAGGACAGTATAGGGAAGTAGAAGACAGTAGAGGGAAGTAGAGGAGAGTGGAGGACAGTAGAGGGAAGTAGAGGACAGTAGAGGGAAGTAGAGGACAGTAGAGGTAAGTAGATGAGAGTAGAGGAAGTAGAGAACAGTAGAGGGAAGTAGAGGACAATAGAGGGAAGTAGAAGACAGTGGAGAGAAGTAGAGGACAGTAGAGGACAATAGAGGGAAGTAGAGAGAAGTAGAGGACAGTAGAGGACAGTAGAGGGAAGTAGAGAATAGTAGAGGACAGTAGAAAACAGTAGAGGGGAGTAGAGGAGAGTAGAGGAGAGTAGAGGCCAGTAGAGGACAGTAGAACACATTAGAGGACACTAGAGGACAGTAGAGGACAGTAGAGGACAGGAGAGCGAAGTAGAGGACAGTAGAGGGCACTAGAGGACATTAGAGGGAAGTAGAGGACAGTAGAGGGAAGTACAGGATAGTAGAGGTAGGTAGAGGACAGTAGAGTGAAGTAGAGGACAGTGGAGAGAAGTAGAGGATAGTAGAGGACAATAGAGGTCAGTAAAGGGAAGTGGAGGGCAGTAGAGGACAGTAGAGTGAAGTAGAGTGTAGTAGAGAGAAGTAGAGGACAGTAGAGGTAAGTAGAGGACAGTAGAGGGAAGTAGAGACAGTAGAGGACAGTATAGGGCAGTAGAGTTCAGTAGAGGACAGTAGAGGTAAGTAGAGGGCAGTAGAGGACAGTAGAGGACAGTAGAGGACAGTAGAGGACAGTAGAGGGAAATGGAGGGCATTAGAGGGCAGTAAAGGACAGTAGAGGACAGTAGAGGAGAGTAAAGGGAAGTAGTGAAAGGTAGAGGAAAGTAGAGGACAGTAGAACACTTAAGAGGACACTAGAGGACAGTAGAGGACAGCAGAGGACAGTAGAGGACAGTAGAGGACAGTAGAGTGAGGTAGACGACAGTAGAGGATAGTAGATGACAGTAGAGGGCAGTAGAGGACAGTAGAGGGAAATAGAGGACTGTGGAAAGAAGTAGATGACAGTAGAGGACAATAGAGGTCAGTAGAGGGAAGTGGAAGTCAGTAGAGGACAGTAGAGGGAAGTAGAGAGTAGTAGAGGACAGTAGAGGGAAGTAGAGGTAAGTAGAGGACAGTAGATGACAGTAGAGGGAAGTAGAAGACAGTAGAGGGAAGTAGAGGAGAGTGGAGGACAGTAGAGGGAAGTAGAGGACAGTAGAGGGAAGTAGAGGACAGTAGAGGGAAGTAGAGGACAGTAGAGGTAAGTAGAGGACAGTAGAGGACAGTATAGGGAAGTAGAAGACAGTAGAGGGAAGTAGAGGAGAGTGGAGGACAGTAGAGGGAAGTAGAGGACAGTAGAGGGAAGTAGAGGACAGTAGAGGTAAGTAGATGAGAGTAGAGGAAGTAGAGAACAGTAGAGGGAAGTAGAGGACAATAGAGGGAAGTAGAAGACAGTGGAGAGAAGTAGAGGACAGTAGAGGACAATAGAGGGAAGTAGAGAGAAGTAGAGGACAGTAGAGGACAGTAGAGGGAAGTAGAGAATAGTAGAGGACAGTAGAAAACAGTAGAGGGGAGTAGAGGAGAGTAGAGGAGAGTAGAGGCCAGTAGAGGACAGTAGAGGGACGTAGAGGAGAGTAGAGGGAAGTAGAGGAAAGTAGCATGAAGTAGAGGGCAGTAGAGGACAGTATAACGCATTAGAGAACACTAGAGGACAGTAGAGGACAATAGAGGACAGTAGAGGGAATTAGAGAACAGTAGAGGACAGTAGAGGTCAGTAGAGGACAGTAGAGGACAGTATATCACATTAGAGTACAGTAGAGGACAGTAGAGGGAAGTAGAGAACAGTAGAGGACAGTAGAGGGCAGTAGAGGACAGTAAAGGGAGATAGAGGACAGTAGAGGACAGTAGAGGACAATACAGGTAAGTAGAGGACAGTAGATGACAGTAGAGGACAGTAGAGGGAAGTAGAGGACAGTAGAGGACAGTAGAGATCGGTAGAGGACAGTAGAGGACAGTAGAGGACAGTAGAGGACAGTAGACGGAAATATAGGACAGTAGAGGGAAGTAGAGGACAGTGGAGAGAAGTAGAGGACAACAGAGGTCAGTAGAGGGAAGTGGAGGGCAGTAGAGGACAGTAGAGGTAAGTAGAGAGTAGTAGAGGACAGTAGAGGACAATAGAGGGAAGTAGAGGACAGTAGAGGACTGTAGAGAACAGTAGAGGGAAGTAGAGGACAGTAGAGGCATGTAGACGACAGTAGAGGGTAGTAGAGGGAAGTAGAGGACAGTAGAAGTATGTAGAGGACAGTATAGGGTAGTAGATGACAGTAGAAGACAGTAGAGGGCAGTAGAGGACAGTAGAGGACAGTAGAGGACAGTAAAGGGAAGTAAAGGGAAGTAGAGAAAAGTAGAGGAAAGTAGAGGACAGTAGAACACATTAGAGGACACTAGAGGACAGTAGAGGACAGTAGAGGACAGGAGAGGGAAGTAGAGGACAGTAGAGGGCACTAGAGGACAGTAGAGGACAGTAGAGGGCAGTAGAGGACAGTAGAGGACAGTAGAGGACAGTATAGGGAAGTAGAGGACAGTAGAGGCCAGTAGAGGGAAGTACAGGACAGTAGAGGGAAGTAGAGGAGAGTAGAGATAAGTAGAGGAGAGGAGAGGACAGTAGTGGGAATTAGAGGAGAGTAGAGGTAAGTAGAGGAGAGGAGACGACAGTAGAGGACAGTAGAGGAGAGTAGAGGGCAGTAGAGGGCAGTAGAGGACATTAGAGGGAAGTAGAGGACACTAGAGGGAAGTAGAGGACAGTAGAGGGAAGTAGAGGACAGTAGAGGGCAGTAGAGGACAGTAGAGGGCAGTAGAGGAAACTAGAGGACAGTAGAGGACAGTAGAGGACAGTAGAGGTAAGTAGAGGACAGTAGACGACATTAGAAGGAAGTAAATGGAAGTAGAGGACAGTAGAGGAGAGTAGAGGACAGTAGAGGGAAGTAGAGGACAGTAGAGGGAAGTAGATGAGAGTAGAGGACAGTAGAGGAGAGTAGAGGTCAGTAGAAGACAGTAGATGACAGTAGAGGGAAGTATAGGGAAGTAGAGTACAGTAGAGGGAAGTAGAGGACAGTGGAGAGAAGTAGAGGACAATAGAGGGAAGTAGAGGAGAGTAGAGCACAGTAGATGACAGTATAGCACAGTAGAGGGCAGTAGAGGGCAGTAGAGGACAGTACAGGATGTAGAGGACAGTAGAGGGCAGTAGAGGACAGTAGAGGACAGTAAAGGAAAGTAGAGGACAGTAGAGGACAGTAGAGGACAGTAGAGGACAGTAGAGGACAGTAGAGGACAGTAGAGGACAGTAGAGGACGGTAGAGGACAGTAGAGGACAGTAGAGGACAGTAGAGGGCAGTAGAGGACGGTAGAGGACAGTAGAGGACAGTAGAGGGCAGTAGAGGAAGGTAGAGGACAGTAGAGGACAGTAGAGGGCAGTAGAGAACTGTAGAGGACAGTATGGGACTGTAGAGGACAGTAGAGGACAGTAGAGGACAGTAGAGGGAAGTAGAGGACAGTAGAGGACAGTAGAGGACAGTAGAGGACAGTAAAGGGAAGTATAGGACAGTAGAGGGAAGTATAGGAGAATAGAGGACAGTAGAGGGAAGTAGAGGACAGTAGAGGGAAGTACAGGATAGTAGAGGTAAGTAGAGGACAGAAGAGTGAAGTAGAGGTCAGTGGAGAGAAGTAGAGGATAGTAGAGGACAATAGAGGTCAGTAAAGGGAAGTGGAGGGCAGTAGAGGACAGTAGAGTGAAGTAGAGTGTAGTAGAGGGAAGTAGAGGACAGTAGAGATAAGTAGAGGACAGTAGAGGGAAGTAGAGGACAGTAGAGGACGGTAGAGGTCAGTAGAGGGCAGTAGAGGACAGTAGAGGACAGTAGAGGACAATAGAGGACAGTAGAGGGAATTAGAGAGAAGTAGAGGACAGTATAGGAATGTAAAGGCCAGTAGAGGACAGTAGAGGGAAGTGGAGGGCAGTAGAGGACAGTAGATGACAGTAGATGGCAGTAGAGGACAGTAGAGGGAAATAGAGGACAGTGGAAAGAAGTAGATGACAGTAGAGGACAATAGAGGTCAGTAGAGGGAAGTGGAAGGCAGTAGAGGACAGTAGAGGGAAGTAGAGAGTAGTAGAGGACAGTAGAGATAAGTAGAGGAGAGTATACGACAGTAGAGGGCAGTACAGGGAAGTAAAGGACAATAGAGGACAGTAGAGGGCAGTAGAGGAAACTAGAGGACAGTAGAGGACAGTAGAGGAGAGTAGAGGGGAGTAGAGGACAGTAGAGGACAGCAGAGGACAGTAGAGGACAGTAGAGGACAGTAGAGTGAGGTAGACGACAGTAGAGGATAGTAGATGACAGTAGAGGGCAGTAGAGGACAGTAGAGGGAAATAGAGGACTGTGGAAAGAAGTAGATGACAGTAGAGGACAATAGAGGTCAGTAGAGGGAAGTGGAAGTCAGTAGAGGACAGTAGAGGGAAGTAGAGAGTAGTAGAGGACAGTAGAGGGAAGTAGAGGTAAGTAGAGGACAGTAGATGACAGTAGAGGGAAGTAGAAGACAGTAGAGGGAAGTAGAGGAGAGTGGAGGACAGTAGAGGGAAGTAGAGGACAGTAGAGGGAAGTAGAGGACAGTAGAGGGAAGTAGAGGACAGTAGAGGTAAGTAGAGGACAGTAGAGGACAGTATAGGGAAGTAGAAGACAGTAGAGGGAAGTAGAGGAGAGTGGAGGACAGTAGAGGGAAGTAGAGGACAGTAGAGGGAAGTAGAGGACAGTAGAGGTAAGTAGATGAGAGTAGAGGAAGTAGAGAACAGTAGAGGGAAGTAGAGGACAATAGAGGGAAGTAGAAGACAGTGGAGAGAAGTAGAGGACAGTAGAGGACAATAGAGGGAAGTAGAGAGAAGTAGAGGACAGTAGAGGACAGTAGAGGGAAGTAGAGAATAGTAGAGGACAGTAGAAAACAGTAGAGGGGAGTAGAGGAGAGTAGAGGAGAGTAGAGGCCAGTAGAGGACAGTAGAACACATTAGAGGACACTAGAGGACAGTAGAGGACAGTAGAGGACAGGAGAGCGAAGTAGAGGACAGTAGAGGGCACTAGAGGACAGTAGAGGACAGTAGAGGGCAGTAGAGGACAGTAGAGGACAGTAGAGGACAGTATAGGGAAGTAGAGGACAGTAGGGGCCAGTAGAGCGAAGTACAGGACAGTAGAGGGAAGTAGAGGAGAGGAGAGGACAGTAGTGGGAATTAGAGGAGAGTAGAGGTAAGTAGAGGAGAGGAGACGACAGTAGAGGACAGTAGAGGAGAGTAGAGGGCAGTAGAGGGCAGTAGAGGACATTAGAGGGAAGTAGAGGACACTAGAGGGAAGTAGAGGACAGTAGAGGTAAGTAGAGGACAGTAGAGGACAGTAGAGGACAGTAGAGGGCAGTAGAGGAAACTAGAGGACAGTAGAGGACAGTAGAGGACAGTAGATTTAAGTAGAGGACAGTAGACGACATTAGAAGGAAGTAAATGGAAGTAGAGGACAGTAGAGGAGAGTAGAGGACAGTAGAGGGAAGTAGAGGACAGTAGAGGGAAGTAGATGAGAGTAGAGGACAGTAGAGGAGAGTAGAGGTCAGTAGAAGACAGTAGATGACAGTAGAGGGAAGTATAGGGAAGTAGAGTACAGTAGAGGGAAGTAGAGGACAGTGGAGAGAAGTAGAGGACAATAGAGGGAAGTAGAGGAGAGTAGAGCACAGTAGAGGACAGTATAGCACAGTAGAGGGCAGTAGAGGGCAGTAGAGGACAGTACAGGATGTAGAGGACAGTAGAGGGCAGTAGAGGACAGTAGAGGACAGTAAAGGAAAGTAGAGGACAGTAGAGGACAGTAGAGGTCAGTAGAGGACAGTAGAGGACAGTAGAGGTCAGTAGAGGACGGTAGAGGACAGTAGAGGACAGTAGAGGACAGTAGAGGGCAGTAGAGGACGGTAGAGGACAGTAGAAGACAGTAGAGGGCAGTAGAGGAAGGTAGAGGACAGTAGAGGACAGTAGAGGGCAGTAGAGAACTGTAGAGGACAGTATAGGACTGTAGAGGACAGTAGAGGACAGTAGAGGACAGTAGAGGGAAGTAGAGGACAGTAGAGGACAGTAGAGGACAGTAGAGGACAGTAAAGGGAAGTATAGGACAGTAGAGGGAAGTATAGGAGAATAGAGGACAGTAGAGGGAAGTAGAGGACAGTAGAGGGAAGTACAGGATAGTAGAGGTAAGTAGAGGACAGAAGAGTGAAGTAGAGGTCAGTGGAGAGAAGTAGAGGATAGTAGAGGACAATAGAGGTCAGTAAAGGGAAGTGGAGGGCAGTAGAGGACAGTAGAGTGAAGTAGAGTGTAGTAGAGGGAAGTAGAGGACAGTAGAGATAAGTAGAGGACAGTAGAGGGAAGTAGAGGACAGTAGAGGACGATAGAGGTCAGTAGAGGGCAGTAGAGGACAGTAGAGGACAGTAGAGGACAATAGAGGACAGTAGAGGGAATTAGAGGGAAGTAGAGGACAGTATAGGAATGTAAAGGCCAGTAGAGGACAGTAGAGGGAAGTGGAGGGCAGTAGAGGACAGTAGATGACAGTAGATGGCAGTAGAGGACAGTAGAGGGAAATAGAGGACAGTGGAAAGAAGTAGATGACAGTAGAGGACAATAGAGGTCAGTAGAGGGAAGTGGAAGGCAGTAGAGGACAGTAGAGGGAAGTAGAGAGTAGTAGAGGACAGTAGAGATAAGTAGAGGAGAGTATACGACAGTAGAGGGCAGTACAGGGAAGTAAAGGACAATAGAGGACAGTAGAGGGCAGTAGAGGAAACTAGAGGACAGTAGAGGAGGACAGTAGAGGAGAGTAGAGGGGAGTAGAGGAAGTATAGGACAGTAGAGGATAGTAGAGGACAGTAGAGGGAAGTAGAGGACAGTAGAAGACAGTAGAGGACAGTAGAGAGAAGTAGAGGACAGTGGAGAGAAGTAGAGGACAATAGGGGACAATAGAGGTCAGTAGAGGGAAGTGGGGGGGGGGCAGTAGAGGACAGTAGAGGTAAGTAGAGAGTAGTAGAGGACAGTAGAGGACAGTAGAGGGAAGTAGAGGACAGTAGAGGACAGTAGAGGACTGTAGAGAACAGTAGAGGGAAGTAGAGGACAGTAGAGGGAAGTAGAGGGACATAGAGAAAAGTAGAGGACAGTAGAACACATTAGAGGAGACTAGAGGACAGTAGAGGACAGTAGAGGACGGTAGAGGACAGTAGAGGGAAGTAGAGAACAGTAGAGGGCAGTAGAGGACAGTAGAGGACAGTAGAGGGCAGTAGATGACAGTAGAGGACAGTAGAGGACAGTAGAGGGAAGTATAGGACAGTAGAGGACAGTAGAGGGAAGTACAGGACAGTAGAGGAGAGTAGAGGACAGTAGTGGGAATTAGAGGAGAGTAGAGGTAAGTAGAGGAGAGGACAGTAGAGGAGAGTAGAGGTATGTAGAGGAGAGTAGAGGACAGTAGAGGGAAGTAGATGAGAATAGAGGTAAGTAGAGGAGAGTAGAGGGCAGTAGAGGGCAGTAGAGTACATTAGAGGGAAGTAGAGGACAGTAGAGGTAAGTAGAGGACAGTAGAGGAGAGTAGAGGGAAGTAGAGGACAGTAGAGGACAGTAGACGGCAGGAGAGGACAGTAGAGGACAGTAGAGGACAGTAGTGGTAAGTAGAGGACAGTAGAGGACATTAGAAGGAAGTAGAGGGAAGTAGAAGACAGTAGAGGACAGTAGAGTACAGTAGAGGGAAGTAGAGGACAGTAGAGGGAAGTAGATGAGAGTAGAGGTAAGTAGAGGAGAGTAGAGGACAGTAGAAGACAATAGAGGACAGTAGAGGGAAGTAGAGGACAGTAGAGGGAAGTAGAGGACAGTGGAGAGAAGTAGAGGACAGTAGATAACGGTAGAGGACAGTAGAGGACTGTAGAGGTAAGTAGAGGACAGTAGAGGACAGTAGAGGGAAGTAGAGACAGTAGAGGACAGTATAGGGCAGTAGAGTTCAGTAGAGGACAGTAGAGGTAAGTAGAGGGCAGTAGAGGACAGTAGAGGTCAGTAGAGGACAGTAGAGGACAGTAGAGGGAATTATAGGGAAGTAGAGGACAGTATAGGAAAGTAAAGGACAGTAGAGGACAGTAGAGGGAAATGGAGGGCATTAGAGGGCAGTAAAGGACAGTAGAGGACAGTAGAGGAGAGTAAAGGGAAGTAGTGAAAGGTAGAGGAAAGTAGAGGACAGTAGAACACATTAGAGGACACTAGAGGACAGTAGAGGACAGCAGAGGACAGTAGAGGACAGTAGAGTGAGGTAGACGACAGTAGAGGATAGTAGATGACAGTAGAGGGCAGTAGAGGACAGTAGAGGGAAATAGAGGACTGTGGAAAGAAGTAGATGACAGTAGAGGACAATAGAGGTCAGTAGAGGGAAGTGGAAGTCAGTAGAGGACAGTAGAGGGAAGTAGAGAGTAGTAGAGGACAGTAGAGGGAAGTAGAGGTAAGTAGAGGACAGTAGATGACAGTAGAGGGAAGTAGAAGACAGTAGAGGGAAGTAGAGGAGAGTGGAGGACAGTAGAGGGAAGTAGAGGACAGTAGAGGGAAGTAGAGGACAGTAGAGGGAAGTAGAGGACAGTAGAGGTAAGTAGAGGACAGTAGAGGACAGTATAGGGAAGTAGAAGACAGTAGAGGGAAGTAGAGGAGAGTGGAGGACAGTAGAGGGAAGTAGAGGACAGTAGAGGGAAGTAGAGGACAGTAGAGGTAAGTAGATGAGAGTAGAGGAAGTAGAGAACAGTAGAGGGAAGTAGAGGACAATAGAGGGAAGTAGAAGACAGTGGAGAGAAGTAGAGGACAGTAGAGGACAATAGAGGGAAGTAGAGAGAAGTAGAGGACAGTAGAGGACAGTAGAGGGAAGTAGAGAATAGTAGAGGACAGTAGAAAACAGTAGAGGGGAGTAGAGGAGAGTAGAGGAGAGTAGAGGCCAGTAGAGGACAGTAGAACACATTAGAGGACACTAGAGGACAGTAGAGGACAGTAGAGGACAGGAGAGCGAAGTAGAGGACAGTAGAGGGCACTAGAGGACAGTAGAGGACAGTAGAGGGCAGTAGAGGACAGTAGAGGACAGTAGAGGACAGTATAGGGAAGTAGAGGACAGTAGGGGCCAGTAGAGCGAAGTACAGGACAGTAGAGGGAAGTAGAGGAGAGGAGAGGACAGTAGTGGGAATTAGAGGAGAGTAGAGGTAAGTAGAGGAGAGGAGACGACAGTAGAGGACAGTAGAGGAGAGTAGAGGGCAGTAGAGGGCAGTAGAGGACATTAGAGGGAAGTAGAGGACACTAGAGGGAAGTAGAGGACAGTAGAGGTAAGTAGAGGACAGTAGAGGACAGTAGAGGACAGTAGAGGGCAGTAGAGGAAACTAGAGGACAGTAGAGGACAGTAGAGGACAGTAGATTTAAGTAGAGGACAGTAGACGACATTAGAAGGAAGTAAATGGAAGTAGAGGACAGTAGAGGAGAGTAGAGGACAGTAGAGGGAAGTAGAGGACAGTAGAGGGAAGTAGATGAGAGTAGAGGACAGTAGAGGAGAGTAGAGGTCAGTAGAAGACAGTAGATGACAGTAGAGGGAAGTATAGGGAAGTAGAGTACAGTAGAGGGAAGTAGAGGACAGTGGAGAGAAGTAGAGGACAATAGAGGGAAGTAGAGGAGAGTAGAGCACAGTAGAGGACAGTATAGCACAGTAGAGGGCAGTAGAGGGCAGTAGAGGACAGTACAGGATGTAGAGGACAGTAGAGGGCAGTAGAGGACAGTAGAGGACAGTAAAGGAAAGTAGAGGACAGTAGAGGACAGTAGAGGTCAGTAGAGGACAGTAGAGGACAGTAGAGGTCAGTAGAGGACGGTAGAGGACAGTAGAGGACAGTAGAGGACAGTAGAGGGCAGTAGAGGACGGTAGAGGACAGTAGAAGACAGTAGAGGGCAGTAGAGGAAGGTAGAGGACAGTAGAGGACAGTAGAGGGCAGTAGAGAACTGTAGAGGACAGTATAGGACTGTAGAGGACAGTAGAGGACAGTAGAGGACAGTAGAGGGAAGTAGAGGACAGTAGAGGACAGTAGAGGACAGTAGAGGACAGTAAAGGGAAGTATAGGACAGTAGAGGGAAGTATAGGAGAATAGAGGACAGTAGAGGGAAGTAGAGGACAGTAGAGGGAAGTACAGGATAGTAGAGGTAAGTAGAGGACAGAAGAGTGAAGTAGAGGTCAGTGGAGAGAAGTAGAGGATAGTAGAGGACAATAGAGGTCAGTAAAGGGAAGTGGAGGGCAGTAGAGGACAGTAGAGTGAAGTAGAGTGTAGTAGAGGGAAGTAGAGGACAGTAGAGATAAGTAGAGGACAGTAGAGGGAAGTAGAGGACAGTAGAGGACGATAGAGGTCAGTAGAGGGCAGTAGAGGACAGTAGAGGACAGTAGAGGACAATAGAGGACAGTAGAGGGAATTAGAGGGAAGTAGAGGACAGTATAGGAATGTAAAGGCCAGTAGAGGACAGTAGAGGGAAGTGGAGGGCAGTAGAGGACAGTAGATGACAGTAGATGGCAGTAGAGGACAGTAGAGGGAAATAGAGGACAGTGGAAAGAAGTAGATGACAGTAGAGGACAATAGAGGTCAGTAGAGGGAAGTGGAAGGCAGTAGAGGACAGTAGAGGGAAGTAGAGAGTAGTAGAGGACAGTAGAGATAAGTAGAGGAGAGTATACGACAGTAGAGGGCAGTACAGGGAAGTAAAGGACAATAGAGGACAGTAGAGGGCAGTAGAGGAAACTAGAGGACAGTAGAGGAGGACAGTAGAGGAGAGTAGAGGGGAGTAGAGGAAGTATAGGACAGTAGAGGATAGTAGAGGACAGTAGAGGGAAGTAGAGGACAGTAGAAGACAGTAGAGGACAGTAGAGAGAAGTAGAGGACAGTGGAGAGAAGTAGAGGACAATAGGGGACAATAGAGGTCAGTAGAGGGAAGTGGGGGGGGGGCAGTAGAGGACAGTAGAGGTAAGTAGAGAGTAGTAGAGGACAGTAGAGGACAGTAGAGGGAAGTAGAGGACAGTAGAGGACAGTAGAGGACTGTAGAGAACAGTAGAGGGAAGTAGAGGACAGTAGAGGGAAGTAGAGGGACATAGAGAAAAGTAGAGGACAGTAGAACACATTAGAGGAGACTAGAGGACAGTAGAGGACAGTAGAGGACGGTAGAGGACAGTAGAGGGAAGTAGAGAACAGTAGAGGGCAGTAGAGGACAGTAGAGGACAGTAGAGGGCAGTAGATGACAGTAGAGGACAGTAGAGGACAGTAGAGGGAAGTATAGGACAGTAGAGGACAGTAGAGGGAAGTACAGGACAGTAGAGGAGAGTAGAGGACAGTAGTGGGAATTAGAGGAGAGTAGAGGTAAGTAGAGGAGAGGACAGTAGAGGAGAGTAGAGGTATGTAGAGGAGAGTAGAGGACAGTAGAGGGAAGTAGATGAGAATAGAGGTAAGTAGAGGAGAGTAGAGGGCAGTAGAGGGCAGTAGAGTACATTAGAGGGAAGTAGAGGACAGTAGAGGTAAGTAGAGGACAGTAGAGGAGAGTAGAGGGAAGTAGAGGACAGTAGAGGACAGTAGACGGCAGGAGAGGACAGTAGAGGACAGTAGAGGACAGTAGTGGTAAGTAGAGGACAGTAGAGGACATTAGAAGGAAGTAGAGGGAAGTAGAGGACAGTAGAGGACAGTAGAGTACAGTAGAGGGAAGTAGAGGACAGTAGAGGGAAGTAGATGAGAGTAGAGGTAAGTAGAGGAGAGTAGAGGACAGTAGAAGACAATAGAGGACAGTAGAGGGAAGTAGAGGACAGTAGAGGGAAGTAGAGGACAGTGGAGAGAAGTAGAGGACAGTAGATAACGGTAGAGGACAGTAGAGGACTGTAGAGGTAAGTAGAGGACAGTAGAGGACAGTAGAGGGAAGTAGAGACAGTAGAGGACAGTATAGGGCAGTAGAGTTCAGTAGAGGACAGTAGAGGTAAGTAGAGGGCAGTAGAGGACAGTAGAGGTCAGTAGAGGACAGTAGAGGACAGTAGAGGGAATTATAGGGAAGTAGAGGACAGTATAGGAAAGTAAAGGACAGTAGAGGACAGTAGAGGGAAATGGAGGGCATTAGAGGGCAGTAAAGGACAGTAGAGGACAGTAGAGGAGAGTAAAGGGAAGTAGTGAAAGGTAGAGGAAAGTAGAGGACAGTAGAACACATTAGAGGACACTAGAGGACAGTAGAGGACAGCAGAGGACAGTAGAGGACAGTAGAGTGAGGTAGACGACAGTAGAGGATAGTAGATGACAGTAGAGGGCAGTAGAGGACAGTAGAGGGAAATAGAGGACTGTGGAAAGAAGTAGATGACAGTAGAGGACAATAGAGGTCAGTAGAGGGAAGTGGAAGTCAGTAGAGGACAGTAGAGGGAAGTAGAGAGTAGTAGAGGACAGTAGAGGGAAGTAGAGGTAAGTAGAGGACAGTAGATGACAGTAGAGGGAAGTAGAAGACAGTAGAGGGAAGTAGAGGAGAGTGGAGGACAGTAGAGGGAAGTAGAGGACAGTAGAGGGAAGTAGAGGACAGTAGAGGGAAGTAGAGGACAGTAGAGGTAAGTAGAGGACAGTAGAGGACAGTATAGGGAAGTAGAAGACAGTAGAGGGAAGTAGAGGAGAGTGGAGGACAGTAGAGGGAAGTAGAGGACAGTAGAGGGAAGTAGAGGACAGTAGAGGTAAGTAGATGAGAGTAGAGGAAGTAGAGAACAGTAGAGGGAAGTAGAGGACAATAGAGGGAAGTAGAAGACAGTGGAGAGAAGTAGAGGACAGTAGAGGACAATAGAGGGAAGTAGAGAGAAGTAGAGGACAGTAGAGGACAGTAGAGGGAAGTAGAGAATAGTAGAGGACAGTAGAAAACAGTAGAGGGGAGTAGAGGAGAGTAGAGGAGAGTAGAGGCCAGTAGAGGACAGTAGAGGGACGTAGAGGAGAGTAGAGGGAAGTAGAGGAAAGTAGCATGAAGTAGAGGGCAGTAGAGGACAGTATAACGCATTAGAGAACACTAGAGGACAGTAGAGGACAATAGAGGACAGTAGAGGGAATTAGAGAACAGTAGAGGACAGTAGAGGTCAGTAGAGGACAGTAGAGGACAGTATATCACATTAGAGTACAGTAGAGGACAGTAGAGGGAAGTAGAGAACAGTAGAGGACAGTAGAGGGCAGTAGAGGACAGTAAAGGGAGATAGAGGACAGTAGAGGACAGTAGAGGACAATACAGGTAAGTAGAGGACAGTAGATGACAGTAGAGGACAGTAGAGGGAAGTAGAGGACAGTAGAGGACAGTAGAGATCGGTAGAGGACAGTAGAGGACAGTAGAGGACAGTAGAGGACAGTAGACGGAAATATAGGACAGTAGAGGGAAGTAGAGGACAGTGGAGAGAAGTAGAGGACAACAGAGGTCAGTAGAGGGAAGTGGAGGGCAGTAGAGGACAGTAGAGGTAAGTAGAGAGTAGTAGAGGACAGTAGAGGACAATAGAGGGAAGTAGAGGACAGTAGAGGGCTGTAGAGAACAGTAGAGGGAAGTAGAGGACAGTAGAGGGAAGTAGAGGACAGTAGAGGTAAGTAGAGGACAGTAGAGGACAGTATAGGGAAGTAGAAGACAGTAGAGGGAAGTAGAGGAGAGTGGAGGACAGTAGAGGGAAGTAGAGGACAGTAGAGGGAAGTAGAGGACAGTAGAGGTAAGTAGATGAGAGTAGAGGAAGTAGAGAACAGTAGAGGGAAGTAGAGGACAATAGAGGGAAGTAGAAGACAGTGGAGAGAAGTAGAGGACAGTAGAGGACAATAGAGGGAAGTAGAGAGAAGTAGAGGACAGTAGAGGACAGTAGAGGGAAGTAGAGAATAGTAGAGGACAGTAGAAAACAGTAGAGGGGAGTAGAGGAGAGTAGAGGAGAGTAGAGGCCAGTAGAGGACAGTAGAGGGACGTAGAGGAGAGTAGAGGGAAGTAGAGGAAAGTAGCATGAAGTAGAGGGCAGTAGAGGACAGTATAACGCATTAGAGAACACTAGAGGACAGTAGAGGACAATAGAGGACAGTAGAGGGAATTAGAGAACAGTAGAGGACAGTAGAGGTCAGTAGAGGACAGTAGAAGACAGTATAACACATTAGAGTACAGTAGAGGACAGTATAGGGAAGTAGAGAACAGTAGAGGACAGTAGAGGGCAGTAGAGGGCAGTAGAGGACAGTAGAGGGAGATAGAGGACAGTAGAGGACAGTAGAGGACAATACAGGTAAGTAGAGGACAGTAGATGACAGTAGAGGACAGTAGAGGGAAGTAGAGGACAGTAGAGGACAGTAGAGATCGGTAGAGGACAGTAGAGGACAGTAGACGGAAATATAGGACAGTAGAGGGAAGTAGAGGACAGTGGAGAGAAGTAGAGGACAACAGAGGTCAGTAGAGGGAAGTGGAGGGCAGTAGAGGACAGTAGAGGTAAGTAGAGAGTAGTAGAGGACAATAGAGGACAATAGAGGGAAGTAGAGGACAGTAGAGGACTGTAGAGAACAGTAGAGGGAAGTAGAGGACAGTAGAGGCATGTAGACGACAGTAGAGGGTAGTAGAGGGAAGTAGAGGACAGTAGAAGTATGTAGAGGACAGTATAGGGTAGTAGATGACAGTAGAAGACAGTAGAGGGCAGTAGAGGACAGTAAAGGGAAGTAAAGGGAAGTAGAGAAAAGTAGAGGAAAGTAGAGGACAGTAGAACACATTAGAGGACACTAGAGGACAGTAGAGGACAGTAGAGGACAGGAGAGGGAAGTAGAGGACAGTAGAGGGCACTAGAGGACAGTAGAGGACAGTAGAGGGCAGTAGAGGACAGTAGAGGACAGTAGAGGACAGTATAGGGAAGTAGAGGACAGTAGAGGCCAGTAGAGGGAAGTACAGGACAGTAGAGGGAAGTAGAGGAGAGTAGAGATAAGTAGAGGAGAGGAGAGGACAGTAGTGGGAATTAGAGGAGAGTAGAGGTAAGTAGAGGAGAGGAGACGACAGTAGAGGACAGTAGAGGAGAGTAGAGGGCAGTAGAGGGCAGTAGAGGACATTAGAGGGAAGTAGAGGACACTAGAGGGAAGTAGAGGACAGTAGAGGTAAGTAGAGGACAGTAGAGGACAGTAGAGGACAGTAGAGGGCAGTAGAGGAAACTAGAGGACAGTAGAGGACAGTAGAGGACAGTAGAGGTAAGTAGAGGACAGTAGACGACATTAGAAGGAAGTAAATGGAAGTAGAGGACAGTAGAGGAGAGTAGAGGACAGTAGAGGGAAGTAGAGGACAGTAGAGGGAAGTAGATGAGAGTAGAGGACAGTAGAGGAGAGTAGAGGTCAGTAGAAGACAGTAGATGACAGTAGAGGGAAGTATAGGACAGTGGAGAGAAGTAGAGGACAATAGAGGGAAGTAGAGGAGAGTAGAGCACAGTAGAGGACAGTATAGCACAGTAGAGGGCAGTAGAGGGCAGTAGAGGACAGTACAGGATGTAGAGGACAGTAGAGGGCAGTAGAGGACAGTAGAGGACAGTAAAGGAAAGTAGAGGGAAGTAGAGGAGAGTAGACGGAAGTAGAGGACAGTAGAGGACAGTAGAGGAAAGTAGAGGGAAGTAGAGGACAGTAGAGAACAGTATAACACATTAGAGGACACTAGAGAACAGTAGAGGACAGTAGAGGACAGTAGAGGACAGTAGAGGACAGTAGAGGACAGTAGAGGGCAGTAGAGGACGGTAGAGGACAGTAGAGGGCAGTAGAGGGCAGTAGAGGAAGGTAGAGGACAGTAGAGGACAGTAGAGGGCAGTAGAGAACTGTAGAGGACAGTATAGGACTGTAGAGGACAGTAGAGGACAGTAGAGGACAGTAGAGGGAAGTAGAGGACAGTAGAGGACAGTAGAGGACAGTAGAGGACAGTAAAGGGAAGTATAGGACAGTAGAGGGAAGTATAGGAGAATAGAGGACAGTAGAGGGAAGTAGAGGACAGTAGAGGGAAGTACAGGATAGTAGAGGTAAGTAGAGGACAGAAGAGTGAAGTAGAGGTCAGTGGAGAGAAGTAGAGGATAGTAGAGGACAATAGAGGTCAGTAAAGGGAAGTGGAGGGCAGTAGAGGACAGTAGAGTGAAGTAGAGTGTAGTAGAGGGAAGTAGAGGACAGTAGAGATAAGTAGAGGACAGTAGAGGGAAGTAGAGGACAGTAGAGGACGGTAGAGGTCAGTAGAGGGCAGTAGAGGACAGTAGAGGACAGTAGAGGACAGTAGAGGACAGTAGAGGGAATTAGAGGGAAGTAGAGGACAGTATAGGAATGTAAAGGCCAGTAGAGGACAGTAGAGGGAAGTGGAGGGCAGTAGAGGACAGTAGATGACAGTAGATGGCAGTAGAGGACAGTAGAGGGAAATAGAGGACAGTGGAAAGAAGTAGATGACAGTAGAGGACAATAGAGGTCAGTAGAGGGAAGTGGAAGGCAGTAGAGGACAGTAGAGGGAAGTAGAGAGTAGTAGAGGACAGTAGAGATAAGTAGAGGAGAGTATACGACAGTAGAGGGCAGTACAGGGAAGTAAAGGACAATAGAGGACAGTAGAGGGCAGTAGAGGAAACTAGAGGACAGTAGAGGACAGTAGAGGAGAGTAGAGGGGAGTAGAGGAAGTATAGGACAGTAGAGGATAGTAGAGGACAGTAGAGGGAAGTAGAGGACAGTAGAAGACAGTAGAGGACAGTAGAGAGAAGTAGAGGACAGTGGAGAGAAGTAGAGGACAATAGGGGACAATAGAGGTCAGTAGAGGGAAGTGGGGGGCAGTAGAGGACAGTAGAGGTAAGTAGAGAGTAGTAGAGGACAGTAGAGGACAGTAGAGGGAAGTAGAGGACAGTAGAGGACAGTAGAGGACTGTAGAGAACAGTAGAGGGAAGTAGAGGACAGTAGAGGGAAGTAGAGGGACATAGAGAAAAGTAGAGGACAGTAGAACACATTAGAGGAGACTAGAGGACAGTAGAGGACAGTAGAGGACGGTAGAGGACAGTAGAGGGAAGTAGAGAACAGTAGAGGGCAGTAGAGGACAGTAGAGGACAGTAGAGGGCAGTAGATGACAGTAGAGGACAGTAGAGGACAGTAGAGGGAAGTATAGGACAGTAGAGGACAGTAGAGGGAAGTACAGGACAGTAGAGGAGAGTAGAGGACAGTAGTGGGAATTAGAGGAGAGTAGAGGTAAGTAGAGGAGAGGACAGTAGAGGAGAGTAGAGGTATGTAGAGGAGAGTAGAGGACAGTAGAGGGAAGTAGATGAGAATATAGGTAAGTAGAGGAGAGTAGAGGGCAGTAGAGGGCAGTAGAGTACATTAGAGGGAAGTAGAGGACAGTAGAGGTAAGTAGAGGACAGTAGAGGAGAGTAGAGGGAAGTAGAGGACAGTAGAGGACAGTAGACGGCAGGAGAGGACAGTAGAGGACAGTAGAGGACAGTAGTGGTAAGTAGAGGACAGTAGAGGACATTAGAAGGAAGTAGAGGGAAGTAGAGGACAGTAGAGGACAGTAGAGGACAGTAGAGGGAAGTAGAGGACAGTAGAGGGAAGTAGATGAGAGTAGAGGTAAGTAGAGGAGAGTAGAGGACAGTAGAAGACAATAGAGGACAGTAGAGGGAAGTAGAGGACAGTAGAGGGAAGTAGAGGACAGTGGAGAGAAGTAGAGGACAGTAGATAACGGTAGAGGACAGTAGAGGACTGTAGAGGTAAGTAGAGGACAGTAGAGGACAGTAGAGGGAAGTAGAGACAGTAGAGGACAGTATAGGGCAGTAGAGTTCAGTAGAGGACAGTAGAGGTAAGTAGAGGGCAGTAGAGGACAGTAGAGGTCAGTAGAGGACAGTAGAGGACAGTAGAGGGAATTATAGGGAAGTAGAGGATAGTATAGGAAAGTAAAGGACAGTAGAGGACAGTAGAGGGAAATGGAGGGCATTAGAGGGCAGTAAAGGACAGTAGAGGACAGTAGAGGAGAGTAAAGGGAAGTAGTGAAAGGTAGAGGAAAGTAGAGGACAGTAGAACACATTAGAGGACACTAGAGGACAGTAGAGGACAGCAGAGGACAGTAGAGGACAGTAGAGTGAGGTAGACGACAGTAGAGGATAGTAGATGACAGTAGAGGGCAGTAGAGGACAGTAGAGGGAAATAGAGGACTGTGGAAAGAAGTAGATGACAGTAGAGGACAATAGAGGTCAGTAGAGGGAAGTGGAAGTCAGTAGAGGACAGTAGAGGGAAGTAGAGAGTAGTAGAGGACAGTAGAGGGAAGTAGAGGTAAGTAGAGGACAGTAGATGACAGTAGAGGGAAGTAGAAGACAGTAGAGGGAAGTAGAGGAGAGTGGAGGACAGTAGAGGGAAGTAGAGGACAGTAGAGGGAAGTAGAGGACAGTAGAGGGAAGTAGAGGACAGTAGAGGTAAGTAGAGGACAGTAGAGGACAGTATAGGGAAGTAGAAGACAGTAGAGGGAAGTAGAGGAGAGTGGAGGACAGTAGAGGGAAGTAGAGGACAGTAGAGGGAAGTAGAGGACAGTAGAGGTAAGTAGATGAGAGTAGAGGAAGTAGAGAACAGTAGAGGGAAGTAGAGGACAATAGAGGGAAGTAGAAGACAGTGGAGAGAAGTAGAGGACAGTAGAGGACAATAGAGGGAAGTAGAGAGAAGTAGAGGACAGTAGAGGACAGTAGAGGGAAGTAGAGAATAGTAGAGGACAGTAGAAAACAGTAGAGGGGAGTAGAGGAGAGTAGAGGAGAGTAGAGGCCAGTAGAGGACAGTAGAGGGACGTAGAGGAGAGTAGAGGGAAGTAGAGGAAAGTAGCATGAAGTAGAGGGCAGTAGAGGACAGTATAACGCATTAGAGAACACTAGAGGACAGTAGAGGACAATAGAGGACAGTAGAGGGAATTAGAGAACAGTAGAGGACAGTAGAGGTCAGTAGAGGACAGTAGAGGACAGTATATCACATTAGAGTACAGTAGAGGACAGTAGAGGGAAGTAGAGAACAGTAGAGGACAGTAGAGGGCAGTAGAGGACAGTAAAGGGAGATAGAGGACAGTAGAGGACAGTAGAGGACAATACAGGTAAGTAGAGGACAGTAGATGACAGTAGAGGACAGTAGAGGGAAGTAGAGGACAGTAGAGGACAGTAGAGATCGGTAGAGGACAGTAGAGGACAGTAGAGGACAGTAGAGGACAGTAGACGGAAATATAGGACAGTAGAGGGAAGTAGAGGACAGTGGAGAGAAGTAGAGGACAACAGAGGTCAGTAGAGGGAAGTGGAGGGCAGTAGAGGACAGTAGAGGTAAGTAGAGAGTAGTAGAGGACAGTAGAGGACAATAGAGGGAAGTAGAGGACAGTAGAGGGCTGTAGAGAACAGTAGAGGGAAGTAGAGGACAGTAGAGGGAAGTAGAGGACAGTAGAGGTAAGTAGAGGACAGTAGAGGACAGTATAGGGAAGTAGAAGACAGTAGAGGGAAGTAGAGGAGAGTGGAGGACAGTAGAGGGAAGTAGAGGACAGTAGAGGGAAGTAGAGGACAGTAGAGGTAAGTAGATGAGAGTAGAGGAAGTAGAGAACAGTAGAGGGAAGTAGAGGACAATAGAGGGAAGTAGAAGACAGTGGAGAGAAGTAGAGGACAGTAGAGGACAATAGAGGGAAGTAGAGAGAAGTAGAGGACAGTAGAGGACAGTAGAGGGAAGTAGAGAATAGTAGAGGACAGTAGAAAACAGTAGAGGGGAGTAGAGGAGAGTAGAGGAGAGTAGAGGCCAGTAGAGGACAGTAGAGGGACGTAGAGGAGAGTAGAGGGAAGTAGAGGAAAGTAGCATGAAGTAGAGGGCAGTAGAGGACAGTATAACGCATTAGAGAACACTAGAGGACAGTAGAGGACAATAGAGGACAGTAGAGGGAATTAGAGAACAGTAGAGGACAGTAGAGGTCAGTAGAGGACAGTAGAAGACAGTATAACACATTAGAGTACAGTAGAGGACAGTATAGGGAAGTAGAGAACAGTAGAGGACAGTAGAGGGCAGTAGAGGGCAGTAGAGGACAGTAGAGGGAGATAGAGGACAGTAGAGGACAGTAGAGGACAATACAGGTAAGTAGAGGACAGTAGATGACAGTAGAGGACAGTAGAGGGAAGTAGAGGACAGTAGAGGACAGTAGAGATCGGTAGAGGACAGTAGAGGACAGTAGACGGAAATATAGGACAGTAGAGGGAAGTAGAGGACAGTGGAGAGAAGTAGAGGACAACAGAGGTCAGTAGAGGGAAGTGGAGGGCAGTAGAGGACAGTAGAGGTGAGTAGAGAGTAGTAGAGGACAATAGAGGACAATAGAGGGAAGTAGAGGACAGTAGAGGACTGTAGAGAACAGTAGAGGGAAGTAGAGGACAGTAGAGGCATGTAGACGACAGTAGAGGGTAGTAGAGGGAAGTAGAGGACAGTAGAAGTATGTAGAGGACAGTATAGGGTAGTAGATGACAGTAGAAGACAGTAGAGGGCAGTAGAGGACAGTAAAGGGAAGTAAAGGGAAGTAGAGAAAAGTAGAGGAAAGTAGAGGACAGTAGAACACATTAGAGGACACTAGAGGACAGTAGAGGACAGTAGAGGACAGGAGAGGGAAGTAGAGGACAGTAGAGGGCACTAGAGGACAGTAGAGGACAGTAGAGGGCAGTAGAGGACAGTAGAGGACAGTAGAGGACAGTATAGGGAAGTAGAGGACAGTAGAGGCCAGTAGAGGGAAGTACAGGACAGTAGAGGGAAGTAGAGGAGAGTAGAGATAAGTAGAGGAGAGGAGAGGACAGTAGTGGGAATTAGAGGAGAGTAGAGGTAAGTAGAGGAGAGGAGACGACAGTAGAGGACAGTAGAGGAGAGTAGAGGGCAGTAGAGGGCAGTAGAGGACATTAGAGGGAAGTAGAGGACACTAGAGGGAAGTAGAGGACAGTAGAGGTAAGTAGAGGACAGTAGAGGACAGTAGAGGACAGTAGAGGGCAGTAGAGGAAACTAGAGGACAGTAGAGGACAGTAGAGGACAGTAGAGGTAAGTAGAGGACAGTAGACGACATTAGAAGGAAGTAAATGGAAGTAGAGGACAGTAGAGGAGAGTAGAGGACAGTAGAGGGAAGTAGAGGACAGTAGAGGGAAGTAGATGAGAGTAGAGGACAGTAGAGGGAAGTATAGGACAGTGGAGAGAAGTAGAGGACAATAGAGGGAAGTAGAGGAGAGTAGAGCACAGTAGAGGACAGTATAGCACAGTAGAGGGCAGTAGAGGGCAGTAGAGGACAGTACAGGATGTAGAGGACAGTAGAGGGCAGTAGAGGACAGTAGAGGACAGTAAAGGAAAGTAGAGGACAGTAGAGGACAGTAGAGGACAGTAGAGGACAGTAGAGGACAGTCGAGGACAGTAGAGGAAAGTAGAGGGAAGTAGAGGAGAGTAGACGGAAGTAGAGGACAGTAGAGGACAGTAGAGGAAAGTAGAGGGAAGTAGAGGACAGTAGAGAACAGTATAACACATTAGAGGACACTAGAGAACAGTAGAGGACAGTAGAGGACAGTAGAGGACAGTAGAGGACAGTAGAGGACAGTAGAGGGCAGTAGAGGACGGTAGAGGACAGTAGAGGGCAGTAGAGGGCAGTAGAGGAAGGTAGAGGACAGTAGAGGACAGTAGAGGGCAGTAGAGAACTGTAGAGGACAGTATAGGACTGTAGAGGACAGTAGAGGACAGTAGAGGACAGTAGAGGGAAGTAGAGGACAGTAGAGGACAGTAGAGGACAGTAGAGGACAGTAAAGGGAAGTATAGGACAGTAGAGGGAAGTATAGGAGAATAGAGGACAGTAGAGGGAAGTAGAGGACAGTAGAGGGAAGTACAGGATAGTAGAGGTAAGTAGAGGACAGAAGAGTGAAGTAGAGGTCAGTGGAGAGAAGTAGAGGATAGTAGAGGACAATAGAGGTCAGTAAAGGGAAGTGGAGGGCAGTAGAGGACAGTAGAGTGAAGTAGAGTGTAGTAGAGGGAAGTAGAGGACAGTAGAGATAAGTAGAGGACAGTAGAGGGAAGTAGAGGACAGTAGAGGACGGTAGAGGTCAGTAGAGGGCAGTAGAGGACAGTAGAGGACAGTAGAGGACAGTAGAGGACAGTAGAGGGAATTAGAGGGAAGTAGAGGACAGTATAGGAATGTAAAGGCCAGTAGAGGACAGTAGAGGGAAGTGGAGGGCAGTAGAGGACAGTAGATGACAGTAGATGGCAGTAGAGGACAGTAGAGGGAAATAGAGGACAGTGGAAAGAAGTAGATGACAGTAGAGGACAATAGAGGTCAGTAGAGGGAAGTGGAAGGCAGTAGAGGACAGTAGAGGGAAGTAGAGAGTAGTAGAGGACAGTAGAGATAAGTAGAGGAGAGTATACGACAGTAGAGGGCAGTACAGGGAAGTAAAGGACAATAGAGGACAGTAGAGGGCAGTAGAGGAAACTAGAGGACAGTAGAGGACAGTAGAGGAGAGTAGAGGGGAGTAGAGGAAGTATAGGACAGTAGAGGATAGTAGAGGACAGTAGAGGGAAGTAGAGGACAGTAGAAGACAGTAGAGGACAGTAGAGAGAAGTAGAGGACAGTGGAGAGAAGTAGAGGACAATAGGGGACAATAGAGGTCAGTAGAGGGAAGTGGGGGGCAGTAGAGGACAGTAGAGGTAAGTAGAGAGTAGTAGAGGACAGTAGAGGACAGTAGAGGGAAGTAGAGGACAGTAGAGGACAGTAGAGGACTGTAGAGAACAGTAGAGGGAAGTAGAGGACAGTAGAGGGAAGTAGAGGGACATAGAGAAAAGTAGAGGACAGTAGAACACATTACAGGAGACTAGAGGACAGTAGAGGACAGTAGAGGACGGTAGAAGATAGTAGAGGGAAGTAGAGAACAGTAGAGGGCAGTAGAGGACAGTAGAGGACAGTAGAGTGCAGTAGATGACAGTAGAGGACAGTAGAGGACAGTAGAGGGAAGTATAGGACAGTAGAGGACAGTAGAGGGAAGTACAGGACAGTAGAGGAGAGTAGAGGACAGTAGTGGGAATTAGAGGAGAGTAGAGGTAAGTAGAGGAGAGGACAGTAGAGGACAGTAGAGGAGAGTATAGGTATGTAGAGGAGAGTAGAGGACAGTAGAGGGAAGTAGATGAGAATAGAGGTAAGTAGAGGAGAGTAGAGGGCAGTAGAGGGCAGTAGAGTACATTAGAGGGAAGTAGAGGACAGTAGAGGTAAGTAGAGGACAGTAGAGGAGAGTAGAGGGAAGTAGAGGACAGTAGAGGACAGTAGACGGCAGGAGAGGACAGTAGAGGACAGTAGAGGACAGTAGAGGTAAGTAGAGGACAGTAGATGACATTAGAAGGAAGTAGAGGGAAGTAGAGGACAGTAGAGGACAGTAGAGGACAGTAGAGGGAAGTAGAGGACAGTAGAGGGAAGTAGATGAGAGTAGAGGTAAGTAGAGGAGAGTAGAGGACAGTAGAAGACAATAGAGGACAGTAGAGGGAAGTAGAGGACAGTAGAGGGAAGTAGAGGACAGTGGAGAGAAGTAGAGGACAGTAGAGAACGGTAGAGGACAGTAGAGGACTGTAGAGGTAAGTAGAGGACAGTAGAGGACAGTAGAGGGAAGTAGAGGAGAGTAGAAGCCAGTAAAGGACAGTAGAGGATAGTAAAGGGAAGTAGAGGATAGTAGAGGGAAGTAGAGGACAATAGAGGACATTAGAGGGAAGTAGAGGACAGTAGAGGGAAGTACAGGATAGTAGAGGTAGGTAGAGGACAGTAGAGTGAAGTAGAGGACAGTGGAGAGAAGTAGAGGATAGTAGAGGACAATAGAGGTCAGTAAAGGGAAGTGGAGGGCAGTAGAGGACAGTAGAGTGAAGTAGAGTGTAGTAGAGAGAAGTAGAGGACAGTAGAGGTAAGTAGAGGACAGTAGAGGGAAGTAGAGACAGTAGAGGACAGTATAGGGCAGTAGAGTTCAGTAGAGGACAGTAGAGGTAAGTAGAGGGCAGTAGAGGACAGTAGAGGTCAGTAGAGGACAGTAGAGGACAGTAGAGGGAATTATAGGGAAGTAGAGGACAGTATAGGAAAGTAAAGGACAGTAGAGGACAGTAGAGGGAAATGGAGGGCATTAGATGGCAGTAAAGGACAGTAGAGGACAGTAGAGGAGAGTAAAGGGAAGTAGTGAAAGGTAGAGGAAAGTAGAGGACAGTAGAACACATTAGAGGACACTAGAGGACAGTAGAGGACAGCAGAGGACAGTAGAGGACAGTAGAGGACAGTAGAGTGAAGTAGACGACAGTAGAGGATAGTAGATGACAGTAGAGGGCAGTAGAGGACAGTAGAGGGAAATAGAGGACTGTGGAAAGAAGTAGATGACAGTAGAGGACAATAGAGGTCAGTAGAGGGAAGTGGAAGTCAGTAGAGGACAGTAGAGGGAAGTAGAGAGTAGTAGAGGACAGTAGAGGGAAGTAGAGGTAAGTAGAGGACAGTAGATGACAGTAGAGGGAAGTAGAAGACAGTAGAGGGAAGTAGAGGAGAGTGGAGGACAGTAGAGGGAAGTAGAGGACAGTAGAGGGAAGTAGAGGACAGTAGAGGGAAGTAGAGGACAGTAGAGGTAAGTAGAGGACAGTAGAGGACAGTATAGGGAAGTAGAAGACAGTAGAGGGAAGTAGAGGAGAGTGGAGGACAGTAGAGGGAAGTAGAGGACAGTAGAGGGAAGTAGAGGACAGTAGAGGATAGTAGACGGCAGTAGAGGACAGTAGAGGACAGTAGAGGACAGTAGAGGTATGTAGAGGACAGTAGAGGACATTAGAAGGAAGTAGAGGGAAGTAGAGGACAGTAGAGCTCAGTAGAGGACAGTAGAGGACAGTAGAAGGAAGTAGAGGATAGTAGAGGGAAGTAGATGAGAGTAGAGGTAAGTAGAGGAGAGTAGAGGACAGTAGAAGACAGTAGAGGACAGTAGAGGGAAGTAGAGGGAAGTAGAGGACAGTAGAGGGAAGTAGAGGACAGTAGAGGGAAGGAGAGGACAGTAGCGAGAAGTAGAGGACAGTAGAGGACAATCGAGGTCAGTAGAGGGAAGTGGAGGGAAGTAGAGGGCAGTAGACGTCAGTAGAGGGAAGTATAGAGTAGTAGAGGACAGTAGAGGACAGTAAAAGACAGT
The DNA here is from genome assembly GCA_964016885.1 of Eledone cirrhosa. NCBI lineage: Eukaryota > Metazoa > Mollusca > Cephalopoda > Octopoda > Eledonidae > Eledone > Eledone cirrhosa. Next base: position 21,548,139 of record OZ024740.1, read on the forward strand.
AAAGGACAGTAGATGACCGTAGAGGACAGTAGAGGGAAGTAGAGGAATGTAGAGGACAGTAGAGGACAGTAGAGGGAAGTAGAGGACAGTAGAGGACAGTAGACGACAGTAGAGGACAGTAGAGGACAGTAGAGGACAGTAGAGGACAGTAGAGGTAAGTAGATGACAGTAGAGGACATTAGAGGACAGTAGAGGGAAGTAGAGGACAGTAGAGGGAAATAGATGAGAGTAGAGGTAAGTAGAGGAGAGTAGAGGACAGTAGAAGACAGTAGAGGACAGTAGAGGGAAGTAGAGGGAAGTAGAGGACAGTAGAGGGAAGTAGAGGACAGTAGAGGACAGTAGAGGGAAGTAGTGGGAAGTAGAGGACAGTAGAGGACAATAGATGGAAGTAGAGGAGAGTAGATGACAGTAGAGGGAAGTAGAGGACGGTAGAGGGAAGTACAGGACAGTAGATGGAAGTAGAGGACAATAAAAGACAGTAGAGGGAAGTAGAGGACAGTAGAGGACAGTAGAGGGAAGTAGAGGACTGTAGAGGACAGTAGAGGGAAGTACAGGACAGTAGAGGGAAGTAGAGGAGAGTAGAGATAAGTAGAGGAGAGTAGAGGACAGTAGAGGACAGTAGAGGAGAGTAGAGGTATGTAGAGGAGAGTAGAGGGCAGTAGAGGACATTAGAGGGAAGTAGAGGACAGTAGAGGGAAGTAGAGGAGATTAGAGGACAGTAGAGGACAGTAGAGGACAGTAGAGATAAGTAGAGGAGAGTAGACGACAGTAGAGTGCAGTACAGGGAGGTAGAGGACAGTAGAGTACAGTAGAGCACAGTAGAGGGCAGTAGAGGAAACTAGAGGACAGTAGAGGACAGTAGAGGAGAGTAGAGGGAAGTAGAGGACAGTAGAGGGAAGTAGATGAGAGTAGAGGTAAGTAGAGGAGAGTAGAGTACAGTAGAAGACAGTAGAGGCCAGTAGAGGGAAGTAGAGGGAAGTAGAGGACAGTAGAGGGAAGTAGAGGACAGTAGAGGGAAGGAGAGGGAAGGAGAGGACAGTAGAGGGAAGTAGAGGACAATAGAGGACAATAGAGGTCAGTAGAGGGAAGTGGAGGGAAGTAGAGGGCAGTAGACGTCAGTAGAGGGACGTATAGAGTAGTAGAGGACAGTAGAGGACAGTAAAGGACAGTAAAGGACAGTAGATGACTGTAGAGTACAGTAGGGGGAAGTAGAGGAATGTAGAGGACAGTAGAGGACAGTAGAGGGAATTAGAGGACAGTAGAGGACAGTAGAGGACAGTAGAGGTCAGTAGAGGATAGTAGAAGTAAGTAGAGGTCAGTAGAGGACAGTAGAAGACAGTAGAGGACAGTAGAGGGAAGTAGAGGACAGTAGAAGACAGTAGAGGACAGTAGAGGAAGGTAGAGGACAATAGAGGGAAGTAGAGGAGAGTAGAGGACAGTAGAGGGAAGTAGAGGACGGTAGAGGGAAGTGGAGGACAGTAACAGACAGTAGAGGGAAGTAGAGGACAGTAGAGGGAAGTAGAAGAGAGTAGAGGTAAGTAGAGGACAGTAGAGGTAAGTAAAGGTAAGTAGAGGAGAGTAGAGGACAGTAGAGGGAAGTAGAGGGAAGTAGAGGACAGTAGAGGACAATAGAGGACAGTAGAGGACAGTAGAGGACAGTAGAGGAAAGTAGAGGTAAGTAGAGGACAGTAGAGTGAAGTAGGGGACAGTAGAGGGAATTAGAGGACAGTGGAGAGAAGGAGAGGACAGTAGTGGGAAGTAGAGGACAGTAGAGGACAATAGAGGTCAGTAGAGGGAAGTGGAGGGAAGTAGAGGGCATTAGACGTCAGTAGAGGGAAGTATAGAGTAGTAGAGGACAGTAGAGGACAGTAAAGGACAGTAAAGGACAGTAGATGACTGTAGAGGACAGTAGAGGGAAGTAGAGGACAGTAGAGGACAGTAGACGGAAGTAGAGGACAGTAGAGGTAATTAGAGGACATTAGAGGGAGGTAGAGGACAGTAGAGGACAGTAGAGGACAGTAGAGGGAAGTAGTGGGAAGTAGAGGACAGTAGAGGACAATAGATGGAAGTAGAGGAGAGTAGATGACAGTAGAGGGAAGTAGAGGACGGTAGAGGGAAGTAGAGGACAGTAGAGGGAAGTAGAGGACAGTAAAAGACACTAGAGGGAAGTAGCGGACAGTAGAGGACAGTAGAGGGAAGTAGAGGACAGTAGAGGACAGTAGAGGGAAGTACAGGACAGTAGAGGGAAGTAGAGGAGAGTAGAGGTATGTAGAGGAGAGTAGAGGGCACTAGAGGGCAGTAGAGGACATTAGAGGGAAGTAGAGGACAGTAGAGGGAAGTAGAGGAGAATAGAGGTAAGTAGAGGAGAGTAGAGGACAGTAGAGGCAAGTAGAGGACAGTAGAGGACAGTAGAGATAAGTAGAGGAGAGTAGACGACAGTAGAGTGCAGTACAGGGAGGTAGAGGAGAGTAGAGTATAGTAGAGGACAGTAGAGGCCAGTAGAGGAAACTAGAGGACAGTAGAGGACAGTAGAGGAGAGTAGAGGGAAGTAGAGGACAGTAGAGGATAGTAGACGGCAGTAGAGGACAGTAGAGGACAGTAGAGGACAGTAGAGGTATGTAGAGGACAGTAGAGGACATTAGAAGGAAGTAGAGGGAAGTAGAGGACAGTAGAGCTCAGTAGAGGACAGTAGAGGACAGTAGAAGGAAGTAGAGGATAGTAGAGGGAAGTAGATGAGAGTAGAGGTAAGTAGAGGAGAGTAGAGGACAGTAGAAGACAGTAGAGGACAGTAGAGGGAAGTAGAGGGAAGTAGAGGACAGTAGAGGGAAGTAGAGGACAGTAGAGGGAAGGAGAGGACAGTAGCGAGAAGTAGAGGACAGTAGAGGACAATCGAGGTCAGTAGAGGGAAGTGGAGGGAAGTAGAGGGCAGTAGACGTCAGTAGAGGGAAGTATAGAGTAGTAGAGGACAGTAGAGGACAGTAAAAGACAGTAAAGGACAGTAGATGACCGTAGAGGACAGTAGAGGGAAGTAGAGGAATGTAGAGGACAGTAGAGGACAGTAGAGGGAAGTAGAGGACAGTAGAGGACAGTAGACGACAGTAGAGGACAGTAGAGGACAGTAGAGGACAGTAGAGGACAGTAGAGGTAAGTAGATGACAGTAGAGGACATTAGAGGACAGTAGAGGGAAGTAGAGGACAGTAGAGGGAAGTAGATGAGAGTAGAGGTAAGTAGAGGAGAGTAGAGGACAGTAGAAGACAGTAGAGGACAGTAGAGGGAAGTAGAGGGAAGTAGAGGACAGTAGAGGGAAGTAGAGGACAGTAGAGGGAAGGAGAGGACAGTAGCGGGAAGTAGAGGACAGTAGAGGACAATCGAGGTCAGTAGAGGGAAGTGGAGGGAAGTAGAGGGCAGTAGACGTCAGTAGAGGGAAGTATAGAGTAGTAGAGGACAGTAGAGGACAGTAAAAGACAGTAAAGGACAGTAGATGACTGTAGAGGACAGTAGAGGGAAGTAGAGGAATGTAGAGGACAGTAGAGGACAGTAGAGGGAAGTAGAGGACAGTAGAGGACAGTAGACGGCAGTAGAGGACAGTAGAGGACAGTAGAGGACAGTAGAGGACAGTAGAGGACAGTAGAGGTAAGTAGAGGACAGTAGAAGACATTAGAGGACAGTAGAGGGAAGTAGAGGACAGTAGAGGGAAGTAGATGAGAGTAGAGGATAGTAGACGACAGTAGAGGACAGTAGAGGGAAGTAGAGGGAAGTAGAGGACAGTAGAGGGAAGTAGATGACAGTGGAGAGAAGAGGAGTACAGTAGAAGGAATTAGAGGACAGTAGAGGGAAGGAGAGGACAGTAGTGGGAAGTAGAGGACAGTAGAGGACAATAGAGGTCAGTAGAGGGAAGTGGAGGGAAGTAGAGGGCAGTAGACGTCAGTAGAGGGAAGTATAGAGTAGTAGAGGACAGTAGAGGACAGTAAAGCACAGTAAAGGACAGTAGATGACTGTAGAGGACAGTAGAGGGAAGTAGAGGACAGTAGAGGACAGTAGAGGGAAGTAGAGGCCAGTAGAGGACAGTAGAGGACAGTAGAGGTCAGTAGAGGACAGTAGAGGTAAGTAGAGGACATTAGAGGGAGGTAGAGGACAGTAGAGGACAGTAGAGGGAAGTAGTGGGAAGTAGAGGACAGTAGAGGACAATAGATGGAAGTAGAGGAGAGTAGATGACAGTAGAGGGAAGTAGAGGACGGTAGAGGGAACTAGAGGACAGTAGAGGGAAGTAGAGGACAATAAAAGACAGTAGAGGGAAGTAGAGGACAGTAGAGGACAGTAGAGGGAAGTAGAGGACAGTAGAGGACAGTAGAGGGAAGTACAGGACAGTAGAGGGAAGTAGAGGAGAGTAGAGATAAGTAGAGGAGAGTAGAGGACAGTAGTGGGAATTAGAGGAGAGTAGAGGTAAGTACAGGAGAGGAGAGGACAGTAGAGGACAGTAGAGGAGAGTAGAGGTATGTAGAGGAGAGTAGAGGGCAGTTGAGGACATTAGAGGGAAGTAGAGGACAGTAGAGGGAAGTAGAGGAGAATAGAGGACAGTAGAGGACAGTAGAGGACAGTAGAGATAAGTAGAGGAGAGTAGACGACAGTAGAGTGCAGTACAGGGAGGTAGAGGACAGTAGAGTACAGTAGAGCACAGTAGAGGGCAGTAGAGGAAACTAGAGGACAGTAGAGGACAGTAGAGGAGAGTAGGGGGAAGTAGAGGACAGTAGAGGACAGTAGACGGCAGTAGAGGGAAGTAGAGGACAGTAGAGGGAGGTAGATGAGAGTAGAGGTAAGTAGAGGAGAGTAGAGTACAGTAGAAGACAGTAGAGGCCAGTAGAGGGAAGTAGAGGGAAGTAGAGGACAGTAGAGGGAAGTAGAGGACAGTAGAGGGAAGTAGAGGACAGTAGAGGGAAGGAGAGGGAAGTAGAGGACAGTAGAGGGAAGGAGAGGACAGTAGAGGGAAGTAGAGGACAGTAGAGGACAATAGAGGTCAGTAGAGGGAAGTGGAGGGAAGTAGAGGGCAGTAGACGTCAGTAGAGGGACGTATAGAGTAGTAGAGGACAGTAGAGGACAGTAAAGGACAGTAAAGGACAGTAGATGACTGTAGAGTACAGTAGGGGGAAGTAGAGGAATGTAGAGGACAGTAGAGGACAGTAGAGGGTAGTAGAGGACAGTAGAGGACAGTAGAGGACAGTAGAGGTCAGTAGAGGACAGTAGAGGTAAGTAGAGGTCAGTAGAGGACAGTAGAAGACAGTAGAGGACAGTAGAGGGAAGTAGAGGACAGTAGACGACAGTAGAGGACAGTAGAGGAAGGTAGAGGACAATAGAGGGAAGTAGAGGGAAGTAGAAGACAGTAGAGGACAGTAGAGGGAAGTAGAGGGAAGTAGAGGACAGTAGAGGGAAGTAGAGGACAGTAGAGGGAAGTAGAGGACAGTAGAGGGAAGGAGAGGACAGTAGAGGGAAGTAGAGGACAGTAGAGGACAATAGAGGTCAGAAGAGGGAAGTGGAGGGAAGTAGAGCGCAGTAGACGTCAGTAGAGGGAAGTATAGAGTAGTAGAGGACAGTAGAGGACAGTAAAGGACAGTAAAGGACAGTAGATGACTGTAGAGGACAGTAGAGGGAAGTAGAGGACTGTAGAGGACAGTAGAGGACAGTAGAGGGAAGTAGAGGACAGTAGAGGACAGTAGAGGACAGTAGAGGTCAGTAGAGGACAGTAGAGGTAAGTAGAGGACAGTAGAGGGAGGTAGAGGACAGTAGAGGACAGTAGAGGGAAGTAGTGGGAAGTAGAGGACAGTAGAGGACAGTAGAGGACAGTAGAGGGAGGTAGAGGACAGTAGAGGGAAGTAGAGGACGGTAGAGAGAAGTAGAGGACAGTAGAGGATAGTAGACGGCAGTAGAGGACAGTAGAGGACAGTAGAGGTAAGTAGAGGACAGTAGAGGACATTACAAGGAAGTAGAGGGAAGTAGAGGACAGTAGAGCTCAGTAGAGGACTGTAGAGGACAGTAGAGGGAAGTAGAGGATAGTAGAGGGAAGTAGATGAGAGTAGAGGTAAGTAGAGGAGAGTAGAGGACAGTAGAAGACAGTAGAGGACAGTAGAGGGAAGTAGAGGGAAGTAGAGGACAGTAGAGGGAAGTAGAGGACAGTAGAGGGAAGGAGAGGACAGTAGCGGGAAGTAGAGGACAGTAGAGGACAATCGAGGTCAGTAGAGGGAAGTGGAGGGAAGTAGAGGGGAGTAGACGTCAGTAGAGGGAAGTATAGAGTAGTAGAGGACAGTAGAGGACAGTAAAAGACAGTAAAGGACAGTAGATGACCGTAGAGGACAGTAGAGGGAAGTAGAGGACTGTAGAGGACAGTAGAGGACAGTAGAGGGAAGTAGAGGACAGTAGAGGACAGTAGACGGCAGTAGAGGACAGTAGAGGACAGTAGAGGACATTAGAGGACAGTAGAGGGAAGTAGAGGACAGTAGAGGGAAGTAGATGAGAGTAGAGGTAAGTAGAGGGAAGTAGAGGACAGTAGAAGACAGTAGAGGACAGTAGAGGGAAGTAGAGGGAAGTAGAGGACAGTAGAGGGAAGTAGAGGACAGTGGAGAGAAGAGGAGTACAGTAGAAGGAATTAGAGGACAGTAGAGGGAAGGAGAGGACAGTAGTGGGAAGTAGAGGACAGTAGAGGACAATAGAGGTCAGTAGAGGGAAGTGGAGGGAAGTAGAGGGCAGTAGACGTCAGTAGAGGGAAGTATAGAGTAGTAGAGGACAGTAGAGGACAGTAAAGGACAGTAAAGGACAGTAGATGACTATAGAGGACAGTAGAGGGAAGTAGAGGACAGTAGAGGACAGTAGAGGGAAGTAGAGGACAGAAGAGGACAGTAGAGGGAAGTAGAGGACAGTAGCGGTAAGTAGAGGACATTAGAGGCAGGTAGAGGACAGTAGAGGGCAGTAGAGGGAAGTAGTGCGAAGTAGAGGACAGTAGAGGACAATAGATGGAAGTAGAGGAGAGTAGATGACAGTAGAGGGAAGTAGAGGACGGTAGAGGGAAGTAGAGGACAGTAGAGGGAAGTAGAGGCCAGTAGAGGACAGTAGAGGACAGTAGAGGTCAGTAGAGGACAGTAGAGGTAAGTAGAGGACATTAGAGGGAGGTAGAGGACAGTAGAGGACAGTAGAGGGAAGTAGTGGGAAGTAGAGGACAGTAGAGGACAATAGATGGAAGTAGAGGAGAGTAGATGACAGTAGAGGGAAGTAGAGGACGGTAGAGGGAAGTAGAGGACAGTAGAGGGAAGTAGAGGACAATAAAAGACAGTAGAGGGAAGTAGAGGACAGTAGAGGACAGTAGAGGGAAGTAGAGGACAGTAGAGGACAGTAGAGGGAAGTACAGGACAGTAGAGGGAAGTAGAGGAGAGTAGAGATAAGTAGAGGAGAGTAGAGGACAGTAGTGGGAATTAGAGGAGAGTAGAGGTAAGTACAGGAGAGGAGAGGACAGTAGAGGACAGTAGAGGAGAGTAGAGGTATGTAAAGGAGAGTAGAGGGCTGTAGAGGACATTAGAGGGAAGTAGAGGACAGTAGAGGGAAGTAGAGGAGAATAGAGGACAGTAACAGACAGTAGAGGGAAGTAGAGGACAGTAGAGGACAGTAGAGGGAAGTAGAAGAGAGTAGAGGTAAGTAGAGGACAGTAGAGGTAAGTAAAGGTAAGTAGAGGAGAGTAGAGGACAGTAGAGGGAAGTAGAGGGAAGTAGAGGACAGTAGAGGACAATAGAGGACAGTAGAGGACAGTAGAGGAAAGTAGAGGTAAGTAGAGGACAGTAGAGTGAAGTAGGGGACAGTAGAGGGAAGGAGAGGACAGTAGTGGGAAGTAGAGGACAGTAGAGGACAATAGAGGTCAGTAGAGGGAAGTGGAGGGAAGTAGAGGGCAGTAGACGTCAGTAGAGGGAAGTATAGAGTAGTAGAGGACAGTAGAGGACAGTAAAGGACAGTAAAGGACAGTAGATGACTGTAGAGGACAGTAGAGGGAAGTAGAGGACAGTAGAGGACAGTAGAGGGAAGTAGAGGACAGTAGAGGACAGTAGAGGACAGTAGAGGTCAGTAGAGGACAGTAGCGGTAAGTAGAGGACATTAGAGGCAGGTAGAGGACAGTAGAGGGCAGTAGAGGGAAGTAGTGCGAAGTAGAGGACAGTAGAGGACAATAGATGGAAGTAGAGGAGAGTAGATGACAGTAGAGGGAAGTAGAGGACGGTAGAGGGAAGTAGAGGACAGTAGAGGGAAGTAGAGGCCAGTAGAGGACAGTAGAGGACAGTAGAGGACAGTAGAGGACAGTAAAGGAAAGTAGAGGACAGTAGAGGACAGTAGAGGTCAGTAGAGGGAAGTGGAAGTCAGTAGAGGACAGTAGAGGGAAGTAGAGAGTAGTAGAGGACAGTAGAGGGAAGTAGAGGTAAGTAGAGGACAGTAGATGACAGTAGAGGGAAGTAGAAGACAGTAGAGGGAAGTAGAGGAGAGTGGAGGACAGTAGAGGGAAGTAGAGGACAGTAGAGGGAAGTAGAGGACAGTAGAGGGAAGTAGAGGACAGTAGAGGTAAGTAGAGGACAGTAGAGGACAGTATAGGGAAGTAGAAGACAGTAGAGGGAAGTAGAGGAGAGTGGAGGACAGTAGAGGGAAGTAGAGGACAGTAGAGGGAAGTAGAGGACAGTAGAGGTAAGTAGATGAGAGTAGAGGAAGTAGAGAACAGTAGAGGGAAGTAGAGGACAATAGAGGGAAGTAGAAGACAGTGGAGAGAAGTAGAGGACAGTAGAGGACAATAGAGGGAAGTAGAGAGAAGTAGAGGACAGTAGAGGACAGTAGAGGGAAGTAGAGAATAGTAGAGGACAGTAGAAAACAGTAGAGGGGAGTAGAGGAGAGTAGAGGAGAGTAGAGGCCAGTAGAGGACAGTAGAACACATTAGAGGACACTAGAGGACAGTAGAGGACAGTAGAGGACAGGAGAGCGAAGTAGAGGACAGTAGAGGGCACTAGAGGACAGTAGAGGACAGTAGAGGGCAGTAGAGGACAGTAGAGGACAGTAGAGGACAGTATAGGGAAGTAGAGGACAGTAGGGGCCAGTAGAGCGAAGTACAGGACAGTAGAGGGAAGTAGAGGAGAGGAGAGGACAGTAGTGGGAATTAGAGGAGAGTAGAGGTAAGTAGAGGAGAGGAGACGACAGTAGAGGACAGTAGAGGAGAGTAGAGGGCAGTAGAGGGCAGTAGAGGACATTAGAGGGAAGTAGAGGACACTAGAGGGAAGTAGAGGACAGTAGAGGTAAGTAGAGGACAGTAGAGGACAGTAGAGGACAGTAGAGGGCAGTAGAGGAAACTAGAGGACAGTAGAGGACAGTAGAGGACAGTAGATTTAAGTAGAGGACAGTAGACGACATTAGAAGGAAGTAAATGGAAGTAGAGGACAGTAGAGGAGAGTAGAGGACAGTAGAGGGAAGTAGAGGACAGTAGAGGGAAGTAGATGAGAGTAGAGGACAGTAGAGGAGAGTAGAGGTCAGTAGAAGACAGTAGATGACAGTAGAGGGAAGTATAGGGAAGTAGAGTACAGTAGAGGGAAGTAGAGGACAGTGGAGAGAAGTAGAGGACAATAGAGGGAAGTAGAGGAGAGTAGAGCACAGTAGAGGACAGTATAGCACAGTAGAGGGCAGTAGAGGGCAGTAGAGGACAGTACAGGATGTAGAGGACAGTAGAGGGCAGTAGAGGACAGTAGAGGACAGTAAAGGAAAGTAGAGGACAGTAGAGGACAGTAGAGGTCAGTAGAGGACAGTAGAGGACAGTAGAGGTCAGTAGAGGACGGTAGAGGACAGTAGAGGACAGTAGAGGACAGTAGAGGGCAGTAGAGGACGGTAGAGGACAGTAGAAGACAGTAGAGGGCAGTAGAGGAAGGTAGAGGACAGTAGAGGACAGTAGAGGGCAGTAGAGAACTGTAGAGGACAGTATAGGACTGTAGAGGACAGTAGAGGACAGTAGAGGACAGTAGAGGGAAGTAGAGGACAGTAGAGGACAGTAGAGGACAGTAGAGGACAGTAAAGGGAAGTATAGGACAGTAGAGGGAAGTATAGGAGAATAGAGGACAGTAGAGGGAAGTAGAGGACAGTAGAGGGAAGTACAGGATAGTAGAGGTAAGTAGAGGACAGAAGAGTGAAGTAGAGGTCAGTGGAGAGAAGTAGAGGATAGTAGAGGACAATAGAGGTCAGTAAAGGGAAGTGGAGGGCAGTAGAGGACAGTAGAGTGAAGTAGAGTGTAGTAGAGGGAAGTAGAGGACAGTAGAGATAAGTAGAGGACAGTAGAGGGAAGTAGAGGACAGTAGAGGACGATAGAGGTCAGTAGAGGGCAGTAGAGGACAGTAGAGGACAGTAGAGGACAATAGAGGACAGTAGAGGGAATTAGAGGGAAGTAGAGGACAGTATAGGAATGTAAAGGCCAGTAGAGGACAGTAGAGGGAAGTGGAGGGCAGTAGAGGACAGTAGATGACAGTAGATGGCAGTAGAGGACAGTAGAGGGAAATAGAGGACAGTGGAAAGAAGTAGATGACAGTAGAGGACAATAGAGGTCAGTAGAGGGAAGTGGAAGGCAGTAGAGGACAGTAGAGGGAAGTAGAGAGTAGTAGAGGACAGTAGAGATAAGTAGAGGAGAGTATACGACAGTAGAGGGCAGTACAGGGAAGTAAAGGACAATAGAGGACAGTAGAGGGCAGTAGAGGAAACTAGAGGACAGTAGAGGAGGACAGTAGAGGAGAGTAGAGGGGAGTAGAGGAAGTATAGGACAGTAGAGGATAGTAGAGGACAGTAGAGGGAAGTAGAGGACAGTAGAAGACAGTAGAGGACAGTAGAGAGAAGTAGAGGACAGTGGAGAGAAGTAGAGGACAATAGGGGACAATAGAGGTCAGTAGAGGGAAGTGGGGGGGGGGGGGCAGTAGAGGACAGTAGAGGTAAGTAGAGAGTAGTAGAGGACAGTAGAGGACAGTAGAGGGAAGTAGAGGACAGTAGAGGACAGTAGAGGACTGTAGAGAACAGTAGAGGGAAGTAGAGGACAGTAGAGGGAAGTAGAGGGACATAGAGAAAAGTAGAGGACAGTAGAACACATTAGAGGAGACTAGAGGACAGTAGAGGACAGTAGAGGACGGTAGAGGACAGTAGAGGGAAGTAGAGAACAGTAGAGGGCAGTAGAGGACAGTAGAGGACAGTAGAGGGCAGTAGATGACAGTAGAGGACAGTAGAGGACAGTAGAGGGAAGTATAGGACAGTAGAGGACAGTAGAGGGAAGTACAGGACAGTAGAGGAGAGTAGAGGACAGTAGTGGGAATTAGAGGAGAGTAGAGGTAAGTAGAGGAGAGGACAGTAGAGGAGAGTAGAGGTATGTAGAGGAGAGTAGAGGACAGTAGAGGGAAGTAGATGAGAATAGAGGTAAGTAGAGGAGAGTAGAGGGCAGTAGAGGGCAGTAGAGTACATTAGAGGGAAGTAGAGGACAGTAGAGGTAAGTAGAGGACAGTAGAGGAGAGTAGAGGGAAGTAGAGGACAGTAGAGGACAGTAGACGGCAGGAGAGGACAGTAGAGGACAGTAGAGGACAGTAGTGGTAAGTAGAGGACAGTAGAGGACATTAGAAGGAAGTAGAGGGAAGTAGAAGACAGTAGAGGACAGTAGAGTACAGTAGAGGGAAGTAGAGGACAGTAGAGGGAAGTAGATGAGAGTAGAGGTAAGTAGAGGAGAGTAGAGGACAGTAGAAGACAATAGAGGACAGTAGAGGGAAGTAGAGGACAGTAGAGGGAAGTAGAGGACAGTGGAGAGAAGTAGAGGACAGTAGATAACGGTAGAGGACAGTAGAGGACTGTAGAGGTAAGTAGAGGACAGTAGAGGACAGTAGAGGGAAGTAGAGACAGTAGAGGACAGTATAGGGCAGTAGAGTTCAGTAGAGGACAGTAGAGGTAAGTAGAGGGCAGTAGAGGACAGTAGAGGTCAGTAGAGGACAGTAGAGGACAGTAGAGGGAATTATAGGGAAGTAGAGGACAGTATAGGAAAGTAAAGGACAGTAGAGGACAGTAGAGGGAAATGGAGGGCATTAGAGGGCAGTAAAGGACAGTAGAGGACAGTAGAGGAGAGTAAAGGGAAGTAGTGAAAGGTAGAGGAAAGTAGAGGACAGTAGAACACATTAGAGGACACTAGAGGACAGTAGAGGACAGCAGAGGACAGTAGAGGACAGTAGAGTGAGGTAGACGACAGTAGAGGATAGTAGATGACAGTAGAGGGCAGTAGAGGACAGTAGAGGGAAATAGAGGACTGTGGAAAGAAGTAGATGACAGTAGAGGACAATAGAGGTCAGTAGAGGGAAGTGGAAGTCAGTAGAGGACAGTAGAGGGAAGTAGAGAGTAGTAGAGGACAGTAGAGGGAAGTAGAGGTAAGTAGAGGACAGTAGATGACAGTAGAGGGAAGTAGAAGACAGTAGAGGGAAGTAGAGGAGAGTGGAGGACAGTAGAGGGAAGTAGAGGACAGTAGAGGGAAGTAGAGGACAGTAGAGGGAAGTAGAGGACAGTAGAGGTAAGTAGAGGACAGTAGAGGACAGTATAGGGAAGTAGAAGACAGTAGAGGGAAGTAGAGGAGAGTGGAGGACAGTAGAGGGAAGTAGAGGACAGTAGAGGGAAGTAGAGGACAGTAGAGGTAAGTAGATGAGAGTAGAGGAAGTAGAGAACAGTAGAGGGAAGTAGAGGACAATAGAGGGAAGTAGAAGACAGTGGAGAGAAGTAGAGGACAGTAGAGGACAATAGAGGGAAGTAGAGAGAAGTAGAGGACAGTAGAGGACAGTAGAGGGAAGTAGAGAATAGTAGAGGACAGTAGAAAACAGTAGAGGGGAGTAGAGGAGAGTAGAGGAGAGTAGAGGCCAGTAGAGGACAGTAGAACACATTAGAGGACACTAGAGGACAGTAGAGGACAGTAGAGGACAGGAGAGCGAAGTAGAGGACAGTAGAGGGCACTAGAGGACAGTAGAGGACAGTAGAGGGCAGTAGAGGACAGTAGAGGACAGTAGAGGACAGTATAGGGAAGTAGAGGACAGTAGGGGCCAGTAGAGCGAAGTACAGGACAGTAGAGGGAAGTAGAGGAGAGGAGAGGACAGTAGTGGGAATTAGAGGAGAGTAGAGGTAAGTAGAGGAGAGGAGACGACAGTAGAGGACAGTAGAGGAGAGTAGAGGGCAGTAGAGGGCAGTAGAGGACATTAGAGGGAAGTAGAGGACACTAGAGGGAAGTAGAGGACAGTAGAGGTAAGTAGAGGACAGTAGAGGACAGTAGAGGACAGTAGAGGGCAGTAGAGGAAACTAGAGGACAGTAGAGGACAGTAGAGGACAGTAGATTTAAGTAGAGGACAGTAGACGACATTAGAAGGAAGTAAATGGAAGTAGAGGACAGTAGAGGAGAGTAGAGGACAGTAGAGGGAAGTAGAGGACAGTAGAGGGAAGTAGATGAGAGTAGAGGACAGTAGAGGAGAGTAGAGGTCAGTAGAAGACAGTAGATGACAGTAGAGGGAAGTATAGGGAAGTAGAGTACAGTAGAGGGAAGTAGAGGACAGTGGAGAGAAGTAGAGGACAATAGAGGGAAGTAGAGGAGAGTAGAGCACAGTAGAGGACAGTATAGCACAGTAGAGGGCAGTAGAGGGCAGTAGAGGACAGTACAGGATGTAGAGGACAGTAGAGGGCAGTAGAGGACAGTAGAGGACAGTAAAGGAAAGTAGAGGACAGTAGAGGACAGTAGAGGTCAGTAGAGGACAGTAGAGGACAGTAGAGGTCAGTAGAGGACGGTAGAGGACAGTAGAGGACAGTAGAGGACAGTAGAGGGCAGTAGAGGACGGTAGAGGACAGTAGAAGACAGTAGAGGGCAGTAGAGGAAGGTAGAGGACAGTAGAGGACAGTAGAGGGCAGTAGAGAACTGTAGAGGACAGTATAGGACTGTAGAGGACAGTAGAGGACAGTAGAGGACAGTAGAGGGAAGTAGAGGACAGTAGAGGACAGTAGAGGACAGTAGAGGACAGTAAAGGGAAGTATAGGACAGTAGAGGGAAGTATAGGAGAATAGAGGACAGTAGAGGGAAGTAGAGGACAGTAGAGGGAAGTACAGGATAGTAGAGGTAAGTAGAGGACAGAAGAGTGAAGTAGAGGTCAGTGGAGAGAAGTAGAGGATAGTAGAGGACAATAGAGGTCAGTAAAGGGAAGTGGAGGGCAGTAGAGGACAGTAGAGTGAAGTAGAGTGTAGTAGAGGGAAGTAGAGGACAGTAGAGATAAGTAGAGGACAGTAGAGGGAAGTAGAGGACAGTAGAGGACGATAGAGGTCAGTAGAGGGCAGTAGAGGACAGTAGAGGACAGTAGAGGACAATAGAGGACAGTAGAGGGAATTAGAGGGAAGTAGAGGACAGTATAGGAATGTAAAGGCCAGTAGAGGACAGTAGAGGGAAGTGGAGGGCAGTAGAGGACAGTAGATGACAGTAGATGGCAGTAGAGGACAGTAGAGGGAAATAGAGGACAGTGGAAAGAAGTAGATGACAGTAGAGGACAATAGAGGTCAGTAGAGGGAAGTGGAAGGCAGTAGAGGACAGTAGAGGGAAGTAGAGAGTAGTAGAGGACAGTAGAGATAAGTAGAGGAGAGTATACGACAGTAGAGGGCAGTACAGGGAAGTAAAGGACAATAGAGGACAGTAGAGGGCAGTAGAGGAAACTAGAGGACAGTAGAGGAGGACAGTAGAGGAGAGTAGAGGGGAGTAGAGGAAGTATAGGACAGTAGAGGATAGTAGAGGACAGTAGAGGGAAGTAGAGGACAGTAGAAGACAGTAGAGGACAGTAGAGAGAAGTAGAGGACAGTGGAGAGAAGTAGAGGACAATAGGGGACAATAGAGGTCAGTAGAGGGAAGTGGGGGGGGGGCAGTAGAGGACAGTAGAGGTAAGTAGAGAGTAGTAGAGGACAGTAGAGGACAGTAGAGGGAAGTAGAGGACAGTAGAGGACAGTAGAGGACTGTAGAGAACAGTAGAGGGAAGTAGAGGACAGTAGAGGGAAGTAGAGGGACATAGAGAAAAGTAGAGGACAGTAGAACACATTAGAGGAGACTAGAGGACAGTAGAGGACAGTAGAGGACGGTAGAGGACAGTAGAGGGAAGTAGAGAACAGTAGAGGGCAGTAGAGGACAGTAGAGGACAGTAGAGGGCAGTAGATGACAGTAGAGGACAGTAGAGGACAGTAGAGGGAAGTATAGGACAGTAGAGGACAGTAGAGGGAAGTACAGGACAGTAGAGGAGAGTAGAGGACAGTAGTGGGAATTAGAGGAGAGTAGAGGTAAGTAGAGGAGAGGACAGTAGAGGAGAGTAGAGGTATGTAGAGGAGAGTAGAGGACAGTAGAGGGAAGTAGATGAGAATAGAGGTAAGTAGAGGAGAGTAGAGGGCAGTAGAGGGCAGTAGAGTACATTAGAGGGAAGTAGAGGACAGTAGAGGTAAGTAGAGGACAGTAGAGGAGAGTAGAGGGAAGTAGAGGACAGTAGAGGACAGTAGACGGCAGGAGAGGACAGTAGAGGACAGTAGAGGACAGTAGTGGTAAGTAGAGGACAGTAGAGGACATTAGAAGGAAGTAGAGGGAAGTAGAGGACAGTAGAGGACAGTAGAGTACAGTAGAGGGAAGTAGAGGACAGTAGAGGGAAGTAGATGAGAGTAGAGGTAAGTAGAGGAGAGTAGAGGACAGTAGAAGACAATAGAGGACAGTAGAGGGAAGTAGAGGACAGTAGAGGGAAGTAGAGGACAGTGGAGAGAAGTAGAGGACAGTAGATAACGGTAGAGGACAGTAGAGGACTGTAGAGGTAAGTAGAGGACAGTAGAGGACAGTAGAGGGAAGTAGAGACAGTAGAGGACAGTATAGGGCAGTAGAGTTCAGTAGAGGACAGTAGAGGTAAGTAGAGGGCAGTAGAGGACAGTAGAGGTCAGTAGAGGACAGTAGAGGACAGTAGAGGGAATTATAGGGAAGTAGAGGACAGTATAGGAAAGTAAAGGACAGTAGAGGACAGTAGAGGGAAATGGAGGGCATTAGAGGGCAGTAAAGGACAGTAGAGGACAGTAGAGGAGAGTAAAGGGAAGTAGTGAAAGGTAGAGGAAAGTAGAGGACAGTAGAACACATTAGAGGACACTAGAGGACAGTAGAGGACAGCAGAGGACAGTAGAGGACAGTAGAGTGAGGTAGACGACAGTAGAGGATAGTAGATGACAGTAGAGGGCAGTAGAGGACAGTAGAGGGAAATAGAGGACTGTGGAAAGAAGTAGATGACAGTAGAGGACAATAGAGGTCAGTAGAGGGAAGTGGAAGTCAGTAGAGGACAGTAGAGGGAAGTAGAGAGTAGTAGAGGACAGTAGAGGGAAGTAGAGGTAAGTAGAGGACAGTAGATGACAGTAGAGGGAAGTAGAAGACAGTAGAGGGAAGTAGAGGAGAGTGGAGGACAGTAGAGGGAAGTAGAGGACAGTAGAGGGAAGTAGAGGACAGTAGAGGGAAGTAGAGGACAGTAGAGGTAAGTAGAGGACAGTAGAGGACAGTATAGGGAAGTAGAAGACAGTAGAGGGAAGTAGAGGAGAGTGGAGGACAGTAGAGGGAAGTAGAGGACAGTAGAGGGAAGTAGAGGACAGTAGAGGTAAGTAGATGAGAGTAGAGGAAGTAGAGAACAGTAGAGGGAAGTAGAGGACAATAGAGGGAAGTAGAAGACAGTGGAGAGAAGTAGAGGACAGTAGAGGACAATAGAGGGAAGTAGAGAGAAGTAGAGGACAGTAGAGGACAGTAGAGGGAAGTAGAGAATAGTAGAGGACAGTAGAAAACAGTAGAGGGGAGTAGAGGAGAGTAGAGGAGAGTAGAGGCCAGTAGAGGACAGTAGAGGGACGTAGAGGAGAGTAGAGGGAAGTAGAGGAAAGTAGCATGAAGTAGAGGGCAGTAGAGGACAGTATAACGCATTAGAGAACACTAGAGGACAGTAGAGGACAATAGAGGACAGTAGAGGGAATTAGAGAACAGTAGAGGACAGTAGAGGTCAGTAGAGGACAGTAGAGGACAGTATATCACATTAGAGTACAGTAGAGGACAGTAGAGGGAAGTAGAGAACAGTAGAGGACAGTAGAGGGCAGTAGAGGACAGTAAAGGGAGATAGAGGACAGTAGAGGACAGTAGAGGACAATACAGGTAAGTAGAGGACAGTAGATGACAGTAGAGGACAGTAGAGGGAAGTAGAGGACAGTAGAGGACAGTAGAGATCGGTAGAGGACAGTAGAGGACAGTAGAGGACAGTAGAGGACAGTAGACGGAAATATAGGACAGTAGAGGGAAGTAGAGGACAGTGGAGAGAAGTAGAGGACAACAGAGGTCAGTAGAGGGAAGTGGAGGGCAGTAGAGGACAGTAGAGGTAAGTAGAGAGTAGTAGAGGACAGTAGAGGACAATAGAGGGAAGTAGAGGACAGTAGAGGGCTGTAGAGAACAGTAGAGGGAAGTAGAGGACAGTAGAGGGAAGTAGAGGACAGTAGAGGTAAGTAGAGGACAGTAGAGGACAGTATAGGGAAGTAGAAGACAGTAGAGGGAAGTAGAGGAGAGTGGAGGACAGCAGAGGGAAGTAGAGGACAGTAGAGGGAAGTAGAGGACAGTAGAGGTAAGTAGATGAGAGTAGAGGAAGTAGAGAACAGTAGAGGGAAGTAGAGGACAATAGAGGGAAGTAGAAGACAGTGGAGAGAAGTAGAGGACAGTAGAGGACAATAGAGGGAAGTAGAGAGAAGTAGAGGACAGTAGAGGACAGTAGAGGGAAGTAGAGAATAGTAGAGGACAGTAGAAAACAGTAGAGGGGAGTAGAGGAGAGTAGAGGAGAGTAGAGGCCAGTAGAGGACAGTAGAGGGACGTAGAGGAGAGTAGAGGGAAGTAGAGGAAAGTAGCATGAAGTAGAGGGCAGTAGAGGACAGTATAACGCATTAGAGAACACTAGAGGACAGTAGAGGACAATAGAGGACAGTAGAGGGAATTAGAGAACAGTAGAGGACAGTAGAGGTCAGTAGAGGACAGTAGAAGACAGTATAACACATTAGAGTACAGTAGAGGACAGTATAGGGAAGTAGAGAACAGTAGAGGACAGTAGAGGGCAGTAGAGGGCAGTAGAGGACAGTAGAGGGAGATAGAGGACAGTAGAGGACAGTAGAGGACAATACAGGTAAGTAGAGGACAGTAGATGACAGTAGAGGACAGTAGAGGGAAGTAGAGGACAGTAGAGGACAGTAGAGATCGGTAGAGGACAGTAGAGGACAGTAGACGGAAATATAGGACAGTAGAGGGAAGTAGAGGACAGTGGAGAGAAGTAGAGGACAACAGAGGTCAGTAGAGGGAAGTGGAGGGCAGTAGAGGACAGTAGAGGTAAGTAGAGAGTAGTAGAGGACAATAGAGGACAATAGAGGGAAGTAGAGGACAGTAGAGGACTGTAGAGAACAGTAGAGGGAAGTAGAGGACAGTAGAGGCATGTAGACGACAGTAGAGGGTAGTAGAGGGAAGTAGAGGACAGTAGAAGTATGTAGAGGACAGTATAGGGTAGTAGATGACAGTAGAAGACAGTAGAGGGCAGTAGAGGACAGTAAAGGGAAGTAAAGGGAAGTAGAGAAAAGTAGAGGAAAGTAGAGGACAGTAGAACACATTAGAGGACACTAGAGGACAGTAGAGGACAGTAGAGGACAGGAGAGGGAAGTAGAGGACAGTAGAGGGCACTAGAGGACAGTAGAGGACAGTAGAGGGCAGTAGAGGACAGTAGAGGACAGTAGAGGACAGTATAGGGAAGTAGAGGACAGTAGAGGCCAGTAGAGGGAAGTACAGGACAGTAGAGGGAAGTAGAGGAGAGTAGAGATAAGTAGAGGAGAGGAGAGGACAGTAGTGGGAATTAGAGGAGAGTAGAGGTAAGTAGAGGAGAGGAGACGACAGTAGAGGACAGTAGAGGAGAGTAGAGGGCAGTAGAGGGCAGTAGAGGACATTAGAGGGAAGTAGAGGACACTAGAGGGAAGTAGAGGACAGTAGAGGTAAGTAGAGGACAGTAGAGGACAGTAGAGGACAGTAGAGGGCAGTAGAGGAAACTAGAGGACAGTAGAGGACAGTAGAGGACAGTAGAGGTAAGTAGAGGACAGTAGACGACATTAGAAGGAAGTAAATGGAAGTAGAGGACAGTAGAGGAGAGTAGAGGACAGTAGAGGGAAGTAGAGGACAGTAGAGGGAAGTAGATGAGAGTAGAGGACAGTAGAGGAGAGTAGAGGTCAGTAGAAGACAGTAGATGACAGTAGAGGGAAGTATAGGACAGTGGAGAGAAGTAGAGGACAATAGAGGGAAGTAGAGGAGAGTAGAGCACAGTAGAGGACAGTATAGCACAGTAGAGGGCAGTAGAGGGCAGTAGAGGACAGTACAGGATGTAGAGGACAGTAGAGGGCAGTAGAGGACAGTAGAGGACAGTAAAGGAAAGTAGAGGGAAGTAGAGGAGAGTAGACGGAAGTAGAGGACAGTAGAGGACAGTAGAGGAAAGTAGAGGGAAGTAGAGGACAGTAGAGAACAGTATAACACATTAGAGGACACTAGAGAACAGTAGAGGACAGTAGAGGACAGTAGAGGACAGTAGAGGACAGTAGAGGACAGTAGAGGGCAGTAGAGGACGGTAGAGGACAGTAGAGGGCAGTAGAGGGCAGTAGAGGAAGGTAGAGGACAGTAGAGGACAGTAGAGGGCAGTAGAGAACTGTAGAGGACAGTATAGGACTGTAGAGGACAGTAGAGGACAGTAGAGGACAGTAGAGGGAAGTAGAGGACAGTAGAGGACAGTAGAGGACAGTAGAGGACAGTAAAGGGAAGTATAGGACAGTAGAGGGAAGTATAGGAGAATAGAGGACAGTAGAGGGAAGTAGAGGACAGTAGAGGGAAGTACAGGATAGTAGAGGTAAGTAGAGGACAGAAGAGTGAAGTAGAGGTCAGTGGAGAGAAGTAGAGGATAGTAGAGGACAATAGAGGTCAGTAAAGGGAAGTGGAGGGCAGTAGAGGACAGTAGAGTGAAGTAGAGTGTAGTAGAGGGAAGTAGAGGACAGTAGAGATAAGTAGAGGACAGTAGAGGGAAGTAGAGGACAGTAGAGGACGGTAGAGGTCAGTAGAGGGCAGTAGAGGACAGTAGAGGACAGTAGAGGACAGTAGAGGACAGTAGAGGGAATTAGAGGGAAGTAGAGGACAGTATAGGAATGTAAAGGCCAGTAGAGGACAGTAGAGGGAAGTGGAGGGCAGTAGAGGACAGTAGATGACAGTAGATGGCAGTAGAGGACAGTAGAGGGAAATAGAGGACAGTGGAAAGAAGTAGATGACAGTAGAGGACAATAGAGGTCAGTAGAGGGAAGTGGAAGGCAGTAGAGGACAGTAGAGGGAAGTAGAGAGTAGTAGAGGACAGTAGAGATAAGTAGAGGAGAGTATACGACAGTAGAGGGCAGTACAGGGAAGTAAAGGACAATAGAGGACAGTAGAGGGCAGTAGAGGAAACTAGAGGACAGTAGAGGACAGTAGAGGAGAGTAGAGGGGAGTAGAGGAAGTATAGGACAGTAGAGGATAGTAGAGGACAGTAGAGGGAAGTAGAGGACAGTAGAAGACAGTAGAGGACAGTAGAGAGAAGTAGAGGACAGTGGAGAGAAGTAGAGGACAATAGGGGACAATAGAGGTCAGTAGAGGGAAGTGGGGGGCAGTAGAGGACAGTAGAGGTAAGTAGAGAGTAGTAGAGGACAGTAGAGGACAGTAGAGGGAAGTAGAGGACAGTAGAGGACAGTAGAGGACTGTAGAGAACAGTAGAGGGAAGTAGAGGACAGTAGAGGGAAGTAGAGGGACATAGAGAAAAGTAGAGGACAGTAGAACACATTAGAGGAGACTAGAGGACAGTAGAGGACAGTAGAGGACGGTAGAGGACAGTAGAGGGAAGTAGAGAACAGTAGAGGGCAGTAGAGGACAGTAGAGGACAGTAGAGGGCAGTAGATGACAGTAGAGGACAGTAGAGGACAGTAGAGGGAAGTATAGGACAGTAGAGGACAGTAGAGGGAAGTACAGGACAGTAGAGGAGAGTAGAGGACAGTAGTGGGAATTAGAGGAGAGTAGAGGTAAGTAGAGGAGAGGACAGTAGAGGAGAGTAGAGGTATGTAGAGGAGAGTAGAGGACAGTAGAGGGAAGTAGATGAGAATATAGGTAAGTAGAGGAGAGTAGAGGGCAGTAGAGGGCAGTAGAGTACATTAGAGGGAAGTAGAGGACAGTAGAGGTAAGTAGAGGACAGTAGAGGAGAGTAGAGGGAAGTAGAGGACAGTAGAGGACAGTAGACGGCAGGAGAGGACAGTAGAGGACAGTAGAGGACAGTAGTGGTAAGTAGAGGACAGTAGAGGACATTAGAAGGAAGTAGAGGGAAGTAGAGGACAGTAGAGGACAGTAGAGGACAGTAGAGGGAAGTAGAGGACAGTAGAGGGAAGTAGATGAGAGTAGAGGTAAGTAGAGGAGAGTAGAGGACAGTAGAAGACAATAGAGGACAGTAGAGGGAAGTAGAGGACAGTAGAGGGAAGTAGAGGACAGTGGAGAGAAGTAGAGGACAGTAGATAACGGTAGAGGACAGTAGAGGACTGTAGAGGTAAGTAGAGGACAGTAGAGGACAGTAGAGGGAAGTAGAGACAGTAGAGGACAGTATAGGGCAGTAGAGTTCAGTAGAGGACAGTAGAGGTAAGTAGAGGGCAGTAGAGGACAGTAGAGGTCAGTAGAGGACAGTAGAGGACAGTAGAGGGAATTATAGGGAAGTAGAGGATAGTATAGGAAAGTAAAGGACAGTAGAGGACAGTAGAGGGAAATGGAGGGCATTAGAGGGCAGTAAAGGACAGTAGAGGACAGTAGAGGAGAGTAAAGGGAAGTAGTGAAAGGTAGAGGAAAGTAGAGGACAGTAGAACACATTAGAGGACACTAGAGGACAGTAGAGGACAGCAGAGGACAGTAGAGGACAGTAGAGTGAGGTAGACGACAGTAGAGGATAGTAGATGACAGTAGAGGGCAGTAGAGGACAGTAGAGGGAAATAGAGGACTGTGGAAAGAAGTAGATGACAGTAGAGGACAATAGAGGTCAGTAGAGGGAAGTGGAAGTCAGTAGAGGACAGTAGAGGGAAGTAGAGAGTAGTAGAGGACAGTAGAGGGAAGTAGAGGTAAGTAGAGGACAGTAGATGACAGTAGAGGGAAGTAGAAGACAGTAGAGGGAAGTAGAGGAGAGTGGAGGACAGTAGAGGGAAGTAGAGGACAGTAGAGGGAAGTAGAGGACAGTAGAGGGAAGTAGAGGACAGTAGAGGTAAGTAGAGGACAGTAGAGGACAGTATAGGGAAGTAGAAGACAGTAGAGGGAAGTAGAGGAGAGTGGAGGACAGTAGAGGGAAGTAGAGGACAGTAGAGGGAAGTAGAGGACAGTAGAGGTAAGTAGATGAGAGTAGAGGAAGTAGAGAACAGTAGAGGGAAGTAGAGGACAATAGAGGGAAGTAGAAGACAGTGGAGAGAAGTAGAGGACAGTAGAGGACAATAGAGGGAAGTAGAGAGAAGTAGAGGACAGTAGAGGACAGTAGAGGGAAGTAGAGAATAGTAGAGGACAGTAGAAAACAGTAGAGGGGAGTAGAGGAGAGTAGAGGAGAGTAGAGGCCAGTAGAGGACAGTAGAGGGACGTAGAGGAGAGTAGAGGGAAGTAGAGGAAAGTAGCATGAAGTAGAGGGCAGTAGAGGACAGTATAACGCATTAGAGAACACTAGAGGACAGTAGAGGACAATAGAGGACAGTAGAGGGAATTAGAGAACAGTAGAGGACAGTAGAGGTCAGTAGAGGACAGTAGAGGACAGTATATCACATTAGAGTACAGTAGAGGACAGTAGAGGGAAGTAGAGAACAGTAGAGGACAGTAGAGGGCAGTAGAGGACAGTAAAGGGAGATAGAGGACAGTAGAGGACAGTAGAGGACAATACAGGTAAGTAGAGGACAGTAGATGACAGTAGAGGACAGTAGAGGGAAGTAGAGGACAGTAGAGGACAGTAGAGATCGGTAGAGGACAGTAGAGGACAGTAGAGGACAGTAGAGGACAGTAGACGGAAATATAGGACAGTAGAGGGAAGTAGAGGACAGTGGAGAGAAGTAGAGGACAACAGAGGTCAGTAGAGGGAAGTGGAGGGCAGTAGAGGACAGTAGAGGTAAGTAGAGAGTAGTAGAGGACAGTAGAGGACAATAGAGGGAAGTAGAGGACAGTAGAGGGCTGTAGAGAACAGTAGAGGGAAGTAGAGGACAGTAGAGGGAAGTAGAGGACAGTAGAGGTAAGTAGAGGACAGTAGAGGACAGTATAGGGAAGTAGAAGACAGTAGAGGGAAGTAGAGGAGAGTGGAGGACAGTAGAGGGAAGTAGAGGACAGTAGAGGGAAGTAGAGGACAGTAGAGGTAAGTAGATGAGAGTAGAGGAAGTAGAGAACAGTAGAGGGAAGTAGAGGACAATAGAGGGAAGTAGAAGACAGTGGAGAGAAGTAGAGGACAGTAGAGGACAATAGAGGGAAGTAGAGAGAAGTAGAGGACAGTAGAGGACAGTAGAGGGAAGTAGAGAATAGTAGAGGACAGTAGAAAACAGTAGAGGGGAGTAGAGGAGAGTAGAGGAGAGTAGAGGCCAGTAGAGGACAGTAGAGGGACGTAGAGGAGAGTAGAGGGAAGTAGAGGAAAGTAGCATGAAGTAGAGGGCAGTAGAGGACAGTATAACGCATTAGAGAACACTAGAGGACAGTAGAGGACAATAGAGGACAGTAGAGGGAATTAGAGAACAGTAGAGGACAGTAGAGGTCAGTAGAGGACAGTAGAAGACAGTATAACACATTAGAGTACAGTAGAGGACAGTATAGGGAAGTAGAGAACAGTAGAGGACAGTAGAGGGCAGTAGAGGGCAGTAGAGGACAGTAGAGGGAGATAGAGGACAGTAGAGGACAGTAGAGGACAATACAGGTAAGTAGAGGACAGTAGATGACAGTAGAGGACAGTAGAGGGAAGTAGAGGACAGTAGAGGACAGTAGAGATCGGTAGAGGACAGTAGAGGACAGTAGACGGAAATATAGGACAGTAGAGGGAAGTAGAGGACAGTGGAGAGAAGTAGAGGACAACAGAGGTCAGTAGAGGGAAGTGGAGGGCAGTAGAGGACAGTAGAGGTGAGTAGAGAGTAGTAGAGGACAATAGAGGACAATAGAGGGAAGTAGAGGACAGTAGAGGACTGTAGAGAACAGTAGAGGGAAGTAGAGGACAGTAGAGGCATGTAGACGACAGTAGAGGGTAGTAGAGGGAAGTAGAGGACAGTAGAAGTATGTAGAGGACAGTATAGGGTAGTAGATGACAGTAGAAGACAGTAGAGGGCAGTAGAGGACAGTAAAGGGAAGTAAAGGGAAGTAGAGAAAAGTAGAGGAAAGTAGAGGACAGTAGAACACATTAGAGGACACTAGAGGACAGTAGAGGACAGTAGAGGACAGGAGAGGGAAGTAGAGGACAGTAGAGGGCACTAGAGGACAGTAGAGGACAGTAGAGGGCAGTAGAGGACAGTAGAGGACAGTAGAGGACAGTATAGGGAAGTAGAGGACAGTAGAGGCCAGTAGAGGGAAGTACAGGACAGTAGAGGGAAGTAGAGGAGAGTAGAGATAAGTAGAGGAGAGGAGAGGACAGTAGTGGGAATTAGAGGAGAGTAGAGGTAAGTAGAGGAGAGGAGACGACAGTAGAGGACAGTAGAGGAGAGTAGAGGGCAGTAGAGGGCAGTAGAGGACATTAGAGGGAAGTAGAGGACACTAGAGGGAAGTAGAGGACAGTAGAGGTAAGTAGAGGACAGTAGAGGACAGTAGAGGACAGTAGAGGGCAGTAGAGGAAACTAGAGGACAGTAGAGGACAGTAGAGGACAGTAGAGGTAAGTAGAGGACAGTAGACGACATTAGAAGGAAGTAAATGGAAGTAGAGGACAGTAGAGGAGAGTAGAGGACAGTAGAGGGAAGTAGAGGACAGTAGAGGGAAGTAGATGAGAGTAGAGGACAGTAGAGGGAAGTATAGGACAGTGGAGAGAAGTAGAGGACAATAGAGGGAAGTAGAGGAGAGTAGAGCACAGTAGAGGACAGTATAGCACAGTAGAGGGCAGTAGAGGGCAGTAGAGGACAGTACAGGATGTAGAGGACAGTAGAGGGCAGTAGAGGACAGTAGAGGACAGTAAAGGAAAGTAGAGGACAGTAGAGGACAGTAGAGGACAGTAGAGGACAGTAGAGGACAGTCGAGGACAGTAGAGGAAAGTAGAGGGAAGTAGAGGAGAGTAGACGGAAGTAGAGGACAGTAGAGGACAGTAGAGGAAAGTAGAGGGAAGTAGAGGACAGTAGAGAACAGTATAACACATTAGAGGACACTAGAGAACAGTAGAGGACAGTAGAGGACAGTAGAGGACAGTAGAGGACAGTAGAGGACAGTAGAGGGCAGTAGAGGACGGTAGAGGACAGTAGAGGGCAGTAGAGGGCAGTAGAGGAAGGTAGAGGACAGTAGAGGACAGTAGAGGGCAGTAGAGAACTGTAGAGGACAGTATAGGACTGTAGAGGACAGTAGAGGACAGTAGAGGACAGTAGAGGGAAGTAGAGGACAGTAGAGGACAGTAGAGGACAGTAGAGGACAGTAAAGGGAAGTATAGGACAGTAGAGGGAAGTATAGGAGAATAGAGGACAGTAGAGGGAAGTAGAGGACAGTAGAGGGAAGTACAGGATAGTAGAGGTAAGTAGAGGACAGAAGAGTGAAGTAGAGGTCAGTGGAGAGAAGTAGAGGATAGTAGAGGACAATAGAGGTCAGTAAAGGGAAGTGGAGGGCAGTAGAGGACAGTAGAGTGAAGTAGAGTGTAGTAGAGGGAAGTAGAGGACAGTAGAGATAAGTAGAGGACAGTAGAGGGAAGTAGAGGACAGTAGAGGACGGTAGAGGTCAGTAGAGGGCAGTAGAGGACAGTAGAGGACAGTAGAGGACAGTAGAGGACAGTAGAGGGAATTAGAGGGAAGTAGAGGACAGTATAGGAATGTAAAGGCCAGTAGAGGACAGTAGAGGGAAGTGGAGGGCAGTAGAGGACAGTAGATGACAGTAGATGGCAGTAGAGGACAGTAGAGGGAAATAGAGGACAGTGGAAAGAAGTAGATGACAGTAGAGGACAATAGAGGTCAGTAGAGGGAAGTGGAAGGCAGTAGAGGACAGTAGAGGGAAGTAGAGAGTAGTAGAGGACAGTAGAGATAAGTAGAGGAGAGTATACGACAGTAGAGGGCAGTACAGGGAAGTAAAGGACAATAGAGGACAGTAGAGGGCAGTAGAGGAAACTAGAGGACAGTAGAGGACAGTAGAGGAGAGTAGAGGGGAGTAGAGGAAGTATAGGACAGTAGAGGATAGTAGAGGACAGTAGAGGGAAGTAGAGGACAGTAGAAGACAGTAGAGGACAGTAGAGAGAAGTAGAGGACAGTGGAGAGAAGTAGAGGACAATAGGGGACAATAGAGGTCAGTAGAGGGAAGTGGGGGGCAGTAGAGGACAGTAGAGGTAAGTAGAGAGTAGTAGAGGACAGTAGAGGACAGTAGAGGGAAGTAGAGGACAGTAGAGGACAGTAGAGGACTGTAGAGAACAGTAGAGGGAAGTAGAGGACAGTAGAGGGAAGTAGAGGGACATAGAGAAAAGTAGAGGACAGTAGAACACATTACAGGAGACTAGAGGACAGTAGAGGACAGTAGAGGACGGTAGAAGATAGTAGAGGGAAGTAGAGAACAGTAGAGGGCAGTAGAGGACAGTAGAGGACAGTAGAGTGCAGTAGATGACAGTAGAGGACAGTAGAGGACAGTAGAGGGAAGTATAGGACAGTAGAGGACAGTAGAGGGAAGTACAGGACAGTAGAGGAGAGTAGAGGACAGTAGTGGGAATTAGAGGAGAGTAGAGGTAAGTAGAGGAGAGGACAGTAGAGGACAGTAGAGGAGAGTATAGGTATGTAGAGGAGAGTAGAGGACAGTAGAGGGAAGTAGATGAGAATAGAGGTAAGTAGAGGAGAGTAGAGGGCAGTAGAGGGCAGTAGAGTACATTAGAGGGAAGTAGAGGACAGTAGAGGTAAGTAGAGGACAGTAGAGGAGAGTAGAGGGAAGTAGAGGACAGTAGAGGACAGTAGACGGCAGGAGAGGACAGTAGAGGACAGTAGAGGACAGTAGAGGTAAGTAGAGGACAGTAGATGACATTAGAAGGAAGTAGAGGGAAGTAGAGGACAGTAGAGGACAGTAGAGGACAGTAGAGGGAAGTAGAGGACAGTAGAGGGAAGTAGATGAGAGTAGAGGTAAGTAGAGGAGAGTAGAGGACAGTAGAAGACAATAGAGGACAGTAGAGGGAAGTAGAGGACAGTAGAGGGAAGTAGAGGACAGTGGAGAGAAGTAGAGGACAGTAGAGAACGGTAGAGGACAGTAGAGGACTGTAGAGGTAAGTAGAGGACAGTAGAGGACAGTAGAGGGAAGTAGAGGAGAGTAGAAGCCAGTAAAGGACAGTAGAGGATAGTAAAGGGAAGTAGAGGATAGTAGAGGGAAGTAGAGGACAATAGAGGACATTAGAGGGAAGTAGAGGACAGTAGAGGGAAGTACAGGATAGTAGAGGTAGGTAGAGGACAGTAGAGTGAAGTAGAGGACAGTGGAGAGAAGTAGAGGATAGTAGAGGACAATAGAGGTCAGTAAAGGGAAGTGGAGGGCAGTAGAGGACAGTAGAGTGAAGTAGAGTGTAGTAGAGAGAAGTAGAGGACAGTAGAGGTAAGTAGAGGACAGTAGAGGGAAGTAGAGACAGTAGAGGACAGTATAGGGCAGTAGAGTTCAGTAGAGGACAGTAGAGGTAAGTAGAGGGCAGTAGAGGACAGTAGAGGTCAGTAGAGGACAGTAGAGGACAGTAGAGGGAATTATAGGGAAGTAGAGGACAGTATAGGAAAGTAAAGGACAGTAGAGGACAGTAGAGGGAAATGGAGGGCATTAGATGGCAGTAAAGGACAGTAGAGGACAGTAGAGGAGAGTAAAGGGAAGTAGTGAAAGGTAGAGGAAAGTAGAGGACAGTAGAACACATTAGAGGACACTAGAGGACAGTAGAGGACAGCAGAGGACAGTAGAGGACAGTAGAGGACAGTAGAGTGAAGTAGACGACAGTAGAGGATAGTAGATGACAGTAGAGGGCAGTAGAGGACAGTAGAGGGAAATAGAGGACTGTGGAAAGAAGTAGATGACAGTAGAGGACAATAGAGGTCAGTAGAGGGAAGTGGAAGTCAGTAGAGGACAGTAGAGGGAAGTAGAGAGTAGTAGAGGACAGTAGAGGGAAGTAGAGGTAAGTAGAGGACAGTAGATGACAGTAGAGGGAAGTAGAAGACAGTAGAGGGAAGTAGAGGAGAGTGGAGGACAGTAGAGGGAAGTAGAGGACAGTAGAGGGAAGTAGAGGACAGTAGAGGGAAGTAGAGGACAGTAGAGGTAAGTAGAGGACAGTAGAGGACAGTATAGGGAAGTAGAAGACAGTAGAGGGAAGTAGAGGAGAGTGGAGGACAGTAGAGGGAAGTAGAGGACAGTAGAGGGAAGTAGAGGACAGTAGAGGATAGTAGACGGCAGTAGAGGACAGTAGAGGACAGTAGAGGACAGTAGAGGTATGTAGAGGACAGTAGAGGACATTAGAAGGAAGTAGAGGGAAGTAGAGGACAGTAGAGCTCAGTAGAGGACAGTAGAGGACAGTAGAAGGAAGTAGAGGATAGTAGAGGGAAGTAGATGAGAGTAGAGGTAAGTAGAGGAGAGTAGAGGACAGTAGAAGACAGTAGAGGACAGTAGAGGGAAGTAGAGGGAAGTAGAGGACAGTAGAGGGAAGTAGAGGACAGTAGAGGGAAGGAGAGGACAGTAGCGAGAAGTAGAGGACAGTAGAGGACAATCGAGGTCAGTAGAGGGAAGTGGAGGGAAGTAGAGGGCAGTAGACGTCAGTAGAGGGAAGTATAGAGTAGTAGAGGACAGTAGAGGACAGTAAAAGACAGTAAAGGACAGTAGATGACCGTAGAGGACAGTAGAGGGAAGTAGAGGAATGTAGAGGACAGTAGAGGACAGTAGAGGGAAGTAGAGGACAGTAGAGGACAGTAGACGACAGTAGAGGACAGTAGAGGACAGTAGAGGACAGTAGAGGACAGTAGAGGTAAGTAGATGACAGTAGAGGACATTAGAGGACAGTAGAGGGAAGTAGAGGACAGTAGAGGGAAATAGATGAGAGTAGAGGTAAGTAGAGGAGAGTAGAGGACAGTAGAAGACAGTAGAGGACAGTAGAGGGAAGTAGAGGGAAGTAGAGGACAGTAGAGGGAAGTAGAGGACAGTAGAGGACAGTAGAGGGAAGTAGTGGGAAGTAGAGGACAGTAGAGGACAATAGATGGAAGTAGAGGAGAGTAGATGACAGTAGAGGGAAGTAGAGGACGGTAGAGGGAAGTACAGGACAGTAGATGGAAGTAGAGGACAATAAAAGACAGTAGAGGGAAGTAGAGGACAGTAGAGGACAGTAGAGGGAAGTAGAGGACTGTAGAGGACAGTAGAGGGAAGTACAGGACAGTAGAGGGAAGTAGAGGAGAGTAGAGATAAGTAGAGGAGAGTAGAGGACAGTAGAGGACAGTAGAGGAGAGTAGAGGTATGTAGAGGAGAGTAGAGGGCAGTAGAGGACATTAGAGGGAAGTAGAGGACAGTAGAGGGAAGTAGAGGAGATTAGAGGACAGTAGAGGACAGTAGAGGACAGTAGAGATAAGTAGAGGAGAGTAGACGACAGTAGAGTGCAGTACAGGGAGGTAGAGGACAGTAGAGTACAGTAGAGCACAGTAGAGGGCAGTAGAGGAAACTAGAGGACAGTAGAGGACAGTAGAGGAGAGTAGAGGGAAGTAGAGGACAGTAGAGGGAAGTAGATGAGAGTAGAGGTAAGTAGAGGAGAGTAGAGTACAGTAGAAGACAGTAGAGGCCAGTAGAGGGAAGTAGAGGGAAGTAGAGGACAGTAGAGGGAAGTAGAGGACAGTAGAGGGAAGGAGAGGGAAGGAGAGGACAGTAGAGGGAAGTAGAGGACAATAGAGGACAATAGAGGTCAGTAGAGGGAAGTGGAGGGAAGTAGAGGGCAGTAGACGTCAGTAGAGGGACGTATAGAGTAGTAGAGGACAGTAGAGGACAGTAAAGGACAGTAAAGGACAGTAGATGACTGTAGAGTACAGTAGGGGGAAGTAGAGGAATGTAGAGGACAGTAGAGGACAGTAGAGGGAATTAGAGGACAGTAGAGGACAGTAGAGGACAGTAGAGGTCAGTAGAGGATAGTAGAAGTAAGTAGAGGTCAGTAGAGGACAGTAGAAGACAGTAGAGGACAGTAGAGGGAAGTAGAGGACAGTAGAAGACAGTAGAGGACAGTAGAGGAAGGTAGAGGACAATAGAGGGAAGTAGAGGAGAGTAGAGGACAGTAGAGGGAAGTAGAGGACGGTAGAGGGAAGTGGAGGACAGTAACAGACAGTAGAGGGAAGTAGAGGACAGTAGAGGGAAGTAGAAGAGAGTAGAGGTAAGTAGAGGACAGTAGAGGTAAGTAAAGGTAAGTAGAGGAGAGTAGAGGACAGTAGAGGGAAGTAGAGGGAAGTAGAGGACAGTAGAGGACAATAGAGGACAGTAGAGGACAGTAGAGGACAGTAGAGGAAAGTAGAGGTAAGTAGAGGACAGTAGAGTGAAGTAGGGGACAGTAGAGGGAATTAGAGGACAGTGGAGAGAAGGAGAGGACAGTAGTGGGAAGTAGAGGACAGTAGAGGACAATAGAGGTCAGTAGAGGGAAGTGGAGGGAAGTAGAGGGCATTAGACGTCAGTAGAGGGAAGTATAGAGTAGTAGAGGACAGTAGAGGACAGTAAAGGACAGTAAAGGACAGTAGATGACTGTAGAGGACAGTAGAGGGAAGTAGAGGACAGTAGAGGACAGTAGACGGAAGTAGAGGACAGTAGAGGTAATTAGAGGACATTAGAGGGAGGTAGAGGACAGTAGAGGACAGTAGAGGACAGTAGAGGGAAGTAGTGGGAAGTAGAGGACAGTAGAGGACAATAGATGGAAGTAGAGGAGAGTAGATGACAGTAGAGGGAAGTAGAGGACGGTAGAGGGAAGTAGAGGACAGTAGAGGGAAGTAGAGGACAGTAAAAGACACTAGAGGGAAGTAGCGGACAGTAGAGGACAGTAGAGGGAAGTAGAGGACAGTAGAGGACAGTAGAGGGAAGTACAGGACAGTAGAGGGAAGTAGAGGAGAGTAGAGGTATGTAGAGGAGAGTAGAGGGCACTAGAGGGCAGTAGAGGACATTAGAGGGAAGTAGAGGACAGTAGAGGGAAGTAGAGGAGAATAGAGGTAAGTAGAGGAGAGTAGAGGACAGTAGAGGCAAGTAGAGGACAGTAGAGGACAGTAGAGATAAGTAGAGGAGAGTAGACGACAGTAGAGTGCAGTACAGGGAGGTAGAGGAGAGTAGAGTATAGTAGAGGACAGTAGAGGCCAGTAGAGGAAACTAGAGGACAGTAGAGGACAGTAGAGGAGAGTAGAGGGAAGTAGAGGACAGTAGAGGATAGTAGACGGCAGTAGAGGACAGTAGAGGACAGTAGAGGACAGTAGAGGTATGTAGAGGACAGTAGAGGACATTAGAAGGAAGTAGAGGGAAGTAGAGGACAGTAGAGCTCAGTAGAGGACAGTAGAGGACAGTAGAAGGAAGTAGAGGATAGTAGAGGGAAGTAGATGAGAGTAGAGGTAAGTAGAGGAGAGTAGAGGACAGTAGAAGACAGTAGAGGACAGTAGAGGGAAGTAGAGGGAAGTAGAGGACAGTAGAGGGAAGTAGAGGACAGTAGAGGGAAGGAGAGGACAGTAGCGAGAAGTAGAGGACAGTAGAGGACAATCGAGGTCAGTAGAGGGAAGTGGAGGGAAGTAGAGGGCAGTAGACGTCAGTAGAGGGAAGTATAGAGTAGTAGAGGACAGTAGAGGACAGTAAAAGACAGTAAAGGACAGTAGATGACCGTAGAGGACAGTAGAGGGAAGTAGAGGAATGTAGAGGACAGTAGAGGACAGTAGAGGGAAGTAGAGGACAGTAGAGGACAGTAGACGACAGTAGAGGACAGTAGAGGACAGTAGAGGACAGTAGAGGACAGTAGAGGTAAGTAGATGACAGTAGAGGACATTAGAGGACAGTAGAGGGAAGTAGAGGACAGTAGAGGGAAGTAGATGAGAGTAGAGGTAAGTAGAGGAGAGTAGAGGACAGTAGAAGACAGTAGAGGACAGTAGAGGGAAGTAGAGGGAAGTAGAGGACAGTAGAGGGAAGTAGAGGACAGTAGAGGGAAGGAGAGGACAGTAGCGGGAAGTAGAGGACAGTAGAGGACAATCGAGGTCAGTAGAGGGAAGTGGAGGGAAGTAGAGGGCAGTAGACGTCAGTAGAGGGAAGTATAGAGTAGTAGAGGACAGTAGAGGACAGTAAAAGACAGTAAAGGACAGTAGATGACTGTAGAGGACAGTAGAGGGAAGTAGAGGAATGTAGAGGACAGTAGAGGACAGTAGAGGGAAGTAGAGGACAGTAGAGGACAGTAGACGGCAGTAGAGGACAGTAGAGGACAGTAGAGGACAGTAGAGGACAGTAGAGGACAGTAGAGGTAAGTAGAGGACAGTAGAAGACATTAGAGGACAGTAGAGGGAAGTAGAGGACAGTAGAGGGAAGTAGATGAGAGTAGAGGATAGTAGACGACAGTAGAGGACAGTAGAGGGAAGTAGAGGGAAGTAGAGGACAGTAGAGGGAAGTAGATGACAGTGGAGAGAAGAGGAGTACAGTAGAAGGAATTAGAGGACAGTAGAGGGAAGGAGAGGACAGTAGTGGGAAGTAGAGGACAGTAGAGGACAATAGAGGTCAGTAGAGGGAAGTGGAGGGAAGTAGAGGGCAGTAGACGTCAGTAGAGGGAAGTATAGAGTAGTAGAGGACAGTAGAGGACAGTAAAGCACAGTAAAGGACAGTAGATGACTGTAGAGGACAGTAGAGGGAAGTAGAGGACAGTAGAGGACAGTAGAGGGAAGTAGAGGCCAGTAGAGGACAGTAGAGGACAGTAGAGGTCAGTAGAGGACAGTAGAGGTAAGTAGAGGACATTAGAGGGAGGTAGAGGACAGTAGAGGACAGTAGAGGGAAGTAGTGGGAAGTAGAGGACAGTAGAGGACAATAGATGGAAGTAGAGGAGAGTAGATGACAGTAGAGGGAAGTAGAGGACGGTAGAGGGAACTAGAGGACAGTAGAGGGAAGTAGAGGACAATAAAAGACAGTAGAGGGAAGTAGAGGACAGTAGAGGACAGTAGAGGGAAGTAGAGGACAGTAGAGGACAGTAGAGGGAAGTACAGGACAGTAGAGGGAAGTAGAGGAGAGTAGAGATAAGTAGAGGAGAGTAGAGGACAGTAGTGGGAATTAGAGGAGAGTAGAGGTAAGTACAGGAGAGGAGAGGACAGTAGAGGACAGTAGAGGAGAGTAGAGGTATGTAGAGGAGAGTAGAGGGCAGTTGAGGACATTAGAGGGAAGTAGAGGACAGTAGAGGGAAGTAGAGGAGAATAGAGGACAGTAGAGGACAGTAGAGGACAGTAGAGATAAGTAGAGGAGAGTAGACGACAGTAGAGTGCAGTACAGGGAGGTAGAGGACAGTAGAGTACAGTAGAGCACAGTAGAGGGCAGTAGAGGAAACTAGAGGACAGTAGAGGACAGTAGAGGAGAGTAGGGGGAAGTAGAGGACAGTAGAGGACAGTAGACGGCAGTAGAGGGAAGTAGAGGACAGTAGAGGGAGGTAGATGAGAGTAGAGGTAAGTAGAGGAGAGTAGAGTACAGTAGAAGACAGTAGAGGCCAGTAGAGGGAAGTAGAGGGAAGTAGAGGACAGTAGAGGGAAGTAGAGGACAGTAGAGGGAAGTAGAGGACAGTAGAGGGAAGGAGAGGGAAGTAGAGGACAGTAGAGGGAAGGAGAGGACAGTAGAGGGAAGTAGAGGACAGTAGAGGACAATAGAGGTCAGTAGAGGGAAGTGGAGGGAAGTAGAGGGCAGTAGACGTCAGTAGAGGGACGTATAGAGTAGTAGAGGACAGTAGAGGACAGTAAAGGACAGTAAAGGACAGTAGATGACTGTAGAGTACAGTAGGGGGAAGTAGAGGAATGTAGAGGACAGTAGAGGACAGTAGAGGGTAGTAGAGGACAGTAGAGGACAGTAGAGGACAGTAGAGGTCAGTAGAGGACAGTAGAGGTAAGTAGAGGTCAGTAGAGGACAGTAGAAGACAGTAGAGGACAGTAGAGGGAAGTAGAGGACAGTAGACGACAGTAGAGGACAGTAGAGGAAGGTGGAGGACAATAGAGGGAAGTAGAGGGAAGTAGAAGACAGTAGAGGACAGTAGAGGGAAGTAGAGGGAAGTAGAGGACAGTAGAGGGAAGTAGAGGACAGTAGAGGGAAGTAGAGGACAGTAGAGGGAAGGAGAGGACAGTAGAGGGAAGTAGAGGACAGTAGAGGACAATAGAGGTCAGAAGAGGGAAGTGGAGGGAAGTAGAGCGCAGTAGACGTCAGTAGAGGGAAGTATAGAGTAGTAGAGGACAGTAGAGGACAGTAAAGGACAGTAAAGGACAGTAGATGACTGTAGAGGACAGTAGAGGGAAGTAGAGGACTGTAGAGGACAGTAGAGGACAGTAGAGGGAAGTAGAGGACAGTAGAGGACAGTAGAGGACAGTAGAGGTCAGTAGAGGACAGTAGAGGTAAGTAGAGGACAGTAGAGGGAGGTAGAGGACAGTAGAGGACAGTAGAGGGAAGTAGTGGGAAGTAGAGGACAGTAGAGGACAGTAGAGGACAGTAGAGGGAGGTAGAGGACAGTAGAGGGAAGTAGAGGACGGTAGAGAGAAGTAGAGGACAGTAGAGGATAGTAGACGGCAGTAGAGGACAGTAGAGGACAGTAGAGGTAAGTAGAGGACAGTAGAGGACATTACAAGGAAGTAGAGGGAAGTAGAGGACAGTAGAGCTCAGTAGAGGACTGTAGAGGACAGTAGAGGGAAGTAGAGGATAGTAGAGGGAAGTAGATGAGAGTAGAGGTAAGTAGAGGAGAGTAGAGGACAGTAGAAGACAGTAGAGGACAGTAGAGGGAAGTAGAGGGAAGTAGAGGACAGTAGAGGGAAGTAGAGGACAGTAGAGGGAAGGAGAGGACAGTAGCGGGAAGTAGAGGACAGTAGAGGACAATCGAGGTCAGTAGAGGGAAGTGGAGGGAAGTAGAGGGGAGTAGACGTCAGTAGAGGGAAGTATAGAGTAGTAGAGGACAGTAGAGGACAGTAAAAGACAGTAAAGGACAGTAGATGACCGTAGAGGACAGTAGAGGGAAGTAGAGGACTGTAGAGGACAGTAGAGGACAGTAGAGGGAAGTAGAGGACAGTAGAGGACAGTAGACGGCAGTAGAGGACAGTAGAGGACAGTAGAGGACATTAGAGGACAGTAGAGGGAAGTAGAGGACAGTAGAGGGAAGTAGATGAGAGTAGAGGTAAGTAGAGGGAAGTAGAGGACAGTAGAAGACAGTAGAGGACAGTAGAGGGAAGTAGAGGGAAGTAGAGGACAGTAGAGGGAAGTAGAGGACAGTGGAGAGAAGAGGAGTACAGTAGAAGGAATTAGAGGACAGTAGAGGGAAGGAGAGGACAGTAGTGGGAAGTAGAGGACAGTAGAGGACAATAGAGGTCAGTAGAGGGAAGTGGAGGGAAGTAGAGGGCAGTAGACGTCAGTAGAGGGAAGTATAGAGTAGTAGAGGACAGTAGAGGACAGTAAAGGACAGTAAAGGACAGTAGATGACTATAGAGGACAGTAGAGGGAAGTAGAGGACAGTAGAGGACAGTAGAGGGAAGTAGAGGACAGAAGAGGACAGTAGAGGGAAGTAGAGGACAGTAGCGGTAAGTAGAGGACATTAGAGGCAGGTAGAGGACAGTAGAGGGCAGTAGAGGGAAGTAGTGCGAAGTAGAGGACAGTAGAGGACAATAGATGGAAGTAGAGGAGAGTAGATGACAGTAGAGGGAAGTAGAGGACGGTAGAGGGAAGTAGAGGACAGTAGAGGGAAGTAGAGGCCAGTAGAGGACAGTAGAGGACAGTAGAGGTCAGTAGAGGACAGTAGAGGTAAGTAGAGGACATTAGAGGGAGGTAGAGGACAGTAGAGGACAGTAGAGGGAAGTAGTGGGAAGTAGAGGACAGTAGAGGACAATAGATGGAAGTAGAGGAGAGTAGATGACAGTAGAGGGAAGTAGAGGACGGTAGAGGGAAGTAGAGGACAGTAGAGGGAAGTAGAGGACAATAAAAGACAGTAGAGGGAAGTAGAGGACAGTAGAGGACAGTAGAGGGAAGTAGAGGACAGTAGAGGACAGTAGAGGGAAGTACAGGACAGTAGAGGGAAGTAGAGGAGAGTAGAGATAAGTAGAGGAGAGTAGAGGACAGTAGTGGGAATTAGAGGAGAGTAGAGGTAAGTACAGGAGAGGAGAGGACAGTAGAGGACAGTAGAGGAGAGTAGAGGTATGTAAAGGAGAGTAGAGGGCTGTAGAGGACATTAGAGGGAAGTAGAGGACAGTAGAGGGAAGTAGAGGAGAATAGAGGACAGTAACAGACAGTAGAGGGAAGTAGAGGACAGTAGAGGACAGTAGAGGGAAGTAGAAGAGAGTAGAGGTAAGTAGAGGACAGTAGAGGTAAGTAAAGGTAAGTAGAGGAGAGTAGAGGACAGTAGAGGGAAGTAGAGGGAAGTAGAGGACAGTAGAGGACAATAGAGGACAGTAGAGGACAGTAGAGGAAAGTAGAGGTAAGTAGAGGACAGTAGAGTGAAGTAGGGGACAGTAGAGGGAAGGAGAGGACAGTAGTGGGAAGTAGAGGACAGTAGAGGACAATAGAGGTCAGTAGAGGGAAGTGGAGGGAAGTAGAGGGCAGTAGACGTCAGTAGAGGGAAGTATAGAGTAGTAGAGGACAGTAGAGGACAGTAAAGGACAGTAAAGGACAGTAGATGACTGTAGAGGACAGTAGAGGGAAGTAGAGGACAGTAGAGGACAGTAGAGGGAAGTAGAGGACAGTAGAGGACAGTAGAGGACAGTAGAGGTCAGTAGAGGACAGTAGCGGTAAGTAGAGGACATTAGAGGCAGGTAGAGGACAGTAGAGGGCAGTAGAGGGAAGTAGTGCGAAGTAGAGGACAGTAGAGGACAATAGATGGAAGTAGAGGAGAGTAGATGACAGTAGAGGGAAGTAGAGGACGGTAGAGGGAAGTAGAGGACAGTAGAGGGAAGTAGAGGCCAGTAGAGGACAGTAGAGGACAGTAGAGGTCAGTAGAGGACAGTAGAGGTAAGTAGAGGACATTAGAGGGAGGTAGAGGACAGTAGAGGACAGTAGAGGGAAGTAGTGGGAAGTAGAGGACAGTAGAGGACAATAGATGGAAGTAGAGGAGAGTAGATGACAGTAGAGGGAAGTAGAGGACGGTAGAGGGAAGTAGAGGACAGTAGAGGGAAGTAGAGGACAATAAAAGACAGTAGAGGGAAGTAGAGGACAGTAGAGGACAGTAGAGGGAAGTAGAGGACAGTAGAGGACAGTAGAGGGAAGTACAGGACAGTAGAGGGAAGTAGAGGAGAGTAGAGATAAGTAGAGGAGAGTAGAGGACAGTAGTGGGAATTAGAGGAGAGTAGAGGTAAGTACAGGAGAGGAGAGGACAGTAGAGGACAGTAGAGGAGAGTAGAGGTATGTAAAGGAGAGTAGAGGGCTGTAGAGGACATTAGAGGGAAGTAGAGGACAGTAGAGGGAAGTAGAGGAGAATAGAGGACAGTAACAGACAGTAGAGGGAAGTAGAGGACAGTAGAGGACAGTAGAGGGAAGTAGAAGAGAGTAGAGGTAAGTAGAGGACAGTAGAGGTAAGTAAAGGTAAGTAGAGGAGAGTAGAGGACAGTAGAGGGAAGTAGAGGGAAGTAGAGGACAGTAGAGGACAGTAGAGGACAGTAGAGGACAGTAGAGGAAAGTAGAGGTAAGTAGAGGACAGTAGAGTGAAGTAGGGGACAGTAGAGGGAATTAGAGGACAGTGGAGAGAAGTAGAGGACAGTAGAGGAGAATAGAGGTCAGTAGAGGGAAGTGGAGGGCAGTAGAGGACAGTAGAGGGAAGTAGAGAGTAGTAGAGGACAGTAGAGGCCAGTAGAGGACAGTAGCGGGAAGTAGATGAGAGCACAGGTAAGTAGAGGAGAGTAGAGTATAGTAGAAGACAGTAGAGGACAGTAGAGGGAAGTAGAGGGAAGTAGAGGACAGTAGAGGGAAGTAGAGGACAGTAGAGGGAAGTAGAGGACAGTGGAGAGAAGTAGAGGACAGTAGAGGGAAGTAGAGGACAGTAGAGGGAAGGAGAGGACAGTAGAGGGAAGTAGAGGACAGTAGAGGACAATAGAGGTCAGTAGAGGGAAGTGGACGGAAGTAGAGCGCAGTAGACGTCAGTAGAGGGAAGTATAGAGTAGTAGAGGACAGTAGAGGACAGTAGAGGACAGTAAAGGACAGTAGATGACTGTAGAGGACAGTAGAGGGAAGTAGAGGACTGTAGAGGACAGTAGAGGACAGTAGAGGGAAGTAGAGGACAGTAGAGGACAGTAGAGGACAGTAGAGGTCAGTAGAGGACAGTAGAGGTACGTAGAGGACAGTAGAGGGAGGTAGAGGACAGTAGAAGACAGTAGAGGGAAGTAGTGGGAAGTAGAGGACAGTAGAGGACAGTAGAGGACAGTAGAGGGAGGTAGAGGACAGTAGAGGGAAGTAGAGGACGGTAGAGAGAAGTAGAGGACAGTAGAGGGAAGTAGAGGACAGTAAAAGACAGTAGAGGGAAGTAGAGGACAGTAGAGGACAGTATAGGGAAGTAGAGGACAGTAGAGGACAGTAGAGGGAAGTACAGGACAGTAGAGAGAAGTAGAGGAGAGTAGAGATAAGTAGAGGAGAGTAGAGGACAGTTGTGGGAATTAGAGGAGAGTAGAGGTAAGTAGAGGAGAGTAGAGGGCAGTAGAGGGCAGTTGAGGACATTAGAGGACAGTAGAGGTCAGTAGAGGACAGTAGAGGTAAGTAGAGGACAGTAGAGGACAGTAGAAGACAGTAGAGGACAGTAGAGGACAGTAGAGGGAAGTAGATGAGAGTACAGGTAAGTAGAGGAGAGTAGAGTATAGTAGAAGACAGTAGAGGACAGTAGAGGGAAGTAGAGGGAAGTAGAGGACAGTAGAGGGAAGTAGGGGACAGTAGAGGGAAGTAGAGGACAGTAGAGGGAAGTAGAGGACAGTGGAGAGAAGTAGAGGACAGTAGAGGGAAGTAGAGGACAGTAGAGGGAAGGAGAGGACAGTAGAGGGAAGTAGAGGACAGTAGAGGACAATAGAGGTCAGTAGAGGGAAGTGGAGGGAAGTAGAGCGCAGTAGACGTCAGTAGAGGGAAGTATAGAGTAGTAGAGGACAGTAGAGGACAGTAAAGGACAGTAAAGGACAGTAGATGACTGTAGAGGACAGTAGAGGGAAGTAGAGGACTGTAGAGGACAGTAGAGGACAGTAGAGGGAAGTAGAGGACAGTAGAGGACAGTAGAGGTCAGTAGAGGTCAGTAGAGGTACGTAGAGGACAGTAGAGGGTGGTAGAGGACAGTAGAGGACAGTAGAGGGAAGTAGTGGGAAGTAGAGGACAGTAGAGGACAGTAGAGGACAGTAGAGGGAGGTAGAGGACAGTAGAGGGAAGTAGAGGACGGTAGAGAGAAGTAGAGGACAGTAGAGGGAAATAGAGGACAGTAAAAGACAGTAGAGGGAAGTAGAGGACAGTAGAGGACAGTATAGGGAAGTAGAGGACAGTAGAGGACAGTAGAGGGAAGTACAGGACAGTAGTGAGAAGTAGAGGAGAGTAGAGATAAGTAGAGGAGAGTAGAGGACAGTAGTGGGAATTAGAGGAGAGTAGAGGTAAGTAGAGGAGAGTAGAGGGCAGTAGAGGGCAGTAGAGGACATTAGAGGACAGTAGAGGTCAGTAGAGGACAGTAGAGGTAAGTAGAGGACAGTAGAGGACAGTAGAAGACAGTAGAGGACAGTAGAGGACAGTAGAGGGAAGTAGAGGACAGTAGAGGACAGTAGAGGACAGTAGAGGAAGGTAGAGGACAATAGAGGGAAGTAGAGGAGAGTAGAGGACAGTAGAGGGAAGTAGAGGACGGTAGAGGGAAGTAGAGGACAGTAGAGGGAAGTAGAGGACAGTAAAAGTCAGTAGAGGGAAGTAGAGGACAGTAGAGGACAGTAGAGGGAAGTAGAAGAGAGTAGAGGTAAATAGAGGACAGTAGAGGTAAGTAAAGGTAAGTAGAGGAGAGTAGAGGACAGTAGAGGGAAGTAGAGGGAAGTAGAGGACAGTAGAGAACAATAGAGGACAGTAGAGGACAGTAGAGGGAAGTAGAGGACAGTGGAGAGAAGTAGAGGACAGTAGAGGAGAATAGAGGTCAGTAGAGGGAAGTGGAGGGCAGTAGAGGACAGTAGAGGGAAGTAGAGAGTAGTAGAGGACAGTAGAGGCCAGTAGAGGACAGTAGAGGGAAGTGGAGGAGAGTAGAGGGAAGTAGAGGACAGTAGAGGGAAGTAGAGGACAGTAGAGGTAAGTAGAGGACAGTGGAGAGAAGTAGAGGACAGTAGAGGACAATAGAGGGAAGTAGAGGGAAGTAGAGGACATTAGAGGACAGTAGAGGGAAGTAGAGAGTAGTAGAGGACAGTAGAGGACAGTAGAGTGCAGTAGAGGACAGTAGAGCGAAGTAGAGGAGAGTAGACGGAAGTAGAGGACAGTAGAGGACAGTAGAGGAAAGTAGAGGGAAGTAGGGGACAGTAGAGAACAGTATAACACATTAGAGGACACTAGAGAACAGTAGAGGACAGTAGAGGACAGTAGAGGACAGTAGAGGACAGTAGAAAACAGTAGAGGGAAGTAGATAAGAGTAGATGACAGTAGAGGACAATAGAGGACAGTAGAGGACAGTAGAGGACAATAGATGTAAGTAGAGGACAGTAGAGGACAGTAGAGGAGAGTAGAGGGAAGTAGAGGACAGTAATGGACAGTAGAGGGCAGTAGAGGACAGTAGATGTCATTAGAGGACAGTAGAGGACAGTAGAGGGAGGTAGAGGACAGTAGAGGACAGTAGAGGGAAGTAGTGGGAAGTAGAGGACAGTAGAGGAGAGTAGAGGACAGTAGAGGACAGTAGAGGACTGTAGAGGGAAGTAGAGGATAGTAGAGGGAAGTAGAGGAGAGTAGAGGATAGTATAGGACAGTAGAGGAAAGTAGAGGTAAGTAGAGGACAGTAGAGTGAAGTAGAGGACAGTTGAGGGAAGTAGACGACAGTGGAGAGAAGTAGAGGACAGTAGAGGGAAGTAGAGTGTAGTAGAGGACAGTAGAGGGAAGTATAGGACAGTAGAGGTAAGTAGAGGACAGTAGAGGACAGTAGAGGACAGTAGAGGACAGTAGAGGACAGTAGAGGGAAGTAGAGGACAGTAGAGGGAAGTAGAGGAGAGTAGAGGACAGTAGAGGGAAGTAGAAGACAGTAGAGTGAAGTAGAGGACAGTAGAGGGAAGTAGAGGACAGTGGAGAGAAGTAGAGGACAGTAGAGGACAATAGAGGGAAGTAGAGGGAAGTAGAGGACAGTAGAGGACAGTATAACACATTAGAGGACACTAGAGGACAGTAGAGGACAGTAGAGGCCAGTAGAGGACAGTAGAGGACAGTAGAGGACAGTAGAGGGAAGTAGAGAACAGTAGATGACACTAGAGGACAATAGAGGACAGTAGAGGACAATAGATGTAAGTAGAGGGCATTATAACACATTAGAGGACACTAGAGGGAAGTAGAAGACAGTAGAGGACAGTAGAGTACTGCAGAGGATAGTAGAGTACAGTAGAGGTAAGTAGAGGACAGTAGAGTTAAGTAGAGGACAGTAGAGGGATGTAGAGGGAAGTAGATGACACTAGAGGACAGTAGAGGACAATAAACGACAGTAGAGGGAAGTAGAGAACACTAGAGGACAGTATAACACATTAGAGGACAGTAGAGGACTGTAGAGGACAGTAGAGGACAGTAGAGGGAAGTAGAGGACAGTAGAGGACAGTATAACATATTAGAGGACACTAGAGGAAAGTAGTGGACAGTAGAGGAAAGTAGAGGACAGTAGAGGGAAGTAGAGGACAGTAGAGGTAAGTAGAGGACAGTAGAGGACAGTAGAGGGAAGTAGAGGACGGTAGAGGACAGTAGAGGGAAGTAGAGGACAGTAGAGGGAAGTAGAGGACAGTAGAGAACAGTAGAGGACAGTAG
This sequence comes from Eledone cirrhosa, assembly GCA_964016885.1. Classification (NCBI taxonomy): domain Eukaryota; kingdom Metazoa; phylum Mollusca; class Cephalopoda; order Octopoda; family Eledonidae; genus Eledone; species Eledone cirrhosa. The sequence goes on from OZ024740.1 coordinate 21,590,550, forward strand.
AGGACAGTAGAGGACAGTAGAAAACTGTAGAGGACAGTAGAGGACAGTAGAGGACAGTAGAGGGAAGTAGAAGACAGTAGAGGAACGGACTATAAATGACATAAATGAGAGGAAAAGGTGAGGAAATGCAAGGACTCTAGAGCCACAGAAGATAAGTGGAAAATGGGTGATGGGCTGTGGACCTACGGTAGTACGGTGTGGTGTGTGGAGGATGATGGGTGGTGGGCCGAGGGTGGTGTTGGTACGGTGTGGTGTGTAGAGAGGGTGAAGGGCTGTGGGCCTAGGCTGTTGTTCGTACGGTGTTTTGTGTGGAGAGGGTGATGGGCTGTGGTCCTAGGGTGGTATGGTGTGGTGTGTGGAGAGGGTGATGGGTTATTGGCCTAGGGTGATCTGGTGTGGTATCTGAGGCATTCCTTATTTACTATAGACTTCCGTTGACCCAAGCTTTGTGGATGAAAGTCGAGTAGACGGAGTCTGCATGTGTCAACCTGATTCTACCTGAGAATTACGTTCAGTATACATGTGCTTTTGGATTACTCAACCATTTAAACATGCGAAACTGGCGAAGATTCATATAGTTTTAAACTCCATCACAAGTTTAAATGTATTGACACTATGCACGTTCTTGTTGATTCCGTGTCTGTGTGTTTGTGTAAATGTAGGTGTGCGCGCGTGTGTGTGTGTATGTGTGTGTGTGTGTGTGTGTTATTTAGGCGGAAACGGGCGATTTGTTGCAAAATATCCTGTTGTTTTTTACAATGATGGTGTAGTAGTGTCATAAGTTGTAACAGACGTTGTAGTAGTGTCTTAAGTTGTAACAGACGTTGTAGTAGTGTATTAAGTTGTAACAGACGTTGTAGTAGTGTCTTAAGTTGTAACAGATGTTGTAGTATTGTATTAAGTTGTAACAGGCGTTGTAGTAGTCGTGTCATAAGTTGTTACAGACGTTGTTGTAGTAATGTCTTAAGTTGTAACATACGTTGTAGTACTCGTGTATTAAGTTGTAACAGACGTTGTAGTAGTGTCTTAAGTTGTAACAGACGTTGTTGTAGTAGTGTATTAAGTTGGAACAGACGTTGTTGTAGTAGTGTCATAAGTTGTAACAGACGTCATTGTAGTAGTGTCTTAAGTTGTAACAGACGTTGTTGTAGTAGTGTCTTAAGTTGTAACAGACGTTGTAGTTGTCGTGTCTTAAGTTGTAACAGACGTTGTAGTAGTAATCTCATAAGTAGTAACAGACGTTGTAGTAGTCGTGTCATAAGTTGTAACAGACGTCGTTGTAGTAGTGTCTTAAGTTGTAAATGACGTTGTAGCAGTCGTGTCATAAGTTGTATCAGACGTCGTTGTAGTAGTGTCTTAAGTTGTAACAGACGTTGTAGCAGTCGTGTCATAAGTTGTAACAGACGTTGTTGTAGTAATGTCATAAGTTGTAACATACGTTGTTGTAGTAATGTCATAAGTTGTAACAGACGTTGTTGTAGTAGTGTCTTAAGTTGTAACAAACGTTGTAGTAGTGGTGTCTTAAGTTGTAACAGACGTCGTTGTAGTATTGTCTTAAGTTGTAATAGACGTGGTAGTAGTCGTGTCTTAAGTTGTAACAGACGTTGTTGTAGTAATGTCATAAGTTGTAACAGACGTTGTAGTAGTAATCTCATAAGTTGTAAGAGACGTTGTTGTAGTAGTGTCTTAAGTTGTAACAGACGTTGTAGTAGTCGTGTCTTAAGTTGTAACAGACATTGTAGTAGTAATGTCATAAGTTATAACAGACGTTGTTGTAGTAGTGTCTTAAGTTGTAACAGACGTTGTAGTAGTGTCTTAAGTTGTAACATACGTTGTAGTAGTAATGTCATAAGTTTTAACAGACGTTGTTGTAGTAATGTCATAAGTTGTAACAGACGTTGTTGTAGTAGTGTCTTAAGTTGTAACAGACGTTGTAGTTGTCGTGTCTTAAGTTGTAACAGACGTTGTAGTAGTAATCTCATAAGTTGTAACAGACGTTGTAGCAGTGTCTTAAGTTGTAACAGACGTTGTAGTAGTAATGTCATAAGTTATAATAGACGTTGTTGTAGTAGTGTCTTAAGTTGTAACACGTTGTTGTAGTAGTGTCTTAAGTTGTATCAGACGTTGTAGTAGTGTCTTAAGTTGTAACATACGTTGTAGTAGTAATGTCATAAGTTTTAACAGACGTCATTGTAGTAGTGTCTTAAGTTGTAACAGACGTTATAGTAGTGTCTTAAGTTGTAACAGACGTTGTAGTAGTAATGTCATAAGTTGTAACAGACGTCGTTGTAGTAATGTCATAAGTTGTAACATACGTTGTTGTAGTAATGTCATAAGTTATAACAGACGTTGTTGTAGTAGTGTCTTAAGTTGTAACAGACGTTGTAGTAGTCGTGTCTTAAGTTGTAACACATGTTGTAGTAGTCGTGTCATAAATTGTAACAGACGTTGTTGTAGTAATGTCATAAGTTGTAACAGACGTCGTTGTAGTAGTGTCTTAAGTTGTAACAGACGTTGCAGCAGTCGTGTCATAAGTTGTAACAGACGTTGTTGTAGTAATGTCATAAGTTGTAACAGACGTTGTTGTAGTAATGTCATAAGTTGTAACAGACGTTGTTGTAGTAGTGTCTTAAGTTGTAACAGACGTTGTAGTAGTCGTGTCTTAAGTTGTAACAGACGTCGTTGTAGTAGTGTCTTAAGTTGTAACAGACGTTGTAGTAGTCGTGTCATAAGTTGTAACAGTCGTCGTTGTAGTAGTGTCTTAAGTTGTAACAGACGTTGTAGTAGTCGTGTCATAAGTTATAACAGACGTTGTTGTAGTAGTGTCTTAAGTTGTAACAGACGTTGTAGTTGTCGTGTCTTAAGTTGTAACAGACGTTGTAGTAGTAATCTCATAAGTTGTAACAGACGTTGTAGTAGTGTCTTAAGTTGTAACAGACGTTGTAGTAGTAATGTCATAAGTTGTAACAGACGTCGTTGTAGTAATTTCATAAGTTGTAACAGACGTCGTTGTAGTAGTGTCTTAAGTAGTAACAGACGTTGTAGTAGTCGTGTCATAAGTTGTAACAGACGTCGTTGTAGTAGTGTCTTAAGTTGTAAATGACGTTGTAGCAGTCGTGTCATAAGTTGTATCAGATGTCGTTGTAGTAGTGTCTTAAGTTGTAAGAGACGTTGTAGCAGTCGTGTCATAAGTTGTAACAGACGTTGTTGTAGTAATGTCATAAGTTGTAACATACGTTGTTGTAGTAATGTCATAAGTTATAACAGACGTTGTTGTAGTAGTGTCTTAAGTTGTAACAGACGTTGTAGTAGTCGTGTCTTAAGTTGTAACACATGTTGTAGTAGTCGTGTCATAAATTGTAACAGACGTTGTTGTAGTAATGTCATAAGTTGTAACAGACGTCGTTGTAGTAGTGTCTTAAGTTGTAACAGACGTTGCAGCAGTCGTGTCATAAGTTGTAACAGACGTTGTTGTAGTAATGTCATAAGTTGTAACAGACGTTGTTGTAGTAATGTCATAAGTTGTAACAGACGTTGTTGTAGTAGTGTCTTAAGTTGTAACAGACGTTGTAGTAGTCGTATCTTAAGTTGTAACAGACGTCGTTGTAGTAGTGTCTTAAGTTGTAACAGACGTTGTAGTAGTCGTGTCATAAGTTGTAACAGTCGTCGTTGTAGTAGTGTCTTAAGTTGTAACAGACGTTGTAGTAGTCGTGTCATAAGTTATAACAGACGTTGTTGTAGTAGTGTCTTAAGTTGTAACAGACGTTGTAGTTGTCGTGTCTTAAGTTGTAACAGACGTTGTAGTAGTAATCTCATAAGTTGTAACAGACGTTGTAGTAGTGTCTTAAGTTGTAACAGACGTTGTAGTAGTAATGTCATAAGTTGTAACAGACGTCGTTGTAGTAATTTCATAAGTTGTAACAGACGTCGTTGTAGTAGTGTCTTAAGTAGTAACAGACGTTGTAGTAGTCGTGTCATAAGTTGTAACAGACGTCGTTGTAGTAGTGTCTTAAGTTGTAAATGACGTTGTAGCAGTCGTGTCATAAGTTGTATCAGATGTCGTTGTAGTAGTGTCTTAAGTTGTAAGAGACGTTGTAGCAGTCGTGTCATAAGTTGTAACAGACGTTGTTGTAGTAATGTCATAAGTTGTAACATACGTTGTTGTAGTAATGTCATAAGTTGTAACAGACGTTGTTGTAGTATTATCTTAAGTTGTAACAAACGTTGTAGTAGTCGTGTCTTAAGTTGTAACAGACGTCGTCGTAGTAGTGTCATAAGTTGTAACAGACGTTGTTGTAGTAATGTCATAAGTTGTAACAGACGTCGTTGTAGTATTGTCTTAAGTTGTAATAGACGTGGTAGTAGTCGTGTCTTAAGTTGTAACAGATGTTGTAGTAGTCGTGTCATAAGTTGTAACAGACGTTGTTGTAGTAATGTCATAAGTTGTAACAGACGTCGTTGTAGTAGTGTCATAAGTCGTAACAGACGTTGTTGTAGTATTGTCTTAAGTTGTAACAGACGTTGTAGTAGTCATGTCTTAAGTTGTAACAGACGTCGTTGTAGTAGTGTCATAAGTTGTAACAGACGTTGTAGTAGTCGTGTCTTAAGTTGTCACAGACGTCGTTGTAGTAGTGTCTTAAGTTGTAACAGACGTGATTGTAGTAGTGTCTTAAGTTGTAACAGACGTTGTAGTAGTCGTGTCATAAGTTATAACAGACGTTGTTGTAGGAGTGTCTTAAGTTGTACCAGACGTTGTAGTTGTCGTGTCATAAGTTGTAACAGACGTTGTTGTAGTAATGTCATAAGTTGTAACAGACGTTGTTGTAGTAGTGTCTTAAGTTGTAATAGACGTTGTAGTTGTCGTGTCTTAAGTTGTAACAGACGTTGTAGTAGTAATCTCATAAGTTGTAACAGACGTTGTAGCAGTGTCTTAAGTTGTAACAGACGTTGTAGTAGTAATGTCATAAGTTATAATAGACGTTGTTGTAGTAGTGTCTTAAGTTGTGACACGTTGTTGTAGTAATGTCATAAGTGTTAACAGACGTCGTTGTAGTAGTGTCTTAAGTTGTAACAGACGTTGTAGTAGTCGTGTCATAAGTTGTAACAGACGTTGTTGTAGTAATGCCATAAGTTGTAACAGACGTCGTTGTAGTAGTGTCTTAAGTTGTAACAGACGTTGTAGTAGTGTCTTAAGTTGTAACAGACGTTGTAGTAGTAATGTCATAAGTTGTAACAGACGTCGTTGTAGTAATGTCATAAGTTGTAACAGACGTCGTTGTAGTAGTGTCTTAAGTTGTAAATGACGTTGTAGCAGTCGTGTCATAAGTTGTAACAGACGTTGTTGTAGTAATGTCATAAGTTGTAACATACGTTGTTGTAGTAATGTCATAAGTTGTAACAGACGTTGTTGTAGTAGTGTCTTAAGTTGTAACAAACGTTGTAGTAGTCGTGTCTTAAGTTGTAACAGACGTCGTTGTCGTATTGTCTTAAGTTGTAATAGACGTGGTAGTAGTTGTGTCTTAAGTTGTAACAGACGTTGTTGTAGTAATGTCATAAGTTGTAACAGACGTTGTTGTAGTAATGTCATAAGTTGTAAGAGACGTTGTTGTAGTAGTGTCTTAAGTTGTAACAGACGTTGTAGTAGTCGTGTCTTAAGTTGTAACAGACGTTGTTGTAGTAATGTCATAAGTTGTAACAGACGTTGTTGTAGTAATGTCATAAGTTGTAACAGACGTTGTTGTAGTAATGTCATAAGTTGTAAGACACGTTGTTGTAGTAGTGTCTTAAGTTGTAACAGACGTTGTAGTTGTCGTGTCTTAAGTTGTAACAGACGTTGTAGTAGTAATCTCATAAGTTGTAACAGACGTTGTTGTAGTGTCTTAAGTTGTAACAGACATTATAGTAGTAATGTCATAAGTTATAACAGACGTTGTTGTAGTAGTGTCTTAAGTTGTAACACCTTGTTGTAGTAGTGTCTTAAGTTGTAACACCTTGTTGTTGTAGTGTCTTAAGTTGTAACAGACGTTGTAGTTGTCGTGTCATAAGTTGTAACAGACCTTGTTGTAGTAATGTCATAAGTTGTAACAGACGTTGTTGTAGTAGTGTCTTAAGTTGTAACAGACGTTGTAGTTGTCGTGTCTTAAGTTGTAACAGACGTTGTAGTAGTAATCTCATAAGTTGTAACAGACGTTGTATCAGTGTCTTAAGTTGTAACAGACGTTGTAGTAGTAATGTCATAAGTTATAATAGACGTTGTTGTAGTAGTGTCTTAAGTTGTAACACGTTGTTGTAGTAGTGTCTTAAGTTGTAACAGACGTTGTAGTAGTGTCTTAAGTTGTAACATACGTTGTAGTAGTAATGTCATAAGTTTTAACAGACGTCGTTGTAGTAGTGTCTTAAGTTGTAACAGACGTTGTAGTAGTCGTGTCATAAGTTGTAACAGACGTTGTTGTAGTAATGCCATAAGTTGTAACAGACGTCGTTGTAGTAGTGTCTTAAGTTGTAACAGACGTTGTAGTAGTGTCTTAAGTTGTAACAGACGTTGTAGTAGTAATGTCATAAGGTGTAACAGACGTCGTTGTAGTAATGTCATAAGTTGTAACAGACGTCGTTGTAGTAGTGTCTTAAGTTGTAAATGACGTTGTAGCAGTCGTGTCATAAGTTGTAACAGACATTGTTGTAGTAATGTCATAAGTTGTAACATACGTTGTTGTAGTAATGTCATAAGTTGTAACAGACGTTGTTGTAGTAGTGTCTTAAGTTGTAACAGACGTTGTAGTAGTCGTGTCTTAAGTTGTAACAGATGTTGTAGTAGTCGTGTCATAAATTGTAACAGACGTTGTTGTAGTAATGTCATAAGTTGTAACAGACGTTGTTGTAGTAGTGTCTTAAGTTGTAACAGACGTTGTAGCAGTCGTATCATAAGTTGTAACAGACGTTGTTGTAGTAATGTCATAAGTTGTAACAGACGTTGTTGTAGTAGTGTCTTAAGTTGTAACAGACGTTGTAGTAGTCGTGTCTTAAGTTGTAACAGACGTCGTTGTAGTAGTGTCTTAAGTTGTAACAGACGTTGTAGTAGTCGTGTCATAAGTTGTAACAGTCGTCGTTGTAGTAGTGTCTTAAGTTGTAACAGACGTTGTAGTAGTCGTGTCATAAGTTATAACAGACGTTGTTGTAGTAGTGTCTTAAGTTGTAACAGACGTTGTAGTTGTCGTGTCTTAAGTTGTAACAGACGTTGTAGTAGTAATCTCATAAGTTGTAACAGACGTTGTAGTAGTGTCTTAAGTTGTAACAGACGTTGTAGTAGTAATGTCATAAGTTTTAACAGACGTCGTTGTAGTCGTGTCTTAAGTTGTAACAGACGTTGTAGTAGTCGTGTCATAAGTTGTAACAGACGTTGTTGTAGTAATGCCATAAGTTGTAACAGACGTCGTTTTAGTAGTGTCTTAAGTTGTAACAGACGTTGTAGTAGTCGTGTCATAAGTTGTAAAAGACGTGGTTGTAGTAGTGTCTTAAGTTGTAACAGACGTTGTAGTAGTCGTGTCATAAGTTGTAACAGACGTTGTAGTAGTAATCTCATAATTTGTAACAGACGTTGTAGTAGTATCTTAAGTTGTAACAGACGTTGTAGTAGTAATGTCATAAGTTATAACAGACGTTGTTGTAGTAGTGTCTTAAGTTGTAACACGTTGTTGTAGTAGTGTCTTAAGTTGTAACAGACGTTGTAGTAGTGTCTTAAGTTGTAACAGACGTTGTAGTAGTAATGTCATAAGTTTTAACAGACGTCGTTGTAGTAGTGTCTTAAGTTGTAACAGACGTTGTAGTACTCGTGTCATAAGTTGTAAAAGACGTCGTTGTAGTAGTGTCTTAAGTTGTAACAGACGTTGTAGTAGTCGTGTCATAAGTTGTAACAGACGTTGTAGTAGTAATGTCATAAGTTGCAACAGACGTTCTAGTAGTGTCTTAAGTTGTAACAGACGTTGAAGTAGTAATGTAATAAGTTGTAACAGACGTTGTTGTAGTAGTGTCTTAAGTTGTAACAGACGACGTTGTAGTAGTGTTTTAAGTTGTAACAGACATTGTTGTAATAGTGTCATAAGTTGTAACAGACGTCGTTGTAGTAGTGTCTTAAGTTGTAACAGACGTTGTTGTAATAGTGTCTTAAGTTGTAACAGACATTGTTGTAATAGTATCTTAAGTTGTAACAGACGTTGTAGTCGTGTCATAAGTTGTAACAGACGTTGTAATAGTATCTTAAGTTGTAACAGACGTTGTAGTCGTGTCATAAGTTGTAACAGACATTGTTGTAATAGTATCTCAAGTTGTAACAGGCATTGTAGTCGTGTCATAAGTTGTAACAGACATTGTTGTAATAGTATCTCAAGTTGTAACAGGCGTTGTACTCGTGTCATAAGTTGTAACAGACGTTGTAATAGTATCTTAAGTTGTAACAGACGTTGTAGTCGTGTCATAAGTTGTAACAGACATTGTTGTAATAGTATCTCAAGTTGTAACAGGCGTTGTAGTCGTGTCATAAGTTGTAACAGACATTGTTGTAATATTATCTTAAGTTGTAACAGACGTCGTTGTTTCCGATAGGAGACGATGTGTTGAAACATATATTGTTATATTTGGGAGCGTCATGTAGTCCTAATATTGCAAAAAATAGTAAAACACACTCACTGTTTGGTTTGGTTTTCACTTCAGTTTTATTTAACTCGCAATCAATGTTTATCATTGATTGACCAACAACTTAAAATATAAATATAATTTATGAAAGTTCTTTATTATTTTGGGGACAATATTAGGACATGGCCCTCCCAAAATATAACAATATCTATATACAACCTTTAGTTAATAGTTGTAAAGCAGCAGTATTTTTAAAGCAGTTCTAATTAATTATAATTTATTATAATCAGTTAACAACTGGGGAATATTTTCAACGTGTTGGTAACCCGGTTTACATGCTGTGTCAGGAAACATGGTATTTAGATTAAACGTTAGAAACTAGAGCTATATTGCGTGATCTTTTGTGTAAATAAAGTATTTATATACAGTTTAAAGGTGGGGAATTGGTAGAGGCGTTAGAATGCTAGAATGATTTGAGTTATTCGTTACTGCTCTCTGCTCGCTGAGTTCAAATCACGCCAAGATCAACTTTGCCTTTCATCCATTCTAGGTAAATGAAAAGTACCAGTCAAATACTGGGGTTGATTCTTCCTCTATATCTCTTGCTCATTTCCATTCTCTTATTCTCTATGTTCTTCTCTGGAAGAAAACAGCTGATTTCAGAGCTGGCGAGGAGATGGGCTCTGTCAGATATTAAACTGCCCTAGAATCGTTGTATGTTAATATGGCACCTTTACCCTCAGGAGTTACAGAACCATAAAGGCGGTGTATTTACAGAATCGTTAGAAGGTCAGATAGAATCATTTGAAGTAGTCTTTATGGTACAACTTTGCCTTTCATTTTTTCGATGTCGATAAACATGGTACCAGTTTAGTATTGTGTTCGATTCTTTTTCCATATCTCTTTCTTATTTCCTACCTATCACTCTTTTTCTCTCTCGTTCTCTGGAAGAGGTCGAACTTGCCTTCCACCCCGTATTAGAGCCGATTCTTCTTCCACCTCTTTCTCTCTTTCTCCTTCTTTGGAAGAAATCGGTTGTGTTCAGACCTGGAAAAAGATGGACACCATAACGTTTTTTTAAAACGTATGTCACTGCGGTGCCCCAATGATGTCACCACCGGTTCATACATACATACAGTTTATTATGTATTTTTAGCACGTGCGCAACCGATGTTGTTAACATTTTAAGTTTCACAACAATTAAGTACAAGAATTGCAGGAGCTGGTGCAGTAATGCATCAGTTTCAGCATTTAGTAATCAGAAAAATGGAAGTAGGTGTAAAAGCCAAACTTGCTATCTTGAATTCGATATTCGTGCCAACCCTTACTTGGACATTCACCCTGGACGGGTTGAGCTGGCTTCTTCCCTTGTCCTGACGGCATCCCGAACCATGGCAGCCCATGCACGACGGTCCCGGGCTAGGTCACTGGAGATAGCGAGCCAGTCGGTTCCATCGGCGCAGGCTGACCACCTGCGGACCTGAGAGTTCGGAGAGGTCCTTCTTGATCGTCGTTGCCCAGGTCTTCAGCTGCCCGCCAACGTGCTTGCTCCAGTTAGGGAGTGGAGGTGGGAGGAGAACATCGCGGATTAGCTCACCTTCAGGGTGCCGGGCTGCGTGACCAAACCATCTCAAGCACCGTTGCAGAAGCACTGAAGGAAGGGGTCGAAGATTCAAGGCGAAGACGAAGACTGGTGGTAGGTACCCGATCAATGCGTCGACAGCGAATAATGCGGCGGAGACAGTCATTGTCGAAGACCTCCATACCCCGTTGATCGACTACCCTCATAGGCCATGTTTCACAGCCATAGAGGAAGATAGTGCGAACGACGGCTTGGTAGATTCGCCCTTTGGTCGCCGAGGTGATCTCTCTTCTGTCCCACAGACACCGCTGGAGGCGCCCAAAAGCGGATCTGACAGCACCTATGCGACGCTTGACCTCGGCTGCGCCCTGCCCCGTTGGAACCACTGTTGAGCCCAGGTAAACGAAGGACTCCACATCCTCCAGGTCCACGCCCTCGAGAAGTATTGGCTGCCAGGCATCAGGCGAGATCAGTGACGTCATGACTTTCGACTTGGCGGCATTGATTCGTAGACCAACAGCGGCGGCTGCAGTGTGCACCCTTTCCAGAGCACCCTTTACATCTGTCCCGCTAGCGCCCATCAGCACGATATCATCCGTGTAGGCCAGGTCTGTCACCACGACCCCTCTCCCGACCTCTACGCCCGGGTAATCCCGGAGCGCTGTGTTGAGAGTGTAGTCAATGGCATAGTTAAAGAGAGTTGGCGATAGCGTATACCCCTGCCGAACACCGGTCCCAACATCGAACGACTCCGTCTCCCCACCATAGACCCTCACTCGAGCCGGAGTCGACCGGTAGTAGCCTTGTATGAGACGAAGCAGCTTCACTGGGATGCCGTCCGCCTGCATTATACGCCATAGGGCTTCCCGATCTATCGAGTCTAAGGCAGCTGCAAAGTCGATGAAGCAAAGGACGGTAGGCTGTTGATGTGCCCACCGTTGTTCCAGGACATGCCGGAGAATGAAGATTTGATCAACGCACCCCCTCCCCGGACGGAAGCCGCCCCGAGAAGGACCGGTACGGACATCACGGATGGCCTGGAACCTCTTCAGCAGAAAAATTACGAAGGTTTTGGCAGCAACGTCAATTAAACTGATACACCTGTAGCTGGAACACAGTTTCCTGTCGCCTTTTTTGAAGAAGGGTAGGAGAGTTGCCTCGCTCCAGTCACCAGGGAACCGCTCCGTGGCCCACACCAAGAAGAAGACTCGATGGAGCCAAGCTGCGAAGACATCAGGCTCGGCCTTGTAGACCTCAGCTGGAACGCCATCTTCGCCCGGCGCTTTGTTGTTCCGGAGATGTGTCAGGACACCACGTACCTCCTCGACCGTTGGACGGGCAGTGCTCCACCCGTATTCTTCTCCAGAAGGCTGCACGTAGGTTGGCGTGGGTGGTGGCGGGTGGTTGAGCAGCTCGGAGAAATCGTCCCGCCATCGGACTAGCCGGTCATTAAGATTGGTAATGACCGCCCCGTTCCGATCACGGATCGTCTCGCTGATACCCGTACTGCTTTGGCTGGCCCGCTACACCAGCTAGTAGAGCTTGCGCGAGTCACCACAGGCTGCTGCCCTCTCCGTCTGCTCCGCAAATTTGCGCCAGTGTGCATTCCGTTCGGCCCGAATATCCCGAGATGTGCGACGTCGGAGATCTCGAAGATTGGGTGCACCCTCGAGTCGAGCCACTCTCGCCATCTCCGCGAGTTCAAGAGTGCCGCCGGAGATCCAGTCCCGATGGCGTCTTTGGATCGACCCGAGATGCTCTCTGGCCACCTCAACCGTCGCCGCCCTGAGCGCGTTCCACTCCTGCTCCGGTTGCTGTTCCACTTCGTTACTGAGCAATTGGAATCGGTTTCGCAGCTCTAGCTGGAAAGCATTTCCAGCATCGAGCTTGAGTCGCGAGATGTCGATCCTTTTCTGGCGGTTGGGAGGAGGTTTCGCCTGCAACCGCAGACGAAGGGTTACTCGAACAAGAGCATGGTCTGACCCATGCTCACTATCCGTATCAGCCCCCCGATGCGCATGCGAGTCGATCACTGAGCTGGCCCACCGAGAGCTGACCTGGATGTAGTCAATCTGATTGGCCGTTCTTCCGTCATTGGATCGCCACATGATGAGGTGACGCCGAGGATGTTGGAACCGAGTGTTGGTGACGATGAGAAGATTGGCATCCACGAAGGACACGAGCCATTCACCATTGTTACAGCGTACGCCTAGGGCGAAGCGTCCTAGAATATGCCGTGTTGTATCATCAGCCGGATCCGTCCGCGCATTTCAGTCCCCAACGACAATGAGAGTCAACCCTTACCTATGGTCATGAATCTTTGGTAATGAATGAAAGAATGCGATCGCAAATACAATCGGCCGAAATGAGGTTCCTCCGAAGGGTCTTTGGGGTAACGTTTCTCGATAGAGAAGTGCGTAGCTCGAAGATCAGAGAGTCGCTTCGTGTAGGACCGCTACTTCTCTAAATTGAACTATCACAGTTCCAATACTGTGGGCATGTGGGTAGAATATCTCTTGAAAGAATCGTTGGACAGATTTTACGAGCAAAACGAGCTGGCAAGAGACCCAGGAGTAGATCCCGTGCAAGGTATTTGGATAACATCCATGAGCTTGGTTTGTCAGGCTTGGGGATCCAGCTGGATCAGTTGGGGGGCGGTTGTTTCTGAGAGGACCCGCTGGAAGTAGTGTTTGAGGACTCTGCTCCACCGACTCTCTCAGCAATAAGTTGGCAAAGAAGAGGTTTTACAATAATTTTATAAACAGCCTGTATTTCTCTCCCTAATGAAATCTACAAATATTTCTGGAACTTTCAAGTTTAGTTTTAATGTGAAAATATGTTTGCATTTCATTTTGGAAAGCCGCCAAAAAGGAAAAGCAAATATTTTTTCAAATTTCAAATTTCCCTAATCTATATATTAATTTCAACAATGTCATTATTCCGTGTGTCATAATTCTCGATTATCATTGGTTCATAGGTTTCAAACGACTCCGCCCACCTCAACGACGCCAAACTGAAATTAATATTCATAATGCCAATGAGGGAGTGAGAGGGGAGAGTAAGAAACAGAGAGGCAAAGTGAACGCTGTAACTATTACCAGTGTGCGTGTGTATGTACGTGCGCGTATTTATGTGTGTGTGCGTGCGTGCAGCGTTCCACAGAAAGTAAAAGCAATTCGCCTTTATCAAACAGTGAACTACAGCGGCGACGGCGTGCAGCCAGGAATGAAGAAAAACGGGCCGAACAACGCCATCGGAACGCCGAACTTCAGAGGCGAATACGTGCCACCATGAATGAAGAGGAGCTGGCTGAACAACGCCAACGAAACACTGGAGCCAAGCAGCGACGGCGTGCTGCGATGGTTGAAGACGAACTGGTTGAGCATCATTAGCAGATGGCCAGAATTCAGCAGCAACGGCGTGCTGCGATGAATGAAGGGGAGCTAGCTGAACAACGCCAGCGCAATACAGAAGTTCAGAGAATGTGTCGCCAAAGTGCTCCTCATTCCAGTAAAGAGGCTAGAAGGCGAACGGATGATATTAAAAATGGATCATGGCAACCGTGTCATTTTCAGATTGGTGGACGAGCAGAGTGTCCACATTGTGGAGCATTGCTTTGGAGGCACGAAAAGACGTGGACCACAATGTGCTGTCATAAAGGAGCAGTTCAACTAGAACGCTTGCGAATGCCGGATGATGAGGAGTCACCGGAGTTTAAAATACTAAGTATGTGGGGTGATCAAGGAGACCGAGGTAGATTACTGCGCAAATATTCGCGGCAAATTAACAATTCATTAGTTTTAGCATCGCAGAGAGTTAGTGAGATGTTTGAGAGTGGAGCATGGCAACCGAATGTAGTCATTCAAGACCGTTTGTATCAATGTATCGGTAATTTAGAAGTTACCCCAGGAGAGAGGCCTTGATTCGCTCAAATTTACGTTAACGATCCAGATTATAGTGAATCGGAGGAGGATATCAGGATCGGTTGGATGAAGTTGCCGGGAAATATAACTGAACTTGAACGGCAAAGGTTAAGTGATTTGATCCGTGATTTGCAATCATGGCTTAGACAGTGTAATCCTTATGTTGTGGATTTCATGTTGGTGGCTGAACTGCAAAATGTTCAGCAGCAAACGTTGGTGATTAAGGCTGACGCAGTGCCAAGGAATCAACACGAACGGCGATATAATGCCCCTGAAGGATTTCGTGAAGTTGCTGTGTTGATGGACGATAAGCCTGGATCGAGAGATATCGTCATCAATCGCAGAGTTGGTGGTCTCAAGACTCAATGAATCAAATAGGGCATACGATCCATTGCATTATGTTCTTTTATTCTCAAAAGGTGAAAATGGATGGAACATGTCTGTTCATTTAGATGATCATGAGAATCAGCATCAACAGGGAGGTGGCAATAGACACAATAATTCGATTTGCGACTTTTACGCGTTCCATTTTAACGAGAGGAATCAACAGAGAAATGCACTATTTCAAGCCAGCAGATTGTTCCAGGAATACTGTTGTATGGCATTCGCAAAGATCGAAAATCAAAGGCTAAATTATATAGCTACACATCAGCAACATATCAGAGCTGAATTGTATAATAATATACAGGATGCGATAACAGCCGGTGATGCCAATTACAAGCAAATTGGTCGACGCATCATTTTGCCATCGTCGTTCATCGGCAGCCCGAGATATATGAACATTCGCTATCAGGATGCAATGGCTTTTGTCAGAAAGTTTGGAAAGCCAGATTTGTTTATAACGGTTACATGCAATTCTGAATGGACTGATATTAAGGATGCACTTCGCCAGGACAACAGCCAAAGGACCGTCCTGATATTGTGGCAAGAGTATTCAAAGGATATCTGAAAAAGATAATGGATGATGTGGAAAAAGAGGGAATCTTTGGAGGTATAGTTGCTTTTACATACGTAATTGAATTCCAAAAAATAGGATTGCCACATGCACATTTGCTGATCATTTTACATAGAGATTGCAAATTGAGATGTGCTGAGGATGTCGACAGCATTGTGTGTGCTGAACTGCCGGAAAATGAGGCACTACGTAACTTGGTGGCAAAGTCAATGGTGCACAACCAATGCGGAGTGGCAAATCGGAAAGCGCCTTGCATGAAAAATGGCCAATGCAGTAAGCACTTTCCGAAATCTTTTGTCACGAACACTTCCTGGAACGATGGGGATGCTCATCCCTCATACAGAAGACGGTCGCCTGCCGATGGCGGTTTGGTCGAAAATGTAAACGGTCGACAGGTTACAAATCAATGGGTTGTGCCATACAATCCATATTTGATTATGAAATATCGTTGTCATATTAATGTGGAAATTTGTAGCTCAGTGAAAGCTTGCAAATATCTATTCAAATATGTTTACGAAGGTCATGATCGGGCAATGATCAATGTCAGGAATGAGGAAGCGAACCAAGGAGATGAAGTTGGCAGGTTCCAGGATGTTCGCTCGATTGGATCTAGCGAAGCTTGCTGGAGATTGATCGATTTTCATCTCAATAAACGCAAACCCAGCGTTCAGAAACTGACGGTTCACTTAGAGAATAGGCAAATGGTCTGTTTTCAGGACACTAGAAGAGGTGTCGAAAGAATTGCTAACGCACCACCTCCTAAGACGGAATTGACTGAATGGTTCAAGCATAATAGGGAACATGCTTTGTACTTGGATCAAAGGCAACTCTACTGCGATTTCCCTTCGCATTATACGTGGGATAAGAAGGGAAAGAAATGGAATGATAGAAAACAAAAGTTGAGATTCGTGACTATTGGACGGGTTTGTAATGTCCATCCAGCATCTGGTGATGTGTTTTATCTCCGAATTCTGTTGCATAGTGATTTTTCGAGAGGTAAACAGAGCTTCGCTGATTTGAAAACAATCAATGGCGTGGAATATGAAACATACCAGGCTGTGTGTCAACATCTGGGACTCCTTCAGGATGACGCTGAATGGAATAACGCCATGGAAGCTGCAGGAACAACACAGATGCCAGCTCAAATAAGGCAGTTGTTTGTCACGATTCTAGGATTCTGCAATCCTGCCGATCCAAGAGAGTTATTTGAACGCCATTGGGGAATTATGGCTGATGATTTTAGGCATCATCTTCAGGTCGATGATGAAAATTTGATGAAGGCTATTGTTTGCTCAATATTGAACAACTGCTTTAAGTTCATTTGAAATGTTTAAGAGATTTCTAATTTGCCAATTCCTGATGAAGAAATGCGGCAACGTGTCTTAGCATTGAACATGAGATTGCAGCTTAGACGGTTGCCACTCGATCGGAGGGAACTATTCCAGTTTGATCCACTGGAACAGCAACGTATTCTGGATGAACGTATGCCAATGTTGAGCCAATCTCAGAGAGAATTGGGCGATGGCGTTCTCCACTCGATTTCCACTAATGAGCAACTTTGTGCTTTCATAGATGCTCCAGGAGGTACCGGAAAGACATTCTGTTTCAACACTAT
The DNA here is from genome assembly GCA_964016885.1 of Eledone cirrhosa. Taxonomy (NCBI): domain Eukaryota; kingdom Metazoa; phylum Mollusca; class Cephalopoda; order Octopoda; family Eledonidae; genus Eledone; species Eledone cirrhosa. Next base: position 21,607,253 of record OZ024740.1, read on the forward strand.
GTTATCGGTAGTCAGAGCTCAGAGGAAGATTGCTCTCCCTGTGGCCACCAGTGGGATCGCTGCCACTTTGCTGAGTGGTGGAAGGACCTTCTACTCATGCTTCAAGGCTCCATTCGCTCCGGATGAGTTGAGTGTCTGTAACATTACAGGACAAAATGAACTCGCGGGCCTTATACGCAATACGTCTCTGATTATTTGGGACGAGGCTCCAATGGCACACAAATATTTGCTGGAGGCATTGGACAGAACTTTGAGAGATATCTGCGGTAGTGACCTGTCATTCGGTGCTAAGACTATCGTTCTTGGTGGCGATTTCAGACAGGTGCTACCAATTGTTAGGAATGCTCAAAGAGCGCAAATTGCCGATGCATGTCTGAAAAAGTCCCCGTTGTGGCGCCATTTCAGAGTTTTGCGATTACACGATAATATGCGACTTTGTATGTTCGGGCAAAACGAAGAGGCTGAGACATACGGCCGATGGTTGTAGCAGTTGGGAAACGATGAATTGCCACACGTTGGTGATAATCAGACTGTAAGAATCCCAGACCATTTGGTCATGCCACTGGACCGCCAAGCATTGATTGACTGGGTGTTCCCTAATTTGAATGCTTTTTGGCAGAATATCTCCTGGATATCGGAACGTGTTATTCTAACTCATACGAATGCAACGGTCGAGGAAATAAATTCACAAGTAGCCGGAATGTTTCCTGGAGAGGAATGGTTGACCGTCAGTGCGGATGCAATGGAGCCTAATCAGTAGAACAATATGGATGTTCCGACTGAGTATCTGAATTCACTTCAAATACCCGGATTTCCCCCACATATTTTGAGGTTGAAAAAGGGTATGCCGATTATATTGCTTAGAAATATCAATCATAAAATGGGTCTTTGCAATGATACCAGATTGATTGTTGAGAGATTGATTAACGGAAGAGTTTTAGAAGCTAAACTCCCAGGCAGAGAGGAATCGGTTCTCATTCCGAGGATCATGCTGAGACCAAGTGAAGATCTGCTGCCATTCATTTGGCAAAGGAGACAGTTTCCCGTCAATTTGGCCTTCTCCATGACTGTCAACAAGGCACAGGGACAGACTTTCAAGCGAGTCGGTGTCTACTTGAATGATCCAGCATTCAGCCATGTGCAACTGTATGTTGCTGCATCTCGACTATGCGATCCTGATGGTATAAAATTTGCAATTGATACCACTAACAGAGGTCAACCCTGAATATTGTCTATAATGAAGCTTTGAGCTGATGTATGCATATAGTTTAATGCTATCAATAAGCGACGTAAATGATTCGGACATTGGTTTCCTCTCATCAGTATTGTCAGCTTTGACAGAGTTATCATTTATGTTCAATGTCATTTATTGTCGATAATGAGCAATAAAAACCAACAAGTATTGGTAGAAATTGCCTTCAAATTTAACGCTTCTGATTGCAGTGGTAATAAAACCTCATCATATGCTGAGTCTGGCAAAACGTTTGGTGCCTATGGCCGGCCAGCGCTAGAGTAATATTGAAAAACGATTCTATTTTCGAAGTAGAAGGATCCGCCATTTGGAGTTCAAACCAGGCCACCTCCTCGAGTTGAACTCTGGGCAATATTGACTGTCTATTACTCAGTGGCTAAGACCTGGAAATTACTGAATACATTTTTGTGTCATATAATTTGTTGTAGCTGACCACTTATAGATAAGCATGTTATCCATATCCATATTAATTTGGCATTTGTATAAACCATTTCAAGTAAATAGGGACCTTTTTTACATTGACGGACATCTTTTATATTAATTATCTATATCTATATCTACATATAATATAAAAGATTGGAACTTCCATCATCCTTTTGAGAAACGTGGAACAACCACGTCTATGCAATGATACACGTTTTACAGTCAGGCAGAAGATGAACCATCTCCTAAAGGTCACTATTCTAGGTGGGAGCACCTAGAATTGTTCATATACTATACACAAACGGTACAACGAAGAATCTGGTATATCTGGAAGATTTTTTTTACTGTTTTTTTGTATCACACAGACAACATGGACTCGCCTCATACTGTAACCAGACAAACATCCAATACAGTAATTTTCTCTTTTACCTGTCTTCTCTTATCATCTGTTTACCCGCGCGAAGCTGGGTACGTCAGCTAGTCTATATATTAATTTCAACAACGTCATTATTCCGTGTGTTATAATTCTCGATTATCATTGGTTCATAGGTTTCAAACGACTCCGCCCACCTCAACGACGCCAAACTGAAATTAATATACATAATGCCAATGAGGGAGTGAGAGGGGAGAGTAAGAAACAGAGAGGCAAAGTGAACGTTGTAACTATTACCATGTGTGCGTGTGTATGTACGTGCGCGTGTGTTTATGTGTGTGTGCGTGCGTGCAGCGTTCCACAGAAAGTAAAAGCAATTCGCCTTTATCAAACAGTGAACTACAGCGGCGACGGCGTGCAGCCAGGAATGAAGAAAAACGGGCTGAACAACGCCATCGGAACGCCGAACTTCAGAGGCGAAGACGTGCCACCATGAATGAAGAGGAGCTGGCTGAGCAACGCCAACGAAACACTGGAGCCACGCAGCGACGGCGTGCTGCGATGGTTGAAGACGAACTGGCTGAGCATCATCTTTTATATTAATTATCTATATCTATATCTACATATAATATAAAATATTGGAACTTCCATCATCCTTTTGAGAAACGTGGAACAACCACGTCTATGCAATGATACACTTTTTAGAGTCAGGCAAAAGATGAACCATCTCCTGGAGGTCACTATTCTAGATGGGAGCACCTAGAATTTTTCATACACTATGCACAAACGGTGCAACAAAGAATCTGGTATATCTGGAAGATTTATTTTTACTGTTTTCTGTATCACACAGACACCACGGACTCACCTCATACTGTAACCAGACAAACATCCAATACAGTCATTTTCTCTTTTACCTGTCTTCTCTTATCATCTGTTTACCCGGGCGAAGCTGGGTACGTCAGCTAGTACTTCATAAAGTAAACAAATGTTGTTTACAGTTCTAGCTTAACATCAAAAGATTCTAAAAGACGGTAATTTGTGGTCAGGTACACTGTAGTGTAATGGATGAATGACGTCGTCCGACATAAAGCAATTGTGCGGTTTAATTTCCGTTAGCGTTTCTGTTACTTTTCCCGTCTCTAGTGGTAACTTGTCCGTTTTGTTCAACTATTATTTATAGTTATCAGCATTATGGTGACTTACCAAAAAGAAAAAGCAAACATTTCCAATGCTTCGTAAATAAACCAAATGTTGTTTAGTGTACGTTTTTAGTTTTTTTCCTAGTTTTCTTTTTTATTCTCCTTTTTAGGAAATTTCGCTCCTTACCTGGTATCTTATATGAGGGACAGAAAGATTTCACCAGACCTTCGATACAATGAAGCCTTATGGATTTTTGCTCTGATGACCCTCGGACAAGGCGTGTCGGGATTCCTAGGAGGGATTTTAGAACGGTTAATAGGACCAAGGCTGACAACACTCCTAGGATCATGGGTGATGAGGTAAGGCTATTAACAAACATTACTAATATGTCAGGGTGGTAGATTGGCAGTATCGGTAGAGGGTCGGACGCCATAGAGTTACGGCCCTTTATGGTCAAATTCGCCGAGGTTAACTTTGCCTTTCATCCTTACGGGGTCAATAAAATAAAGTACCAGTAATACACTGGGATAATTGCTGGCCTTGTGCCAAAAGTAGAAACAATTATATGTATGTGTGTGATTATGGGTGTGTGTATGTGTGAGTATGTGTGCGCGCGCGCGTGTGTGTGTGTGTATTCTGGTGCATGTGTGTGTGGACTTGTCACTTTTTCTAGCACAGGTTGGTCTTTACGATATACGCGTAACAATACTCTCTATTTAGTCTTAGTCTTAGTAATATATATAAATCAGGATAGAGTACTTGATACTTGGAGTAGTAGAGTATGGTTTTATTATAACGAGTTGGGAGCCGACGGTTGAGCTGTTGCCGTTTCAACAGCATGTTACAAATTGAAACTAGCTATTGAAACGGTAATAGCTCAGCCGTCGGTTCCCGACACACACATATATATATATATATATATATATATATATATATATATATATATATATATATTCATTTAGGTTTGTTGGTTCACCCTGGATAGAACTGGTCATTCCGTATAGTCAACCTTGATGTAATATTAGGGAAAGCACTCCACGTAATGCAACTCACCCGTCTTCGTTTGTGTTGTTGGTGGTGCGAGTACGGAGTTAATTATTATAAAATAAGAGGAGGCTGGACTGGTGTTATTCCTTAAAGGTTTATTATACTATGAACATTTCAATGACCGGGTTCAGTATGAATCCGGCGACATCATCAGGTATTCCGAAATTTATCCAACAAAGGAATATAATAATAGATACAATCCATGGGGCTGAAAAGCAGATAGAGATGCCCTAAACGAGAAGGCGGCCAAAAATTAGCAGTTGTTAGTCCGGGCGGCCGCCTTTTCAGCACCTTGGATTGTGTCTATTATTATATTCCTTTGTTGGATAAATTTCGGAATACCTGATGATGTCGCCGGATTCATACTGAACCCGGTCATTGAAATGTTCATAGTATAATAAACCTTTAAGAAATTACACCAGTCCAGCCTCCTCTTATTTTGGAATATTATATATACCCGGGTCCCGCCGAGGTTAACTTTGCCTTTCATCCTTACGGGGTCGATAAAATAAAGTACCAGTAATACACTGGGTAATTACTAGCCTTGTGCCTAACGTAGAAACAATTATATATACCCGGGTAGACAATGGCTGCAATATCCTTCTTTTCCCCACTTGCTGAGCAAGATAGGGGAAACCCCAGCATAAATAGGTAGATGTACTTCTTTTCTTTTTCCCTTTATCTCTTCTTATCACTTCCTTCTACTCCCTCTTCTCTTCCTTTTCCTTTTTCCTCTTTCGCCTACACTGAGGCAGCCCATCGGGCTTTTGTAGCCTCAGTACCCCCACCCCAATAAATTCTATATAGCATTGGCCGATAACGCAATACCAGCTAAAAATGTAGCAGCTGCTTTAGACTCTAGAGATTTTTTATTATTTTTTACTATTTAATTTTTTTATTATTTTTATTTATTATCTTTTAATTTCATTTATTAACTTTTTAATTTTATAACTTCCCACTCTCAGATTCCTCCAGAATTCCTTTTTCGCCTGCTTTCTAGCTAGCCTAATTTCATACACCCTCCTTAGATTTTGCTGTATAGAATTCACTTTCAACACTTGACCGGCTCCACCCACTCCCTCATTGTTCTACAGGCAAGTTCAGCCACCCCACCTCCCACCCCCGGCCATAAAAGATTTAATTGCATTTACAAGAAATTTTGACCAATCCTTTTGACAACTACAATCTTCCCATATAAGGAATTACCCCTTGAAAAGTTCGGCTATTTATTACCACGCTAAAAATTCTAATTTAGTCCAGAAATAGCCGTCGAAACGGCTTGAGCTCTGCCGTCGGGGTTAAACATTTTCCTATTACCCACTCTACTACACTAAGTATTGAGTACTCTGGTGCGTTATGGTCCATTTGGCTTCCTTCGTTATATATATATATATATATATATGATGGTTGCCACACGTAATCGAGTATGGCCATTGCACGATATACCATTATTAATAATCATTAATTAATTCTATCGTGCAATGTCTGTGCGTGAAGATATTTTTTAAAGTGAAGAAAGACTGTGCACTGAGCCAATCCCACTCTCTGAGTGACAGTAACTATAACCCGAAAATAAGAAAAGATCAACGTCATCGGTAACTACTGAGCCGCAGGTTTTATATCGGAGTTATCCCACTTTCCTGAGTTGCCTTCTCCTAGAAGAATGCTGTGACAAATGCTAGGGGTCCTTCACTCCCAGTGGTTTAACCGCGCGATCGGGTATCCAGCCCGACTATTTCTATGTCCCCGCGCATATACATACACATGCACCCATGTATATACACATATACATATACATATACATATACATATGTACATGTGTATATACATATTCCCGTTAGACCTGTGCGAAATTCCTTCCTTGCTCACATTTCAACCAGGTTTGATGGTCTTTATTCTCTCGTTCACGATTCCACCGAATTTATATTCATAGAAATCTGGGACTTGTTTCCTTCTTCCTCTCTTTCTGCTGCTTAAACCATTTTGTTTGTTTACCCTAGCGTCCCCTTTATTTACGTGTCCCAACGACTTTTTTTTAGTCGTTGCTCGCACCAACCTGAGGTATAACCTGACAAACTTTTTCATATGTAACCCATTTGCAGCGCCGCAGCTCCATTATTATCATATTTACATATATATATATATATACCACCCTGCTTTTCTTTTGCTCCCTGTCTTTGCTCTTTTATAAACAGTCTCTTTCACTCGCACATATTCTCTCTCTCTCTCTCTCTCTCTCTCTCTCTCTCTCTCTCTCTCCTCTTTTATTCTATCTATCTAGCTAACCCCCCCCCCTCTCTATCTCTCGTTTTACTTGACTCTGTGTTTGTTGCAGTGCTGGTGTCCTCTTGAGTTATTTCACCGTCAATCACAGTTTCGCAACCTGTCTTATTACATATGGTCTGATATTTGGTTTGGGACTCGGCATAGCTTACCCAATACCCATGGGCTGCGCAATGAGGGTGAGCTGAATTTATTTACTTCTTTCCTTCCTTTTCTGTTCTTTCTAGTCTTTCTCCCTTTTTTTTTCTATATTTCCTTTTTTTACGAAGTGAATTTGCAGAATCATCAGCGTGTACTACAAAATGACGGATATTGGTTTTTTCAGCACTCTACGCTCTGGGTATAACTGGGTATAACTGGGTATATCTGGGTGTAACTGGGTATAACTGGGTATAACTGGGTATATCTGGGTGTAACTGGGTATAACTGGGTATAACTGGGTATATCTGGGTGTAACTGGGTGTAACTGGGTATAACTGGGTGTTACTGGGTATATCTGGGTATAACTGGGTATAACTGGGTGTAACTGGGTATATCTGGGTATATATGGGTATAATTGAGTGTAACTGGGTATATCTGGGTATATTTAGGTATAACTGGGTATATATAGGTATAACTGGGTATATATGGGTATAAGTGGGTATATCTGGTATATCTGGTATATCTGAATATATCTCCCATCAAGGTCAAACTTGTCTTCCTTCTTTTTAGGATCGATAAAATAAAGTACTAGTCCAATATATTGTTACCGCGTCGGACGAGATTGCCTTGCGTGGCTTAGTGGTTAGAGAGTTGGATTCACAATCGTGAGATTGCGAGTTCAATTCCCGGACTGGTTGTTGCGTTGTGTCCTTGGGCAAGACACTTCATTTCACGTGGCTCCTTTTTTCACGAGTTGTGACTGGTAGATAGTATCAGCAATGGAAAGACCAATGGAAACATTGTTTGACGAGGTGCACCCACTCGGCAAGCAAATAAGGTCTGGGATCTTGTCGGTCGATTATTCTGAATTCTTGGGTTGTATATTTAATCCGATTCCCGGTTTAACATCTTCACCTGGTCCCTGGTTACCTACGACTGAACTTCTCGGATTAGAACTAGGTCTTTAGTTTGAAGAATACGTTCTACCTCCTCACATCAGTCATAGAAACTGTGAGAAAATAAGGATTCGTGAACGACACTTCTGTCAGAAGCAACCGTCTCCAGCTGATCCAGTCCAGTTCGGGGTCTAACCCTGGGTCTCCTGCCGGTTGGTTGTGCTTCTG
>OZ024740.1:21620035-21625035 GCA_964016885.1 Eledone cirrhosa
TTATATATACAACACAATATATTTCACGCTGTATATATATATATATATATATATACAGCGTGAAATATATTGTGTTGTATATATAAATATATTTTAGCGTGAAATATCTAGGTGCCTAAAACTTCTGATCACTTCTCCCTCCTTGTTTCTATTTTCATCCTGTATTATAAAGGTACGTGGTCTAATGTTTAGAGTACTGAAAGTTGGTTTGGTCAACTAAATTCTTTCAAGACGATGTCCCTGCATGACCACTATATATATCTATGTGTTCATGTTAATGGCTTGATTTCTGGACCGGGAAGTGAGTGTCTTCAGTTCTTGAACAAGCTGTGTCATTTCACCTTACTTTTCGAGATATAATTGGAGCCTTTATTATTAGAATATCCGACAAACCTCCTATACGATACAACCGCGTAAGAAGCCAACTAAATCTGCATAAGTGTGATCTGTGAATTTAATTTTCTTTTTAATTTCTTTTATTTTAGTGGATGCCTCACAGAAAAGGTTTTGTTGTCGGTTTTGTAGTCGGTGGGTTTGGTGGTGCGGCCTTTATTTTCAACCTTGTCATCACGGCTTATATAAATCCGAATAATCTCAACCCTGATATTGAATCTAATGGAGAGCAGTGAGTATTTCTTTTTATCTCAACACTTCACTAAACCTTACTTTTATCTGATTTATCTCTCTTACGCTTTTTTCTTTCCTTTTTCTTTCTTTCTTACTCTCTTTCTTTCTTCCTTACTCTCTTTCTTTCTCTCATATATATATATATACATTTATATATGTATATTTAAATATATATATTTAAATATATACATTTAAATATAAAATATTTAAAAAAATAATGAATAAAACAAAGAAACAGTTCCTTATATTAAACAAAAAAAGTTCATTATTTAACGATCGTTTCTAGGACATATATGTGTTAGAATTGGCATGCATATTCAAAAGATCTATGTACAAAATTATACAAACTATCAAGGAGAATATACATACCATCACATATATATGCTGTCTTCAGAAATAATGAAGTATATTTATTGATAATAACGACAATTCAAAATTACAGGTCTGTTTGGGAACAGATTTTAAATAGACCAATGAAATACATAAAAATTCATCAAGAAAATACAGTTAGGTGTGTGTATATATGTAAGTAAATTCGTTCACAGATATGCATAAAAATGTATGTTCACATGCATACGCATGTCGAAAAAGTGTATGTAAATATAAAAATTTAGGGCTAATGTCTCTGTATGTTTATAATCTACAGACAAAATATACATACATATACATATATATATACATACATATATACACACATATACATACATTCATACACACACACGCATATATACATAAACACACACATACCTACGAACACACATATATATACACACACACACACACACACACATACGTATATATTATTATTATAACTATATGGATATTGAGGCGCACACATAAACACGGCCACAGACACTTACATTTAGATGCAGAATTAAAAGGAGGTAAGGGAGTAAGTAATTAAAGGAGAGTGTCAAACTCAGCATATTTATAAAAATGTATCTATAAAGTTAGAAATAAAAAAAAAAATTTTTTATAGAAGGAAAAAACTTAAAAACAGGGGAACAAAAAATAAGGGGGGGGGGGGTTACATACATACACAGACGCGAATGTCTCACAAAAGAAATATAACAAAAACATAAAAAAACATAAAAGAGAGACATAAAATATACATGCTTATATACCTACGCACATTTACACATCCATACGTTCGATACATACATACGTACACACACACACATACACATACTTAACCTCACGCATATTAACCTGTTTGTATGCATATACATAAAAACAAGTAAAACATATACTCATACATATAAATACACACCGATATATATATATATATATATATATATATATATATATATATATATATATATATATATATATATATACACATACACACAACACACATATATACATATATGTACACACACATACACACATACATACACTTACATATATATATATATATACATATATATATACACACATATATATACACACATATATACACACACACATACATATACATATATATACATACACACACACATACCCATGTATATATACACACAACCACACACACTCACACACTCAGACATACATAAATATAGAGGCATACATACACACATATATATATATATATATATATATATATATAAAAATAAATAAATACACACAGTCAGACAATTATGCACATATATACACATACATACACACATCTCTACAAATACATATACATACACATACATACATACACATATATATACATATATATATATATATATATATATATACACTCATACATACATATTTACATGCGCACATATGTATTTTTATACTCACATACAAACACACAAACATACATACATACTTACATACACATACATACATTCACGCTTACAAATACGAATAATTATTGGGGGGGGGGGGATTAAAATTATTAGTGGGAAATAGTAAATATAGGTTTCAAGGAACATAGAATATTAATCTGCATTTAAATCATAATATGTGTTTACATAGTAGTGTCAGTATTAGGAAATGGTATTTGTAAGAAAGAAGGCTAAATTATGTATTTTAATATAAGTAGACTATTAATTATAGGTTAATTAAAGTAAAAATAGTTAATATATTAATTTCTAAGGTGTATACTACTTAGGTTTATAATATTTAAAGCGGAATTTTGAAGTTAAACAGTAGTAGAGTATTAATTATAGCATAACTAAATTAAAAATATTAACATGATGGTATCAATTTTAGGAAATGAATTTTGTAATAGGGAAAGCCAAATTAAGTATTACATCGGTAGTAGAATATTAACTATAGGTTAACTAAATTAAAAATTATATATTAATTTCTATAGTATATGTTAATTAGGTTTATAATAATTAAAGCAAAATTTTGTATTTTATCTATAGTAGAATATAATTATAGGTTAACTAAATTAAAATTAATCTATATATTTATTTGTAAAGAATATATTAATTAGGTATATATTTAAAAGTTTTTCTCAGTTTATGATTACACGATATTCTGCAATCCATCTGTATTTGAATTTTAATTTTAAGCTAACTAAATTAAAATTACAGGTTAACTAAATTAAAATTAATTTATAAATTAATTTCTAAATTGTATATTAATTAGGTTTATAATATTAAAAAGTATTTCTCTGTTATTAATTACACGATATTTTGTTATATTTCACCTGTAAAGGAATTTTAATAAAAGGTTAAATAAACTAAAATTAATCTATATATTAATTTCCAAAGTATATATTAATTATGTTAATAATATTTAAAAGTTTTTCACAGTTTATGATTATACGATATTTTTTAATTTCATCTGTAGTAGAATTTTAATTAAATTAAAATTATAGGTTAACTACATTTAAATTAATTTATATATTAATTTCTAAAATATATATTATTAATTAGGTTTATAATATTTAAATGTTTTTCTCAGTTTATGATTACACGATATAATTAATTCCTGTCGTTTATTTAATAGGATATCCTTAGATTTCATTATTTCAAATAGTTCTTGGGAACACAATCTACATTCATTTCTATTATTTTGATATAATAATTACGCATAGAATTCCATCCGTTGATTTTCAGTTTCACCCTTAAAACATAGTGGAGGCGAGTGGCCTAGTGGTAAGGGTGTTGGACTTATGACCGTAACATCGTGGGTTCGATTCATGGACTGCGCTGTATGTTGTGGCAGAGTCCTCAAACACTTCTTCCAGCGGGTCCTGTCAGAAGCAACCATCTCCAAATGATCCAGCTGGATCTCCAAGTGAGACCAGCCAAACTCATGGATGTTATCCAACCATCTTGCTCGGAGTCTACTCCGGGGGGGGGGGGGCTCTCCTACTTGTTGGTTTTGCCAGTAAAATATGTCCAGCGATTCTCTCCTGAGACATTCTAACCACATGTTCATAGTGTGGGAGTTGTAATCTCTCAATTTGGAGAAGTAGTGGCTCTACCTGAGTGACTTTCAGATCTCCCAACTACGAACTAACGTCACTGCAAACACCCCACAATACCCCTATCAACCTTTTCTCTGTCTGATCTTTCTCTTTCAAGTACTCCACCTGTTTGCTGAAAATCACGAATAGCGTAAGGTCTTCGAAATGCTTTTAATTAAGCATACAGTGTATTGCAAAATACACTGTATATACATTCATATATATATCGCTATTTCAGAGCACCATTTCTAAGTTTCAATTTCTGCTTGACTGGCAACCGCTCTGTATAATCAGTTCCTGATTATTACTAGAATTCTATAAGAATCAAACATTCATGATTTTCAGCAAACAGGTGGAGTACTTGGCTTTGATAAGTACCAATCAGTACAAAACAGAGCTCTGTCAGCTTTATCTCCCCTATTTGCTGAAAATTTAAAGTAAGTGAGACTGTCACTACTCTAAAACAATAGCGTAAGGTCTTCGAAATGCTTTCAATTAAGCATACAGTGTATTGCAAAATACACTATATATACATTCATATATATATCGCTATTTCAGAGCACCAATTCTTATATATATATATATATATATATATATATATATATATATATATATATATATATATATATATAGGGAAAAAAGATGAAATCGAAATGTAACTGGATTCTTTTTTTTATAAAAATATATATTTGGTTCCTTTACCCGTTTCTCAGATGTGAGAAAAACCACAGACCCTCCATCTCAATTCTACTTTTGAAAAGCAGAAGAACTGCGAAACGGGTAAAGGAACCAAATAAATATATATATTTATAAAAAAAGACTCGTTGCATTTTCGATTTCATCTTTTTTCCTTATACTTTCACTCGTGTAGGACACCTTGGTTATTTTTCATTTTGTAAAAAAAGCCTCACTTTCTAATATATATATATACATGTATATATTTGATAAAAAGGAAAAG
>OZ024740.1:21627535-21722535 GCA_964016885.1 Eledone cirrhosa
GAATTTTTAGATTTTAGTATAAAGAATATCTCCTCCGCGCAGAGGTCACATGTCTCAGAGGATGAATTAAAAGGAATCCCTCTTGAGACTATATTCCAAGCCGTCGAATATCTAACGTTATCTTGCCTAAGTTGCCAGAGTACGCCTGATAGTGCTGTTGAAGATTTTTTGCTTGGATCTGTAAAAGAATTCTTGTGGTTATTATAGCGAAGTTTAAATTCCGTCGATGTGGAACCGACGTAGTTAAAAGAATTAGAGTCCGTTTTAACATTACAGTTGTATATTATATTTTTAACTAAGCAGTTGTTATTTAACGGACATTTAGATCTATCTCTACAGTTACATTTGTTAACTTGTATATTATTTATGCTATTATCGCTAGGTTTTAAGTTCCTATTATTTATTCTATTAATATTTTGTGCTAAATTTTTGGTGGATGAGTAGGTTAATTTTATAGTATGTCTATTGAAAATTGAGTGATACCTATGTGTTCTAGGGAAGCGATTATCAAGAGCTTTAAAAAATAGTTTAGCGATGTGGGTTTTAATGTTTAGTGAGAAAGGGGGGGCAAACCATATTATGTTCCTAGTTCTATTTCTTTTTTGGCTTTTGAAATTATTGTAATGCTTTCTATTATAGTTGTTAAGGTTGTGGCTACTTTTCTCTATATATATCTATCTCTATCTATTTCCTCTCCCTATATATCTCTCTCTGTTTCTTTACATGAAGTTCTTCTCTTTATCTATCTTTCCATCTCTCTATTTTGTTGCATGCATTTCTTCTTTTTCTTCTTTTTCTTCGTTTTCTTTCTTTCTTTCCTTCTTTCTTTCTTTCTTTCTGTTTACAATTTTTCACTGCCAAATCAACTTTTTCAAATACAAGTCGATGTTGAACGGTATGTCAAATCTATTTATCTATAAAACTGTCTATATTGTATTTTGTCTGAAGAAGGCATAACATATTGTTAATATGATATCCCTGAAATATATATAATGAAATAAATATGGTTTTATAAATATAGTTTCCATTTATTTAATATCGTATATATATATATATATATATATATATATATATATATATATATATATATATATATATATATATATATATATATATATATATATATGTATATATATATATATATATATATATATATATATATATATATATATATGTATATATATATATATAAAATAAAGTTAAATAAAAGTCAAATGATTAAAATTTAGCTTCGTTTATTACTGCTATATATATTTCAGTGACAGCCATCTTTGGCTGTGACCTCTTCAGGCAGTTTGAATTAGTATGGTATAGACAAGTACATATGTTGTTTAGGTGTATGATATTGTCAATACTCTGATATGCCCAGTTCCTTGTTGGGTTGTTAATTCACTGGGGAACTGGAGTCATATATGACTCCAGTTCCCCAGTGAATTAACAACCCAACAAGGAACTGGGCATATCAGAGTATTGACAATATCATACACCTAAACAACATATGTACTTGTCTATACCATACTAATTCAAACTGCCTGAAGAGGTCACAGCCAAAGATGGCTGTCACTGAAATATATATAGCAGTAATAAACGAAGCTAAATTTTAATCATTTGACTTTTATTTAACTTTATTTTACACTACTCCGGAGTAACCAAACCAACCTGCGCACTTCGTCGAGTGCTCCAGCCTGCATACTGAGGTGTTGGTATACAACCAACATAAACTCAAAATATATATATATATATATATATATATATATATATATATATATATATATATATATATATATACAGTTCAAGAGTAACCAATCTTAAAGAGGCAGATGGAGATAGGAGAGGAGAAGAGAGATTGGTGAATTAGTTAGAAGCCAAAGCGTAAAGGCATGTGCTCAATGTGCAATATGCAATGGAAGGCAGCTAGGTGGCTGGGTTCATGCAGAGGTTAGGTGCACAGAGCAGGAAATATTCATTAGTTAAGGAAAGCAAGACCACAAATTCCACAAGGAAGACATTATTAAAAGATTGTCAACATAGTTTTAGTTTAATTTAAGGAATGTAGAGAATAATAATAATAATAATATTAATAATGTCCGTTTACAATTGTTTCGCTACTCCATATAATGTTTCTGGATCAAATGATTATAGATCATTATTGATCTGGTTCAGTTGAAGATAATTAAATTAGGTACAATTAGAGCAGCTCATCGGAACTTCAAAGGGAATATAAATTAAAATAAAGAATGTTAGATGAATGTAATGTTCCATATATTGGTATTTCACTATGGTTTCCTGGGTATATCTATTGTCTGCCATAGTCGAGTAGTATTCTTCTGTCGAGGCTGCATTGTGTGAGATCTGCCTATGGGTAACAAGATGGCCGCCAATGGACATATTTACCTTACTAATTAGAGGGTGGTTTCAGGGGAAGTAACTCCTCGAGAAATTAGAAATTGTGGGTAGTTTATAGTTAAGAAGTGCTAATCTTTTAATTGAGATTAACGATAGAACGGAGGTAACTATTAGCTGTCAACATCGAATGGCTAATTCCTTCGCCAACAGAATATTTGACCCAACATAGTCATCTAGTCCCATTTTTACTTATAGCTAATAAGTTAAATAGTTATAGCTAATTTGGATAATTATAAGTTACATTGTCTCTCAATTAAAAAATTAGCACTTCTTAACTATAAACTACCCACAATTTCTAATTTCTCGAGGAGTTACTTCCCCTGAAACCACCCTCTAATTAATAAGGTAAATATGTCCATTGGCGGCCATCTTGTTACCCATAGGCAGATCTCACACAATGCAGCCTCGACAGAAGAATACTGCTCGACTATGGCAGACAATAGATATACCCAGGACACCATAGTGAAATACCAATATATGGAACATTACATTCATCTACCATTCTTTATTTTAATTTATATTCCTTTTGAAGTTCCGATGAGCTGCTCTAATTGTACCTAAGTTAATTATCTTCAACTGAACCAGATCAATAATGATCTATAATCATTTGATCCAGAAACATTATATGAAGTAGCGAAACAATTGTAAACGGACATTATTAATATTATTATTATTATTATTATTCTCTACATTCCTTACATTAAACTAAAACTATGTTGACAATCTTTTAATAATGTCTTCCTTGTGAAATTTGTGGTCTTGTTTTGTTTAACTAATGAATATATATATATATATATATATATATATATATATATATATATATATATATATGTGTGTGTAAAAGGTAAACAGAAATAACAACACAATCGGTACAGTATATGGAAAGGATATATTAGGTTAACGCTTGATATAGCAGAAGAGGGTATTAACGTTTCGGACGCTAGTCCTTCATCAGAAGAAAGAATGAGAAATAAGATAGATTGAGGGGACGGGCGGGTTGGAATTGGAAAAAATGTCTTTAGATAAAAATAACAGGTCCATTCATGATATATTATAGATAACGAGGAATCAGTAATACATCAAACCACATATTACATATGTTTCTCCGCCGATCAGCTCGAGCAGGATCTGTTACAGATCGAACCCGACTCTGCATTCCGATATATATATATATATATATATATATATATATATATATATATATATATATATATATATATATATATATATATATATATATATATATATATATACATATATATATATATATATATATAATTACATGTCATATCGACCACATACCTTGTATATGTTTTCTCAATCTCTACCTTTCCAAACACAAGTTTGAATAGAAACAAAAATTAAACATAACCACACACGCAGTCCATAAGTTGTATATGTATTCGTAGATACCCAGTAACCCATTCGTAACACATTTTCTGCTGAATATGTCGGTACTTATGGTATAGAAAATGAAAGAATTATTATTGTTCCAGAGACGTAAAAGTGGAGTTTGCCCGACAGAAGATGGGGGGACGGTAAACGAGGGTTACAATGAGATGGAAACTATTGATGGTTCAATGCAGAAGAGAAGAGATACTGAAACCTCCATAAGCAGTGAGCAAAGACGTGATCTAAACCGGAGGAAATCTAGGTAAGTACAGAACTATTGTAACATGGTTGTCACAGCAGGTAGGTGTAACATGGCTGACAGTAGAACAGTTGTAACATGGCTGTCACAGTAGGTAGGTGTAACATGGATATCAGAGCAGGTCAGTTGTAACATGGTTGTCACAGCAGGCCAGTTGTAACATGGCTATCACAGCAGGTCAGTTGTAACATGGCTGTCACAGTAGGAAAGTTGTAACATGGCTATCACAGCAGGTCAGTTGTAACATGACTATCACAGTAGGACAGTTGTAACATGGCCGTTACAGTAGGTAGGTGTAACATGGCTGTCACGGCAGGTAGGTGTAACATGATTCTCACAGTAGGACAGTTGTAACATGGCTGACACAGCAGGTAGGTGTAACATGGCTGTCACAGCAGGACAGTTGTAACTTGTCTGTCACAGCAGGTGGGTGTAACATGGCTATCACAGCAGGTCAGTTGTAACATGGCAGTCACATGCTGTAGGTGTAACATGGTTGTCACAGCAGGTAGGTGTAACATGGCTGTCACAGCAGGATAGTTATAACATGGTTGTCAGAGTAGGACAGTTGTAACATGGCTGTCACGGCAGGTCAGTTGTAACATGGCTGTCACAGCAGGTCAGTTGCAACATGGCTATCACAGTAGGACAGTTGTAACATGGCTGTCACATTAGGTAGGTGTAACATGGCTGTCACAGAATGTCAGTTGTAACATGGCTATTACAGTAGGACAGTTGTAACATGGCTGTCACAGTAGGACAGTTGTAACATGGATGTCACAGCAGGATAGTTGTAACATGGCTGTCACAGCAGGACAGTTGTAACTTGGCTGTCACAGCAGGTGGGTGTAACATGGCTATCACAGAAGGTCAGTTGTAACATGGCGGTCACATGCTGTAGGTGTAACATGGTTGTCACAGCAGGTAGATGTAACATGGCTGTCACAGTAGGTATGTTGTAACATGGTTGTCACAGCAGGTAGGTGTAACATGGTTGTCACAGCAGGTCAGTTGTAACATGGATGTCACAGCAGGACAGTTGTAACATGGATATCACAGCAGGACGGTTGTAACATGGCTGTCACAGCAGGTCAGTTGTAACATGGCTGTGACAGCAGGATAGTTATAACATGGTTGTCACAGTAGGGCAGTTGTAACATGGCTATCACAGTAGGACAGTTGTCACATGGCTGTCACATTAGGTAGGTGTAACATGGCTGTCACAGAATGTCAGTTGTAACATGGCTGTTACAGTAGGACAGTTGTAACATGGATGTCACAGTAGGACAGTTGTAACACGGCTGTCACACAAAGCATGGTGTCCGACCCTCTACTAATACTGTCAATAGTCTAATAATACGTTTCTTTCTGTGTTTTTAATTATTGATAATAGAAACAGATAAGAATAAGTGTACTTAGTTAAGTTGATAAACTTAGATAAGGAGAATAATCTATTTTGTAGAGGTTTTTCATCTCATAAGAAGGAACAACTATTTTTTACTATGAAAAAATCTTCTTGGCTTTCATTTTAAGTCCTTCAATAATTGGGACGAATGTACTCTTAGTTTGGTGATCCTTACCTTAAATAAGTCTTCTTCGAATTGTTGTTACAGTTGATTAAAAGGAGGGCATCTAAAGATTTTATATCCAAAGTAATTATAACAATTTTCACGACAATGTCATTCTAGAAAGATAAGATTCCTTATCTGACCACTTTAATGAAGGTTCGGTTTTGTAAACAAGACATTTTTTCAAATTAAATTGTCTGTGGTTGGGGAAAGTAATTGGCGGGCAATACAGTGTTTCTTATGTCCAAATCGAGTTGGTGTTTCTATATATATCAGATATGGTAGTTAGGGTTCTATGAAGGAGTCAACTAAAAGAAGCTTGGTAACAAAATTAATTGTGCAGAAATATAAACACGACAACAGTGTTTATAAGTACTCACCATTATATGTAGAATGAAGGGCGGTGGATTGGCAGAATCGGTAGAGCATCGGACGACATATCTAACGGCATAGGGTTACGGCTCTTTACATTTTGAGTTCAAATCCCGCCGATGTTTGCTTTGCCTTCCATCCTTACGAGGTCGATAAAATAAAGTACCAGTAAAGCACTGGGGTCGATTTAATCGACTTTCCCCTCTCCCCAAAATTGTTGGCTTTCGATCTAAATCAGAAACCATTATAATTAAAACAATGTTATCTCTGAGACGAAGCGAGAGTGTATTTGAAAACATATAGCAATGAGTTTTCTTATTTTTATATGTATAGCTGAGGTTGACTTTGCCTTTCATCCTTGCGGGGTCGATAAAATAAAGTACCAGTAATACACTGGGTAATTGCTGGCCTTGTGCCAAAAAGTAGAAACAATTATGTATCTTTATTTCGTGTTTTGTCATTGTATGATATTTGTATTAAGGCGGCGAATTGGCGGAGTCGGTAGAGCGTTGGCTAGAATGAGTTGTGGTATTCATTTCAGATCTCTGCTTTCTGAGTTCAAATCCCGCCCAGGTTAACCTTGCCATTCATCCATTCAAAGTCGATATAAAAAAGTACCAGTTAAGTACTGGGGTCGGTTCTTCCTCTATATCTCTTTCCCACTTCCATTCTCTCAACCTTTCTATCCTTCTCTGGAAGAAACCTGGAGAGGAGATGGGCTCCGCCAGGTTTACAAAATGCCCTAGAAACGCCCCTACGACTCACCCAGGAGTTACGGGACCATACATGCAATATTTGTATTGACAGAATCGATAGTTCGATGTACCACACACCAAATGGTATTCTATCATATCTCAGCCATTTCCGTGATGCCAACTTTGTATTTCATCTTTGAAGAGATAAATAAAATAAGTACTAACCAGATACTATAGACCAGTGGTTCCCAAAGTGGATTCCACAAAACAGTGTCTGTGGTTCCGTAACAAAAGGTAGAGGAGTATATTTATATTACAACTATATAACAGTATTAGACTTTGTATGTTACAGCTCACCCCTATGTAGGTTTAGCTGGCCCCCTCCAAGGTATATCTCGTTGAAGGTGTCTTGGGTGATTTAATGATAGGTGCCCCGGTCCTATCATGGTAGAGGGGTATCTTTATATGACAACCATATAACAGTATTAGACTTTGGGGTCCTCAAAAGTTTCTGAACCAAAAAGGGTTCCGCGTTTGAAAATGTTGGGGAACTTCTGCTATAGATCAATAGATCCTTCTATATCCACCCCACTAAAATGTGTAACCTCCGTCTGTCTATCTTACAATTCTTTATCAACTAGGTGTTCTGTAATGACAATACGTGAAGGAAAGAAACCGATGGATATGTTGAAGATGAAGTCGTTTTATATACTTTGGCTTCTCTTTGTGGCCGATGGTCAAAGTATGGTATTCATCTCCACTTTATATAAGGTAACACACATAATAAACTTATTACCTGCGCATATATTGTATAAACCAACAAATTTCTTTATCATCTTCATACTACCTTCTTTATTTACAATACACTTACACCTACATTATTATTATTACTAGCATAGTTACGTCCCTTTACGGTCTGAGTTCAAATCCCGCCGAGGTTAACTTTGCCTTTCATCCTTACGGGAGTCGATAAAATAAAGTACCAGTAATGCGCGTGGATGATTGCTGGCCTTGTGCCAAAAGTAGAAACAATTATTATTAGGGCAGCAGTAAGGGTGGTGGATCGACAGAATCGCTAGAGCGTCGGGCACCATGCTTCGCAGCATAGAGTTATGGCCCTTTGCGTTCAGTGTTTAAACCCCTCCGAGGTCAGCTTTGACTTTCATCCTTACGAGGTCGATAAATAAAACACCAGTAATGTATTGGGGTCGATTTAATCGACAGTCCCCTCCTCCAAATTTGCTGGCCTTGTGCCTAAATCAGAAACTATTATTATGAGGGCGGTGGGTTGACAGATTGCTGCCCTGATTCCTAAATTAGAAACAATAACTTTTCGGGGGAAGTGGATTGGTAGAGTCGTTAGAGCGTCGCACAACATGCTTAGCAGTACTTCTTCCGGTTCTTTAATTTCTGAGTTCAAATCCCGTCGAGATTGGCTTTGCCTTTCATCCTTTCGAGGTCGATAAAATAAAGTACCAGTAACGCACTGAGGTCGATTTAATCCAATCCCCCCTCCAAATTGCTGGCCTTGTGCCTAAATCAGAAATTATTAAACTCTATGCCGTAAAGGGCCGTAACTCTATGCCACAAAGCATGTTGTCCGACGCTCTACCGATAGTGCCAATCCAACGCCTTCTAATAATTTCTGATTTAGGCACAAGGCCAACGATTTTGGTGGGGCGGGGAAGTCGATTAAGTCAAGACCAGTACATTACTGGTATTTTATTTTATCGCCCCAGTAAGGATGAAAGGCAAAGTTAACCTCTGCAGGATTTCAACTCAGATCGTAAAGGGCCGTAACTCTATGCCATATTGAAAGCCAATGAGAGGCAGATTATGCATAACAGATCGGAGAGGAGTTGTACAAATCCAGTTGTAGTTTATACCTTTATAATTCGTAGAATAATGGGAAAAATTCAATGCTAGGAAGCTGTTAAAACAGCAAAATGCCGTCAATGACAGCTTCCTTGCGTTCAGTTCTTCCAATTCACTCAGAATTGTTACGTCCTGCAGAATATGTTTCAATATAAGCTTCATATATACAAAAGGGAAACACAAAAGGGAATCAAACCAATCTACAACTTCAGTGGCACGTAACAATTCTGAGTGAATCAGCATTGCACAACTTAACAGTAAATCAAGTAGTGACGACACTGGACAATGCCATAGCGGTAAATATTGCAGATCTAAACTATAATAAAATAAGGAGTGCGGGACTGCGTCCAGAATATATTTTTTTTTATTCCGTTTGTAAAATAAGTTGGATTACTGTGAATAAATAATGAATGAATATTACATAATTTATCTACTAAATTTCATTATTCTTGATTAAATATAAATAATATTGTTGCTTATTTTAAGATTCACTTCTTTAAAATTGTCAAATGTCAATACTTCCGGTTAGCGATCGCTTAAATAAACATTCATATATTTCCGTCGCTAATTTTCTCCTAATGCAGTTTATATAGAATATCGTCTTTTTTTAATGTATCATGGATTACGTTACTGATTACATAAGACAGTGTAACGCAGTCTTCATTCAATTTCTGTGTATATTGTCAATTACGATTTATTTGATGTATCATATCTACATATATATATACTTGCGTATAATATCAATATACACACTACACATGCTAGCAGAAAACCACCCGATATTCGAGATAACTGTCTTTATATCTTTATATTTACAATAAATCTTGGCAGGCATTTGGACAGACCTTCATAAAGGA
The DNA here is from genome assembly GCA_964016885.1 of Eledone cirrhosa. Lineage (NCBI taxonomy): Eukaryota > Metazoa > Mollusca > Cephalopoda > Octopoda > Eledonidae > Eledone > Eledone cirrhosa. Next base: position 21,636,960 of record OZ024740.1, read on the forward strand.
CGATCAGTTCCTGTCATTAGTCGGAGCATTTGCGTCTCTCTGTAACGCAGCAGGACGTATTCTGTGGGGTGCCCTAGCAGATAGAACTTCATTCAAGGTAAGTTGCCTTCCATTCAGTGTGTGTGTGTGTTGGTGCGTGTGTGTGTGTGTGCGTGTTGGTGGGGGGGGGGTTGCTGTGTGTGTGTTGGTGTGTGTGTTGGTGTGTGTGTGCTGGTGTGTGTGTATGTTGGTGTGTGTGTTGGTATGTGTGTGTGTTTGTGTTGGTGTGTATGTGTTGGTGTGTGTGTGTGTGTTGGCGTGTGTGTGTGTTGCTGTGTGTGTGTTGGTGTGTGAGTGTGTATGAAAGAGTATTTTATATAACCATACCCTACAACCCCAAGTATTGAGTATTCTGGTGAGTTTAAAACTGAATCCAGCCTGATTTATATATATATATATATATTGGTAAACGGAAAAGAAAATGCTGACAATAAGTGAGAATTACCTGTGCCGCCCCAAAACATCCCAACTTCAGAATCTTTCCCATATATATATATATATATATATATATATATATATATATATGCAGAGGTTATATTTAATTTGTTGGGATTCAACATACTTCCTTACTGTTTTTATAATATAATTAAGTAGTTATTCCTTTGTAAAGTCTCGTAAATTTTCATAAATTTAGAATTATTTGGATGTTTAAGTTTTGACTTACAACTATTAATAAATATAATTTTGCCAAACTTACTTTAACTATACTAGATTTTCTCTAATGTAAAATACTATATATTTATTTAAATAATTTATAATCCGTAACATACACATATAAACCAATATATTATTACTAATTCATCTTAATATAATATAAATACTTCTGTTTTATTTTTATTTTTACTTTTTAATATTAATATTAAATTAAATTTTTAATATTAAGGTAAATTTTAATCTTTAATTTTGATTTTTAATTTTTAATTTTAATTTAATTTTTCAACTTATCATTATAAATATTATAATCACAACGTAATGAACTCTACATTCTAAATATTATTCTTCTATGTTAATCTTATTTCTTGTTTCACTTAGATATATTTACGCTCTATATTTTTCCATTAAAATTTATTTCTTCGTCCACTCTGACTATCTTCACTATCACTATGTATAATCATTCTTTCTTTCCTCTTCTCTCTTTCTCCTTCCTTTTCTTTTTTCTCTCTCCCTTACATATCATCTTCTTCCAACAGTTTAATTTAAATAAACCGTTATCTTTTCAACTTTTCGGACACTCATTTGCATACTCACTCATAACTTTGTATTACCATCAATAAAATATTATCTCCACTATCCAGGAAGCTCCAACCGTTAAGGTTGTCTTTTTTCCGGGTATGTCAATATTTATTTATAAAACAAATCTTTATTTTATCTGATGAAAGCGCACCATAATTTGCCTTGGTTGCCCTTGAAATATATATAATTAAATAAATATGGTTTTATAACTATAGTTTCCATTTATTAATATATTGTAAATATATATATATATATATGAGAGTATTGAAGTTTGCTTGAAGCATTGTGGAATAATAAGATAAATTTCTTTAAGTCGTTTGGAAGCCTCGACAATGCAGATGGGTAAATCTCCCGGTAACAAGATCCGGTGGTGGAGAGAGAGAGATGTAAGTTGGTGTACGTTGAGATGCGTGGCGTGTATAAGACTGTAACCTGTAGAGGAATGAAGGAATGAGCGTAAAGGATAAAAATAAAAATAACAACACGAGAAAGAGTTACCTTGGGAGAGATTTAATTGTCCCTATATATTTCGGATTCACATCCATCAACTGGCGTTTTTTCCGGGGGGGGGGGGGGTTGTCTGTCGGAAAGGTGCGAAACGTGTCCTCCACTGTTCGTTGTTTTGAATATCTGAGGTATTCAGCAGAGCGCGCGTGCGCGTGAAATGGGATCGGTCAGGCAGAGGTCAGCGGCTGAAGTAGTTCTTTCAATTGTGGGAGTGGGATGGCGCTAGCTGTCAGTGCATTCTCTGCCTGTTTGGTGAATGTTACTGTGTGTGTGTGTGTGCGTGCGTTGTTTTCTCGCTTGAGTGTGTGTGTGTGCGCGTGTGTTGTTGCCTTGTTCCTCTGTATTGGCAGTGTAGTATGTTCGTATGGTGGAATGCTACTGTGTATGTGTGTGTGTGTGTGCGTGTGTTGCTCTCTCGCTTGTGTGTGTGCGTGTGTTGATGCATCGTTTGTTAACTTAAACCAACCACCTCATTTCGCTTCTCTCGGATCGGTTGTTTAATTGTGGCCCTAGGTGTTTGATCCAAAGTGCTTCCTTGATACGTAACGTGCCGACGTTTCTTTCTGTCGCTAGAATTGTGACAATGGGCCTTCCGTCTTTGTTTCCGCATTTGGCTATGTGTTTCCGGAAAGACGAGGCCCTGGTTTTAGTGTGTTCCTTGATCCGGATGTGCAACGGCCGGATTGTGCTATCTATATAGTATTGGTTGCACTTGTTACATTCTATCTTATACACGACGTATATGCGTAGGCAACAGTTCGCATGGCGCATCGGGCAGTCCCTGAGGGAGCACACGTCAGTTGATTTCCCGGGTTTCCTTGAGAGGCATCTTCGCAGGGAGCGGCCCGAGTGGGCCAGGTGGATGTCGAGGCCCTCCCTCCGTATAGCCTTGCGGATAGCGTTGGTGGTATTCTCGCCCAGGTGTGGCATTTTAAGGAAGCACTTGCCTTGGGTGCCTCTCTGTCTCTTGTGTCTGGTGTCTCCTACTCTGTCTGTGAGCGAGGTAGGGTACCCGTTCGTCTCCAGCACCTCGAGGAAGCGCTTGGTATGAGTGACACCACTCGCGGGATCGCTGCATCTGTTTTTGATTCGCGCTATCTCGTTCGTGATGTATCGACTTTTGGCACTGTTAGGGAGGGCGGACTTGTAGTGAACGAACAGGTCCCTGCAGGCTGCCTTTCGGTAGAAGTTGCGGTGGATCCCTCCCTGTTCCGTGATGTTTATTCGGAAGTCGAGGAGGGCAAGTGACCCGTCGTCGTTGGGGTGTTCAACACTGAAGTCAATGTTATCCTCCGTGTTGTTGAACATCTCATAGATTCTGTTCGCCATGTCTTGGGAAGATGTGAGGATGAGGATATCGTCCACGTATCTTGAGAAAAAGGCGACGGCGTTGGGGTGGCAGGCGTTGAGTGCCTTGCGCTCGAGGCTGTCCATGTAAGAGATCGCTAGCACACCCGACAGGCTTGATCCCATGGGCAGTCCCGACGTTTGTTGGTATGTTTGGTCAAGGAATCCGAAGTAGGTGTTGTTGACGACGATGGATAGGAGTTGGTGGATGTCAGTGGTGGTGAGCCCGAAGCAGTGTACGTCGGTGAATTGGATGCGTTCCATCAGTATATTGACGGCCGGGAGTGCCGGGCCGAGGTATAGAGAGCGACTACATCAAGGCTGAAGGCATATCTGTTATTCTTTCTGGTGTCGGGATACATTTGATGCAGGCGCTTCAACACCTCCTCGGAGCTGTTAACGTGTCCCGGCAAGGTGTCTAAGATGGGTTTGAGTATTCTGGCTAGGAGCCATGAAATTTAGTAGAGTGGTCCTTCCACGCTCGATACAATGGGCCTGATCTTCAGGTCGGGTCCCTGTTTGTGTGTTTTCATGAGGTGGTAGAAGGCGGGTAGTCTGCTGTTCCTCGTGAGGAGGTTGTATCTCAGCTTCTTCGGGAGCTCCGCCGGTCACAGATGTTGGTCCAGGCAGCGTTGATGTGGTCTTCTATCTGCGCGGGAGTGATTCCCGTGACCTTGGAGTAGAGGTTGTCATCGTCAAGGTGTTGGAGGGCCAGGGTGTTGTAGGCCTCTCTGCTGATGACGCAGAATTCTTTTCCCTTGTCGGAGGTAGATGAGGTTCTTCGATTTTAGGTTGGAGAGAGTGGTGAGTTGAGATTTGGTGAGGTTGTGTGTTGTGCGTGTGTGTGTGTTTGTGAAGTATATCCGAGACGGAGTGTTTTAGCCTGATGAGTTTAGTGTCGAGTTCGTGGTTCGCTGACATCCACCAACTCTTATCCATCGTCGTCGACAACACCTACTTCGGATTCCTTGACCAAACATAACAACAAACGTCGGCACTACCCATGGGATCAAGCTTGTCGGGTGTGCTAGCGATCTCTTACATGGACAGCCTGGAGCGCAAGGCACTCAACTCCTGCCACCCCAACGCCGTCGCCTTTTTCGCAAGGTACGTGGACGATATCCTCATCCTCACATCTTCCCAAGACATGGAGAACAGAATCTATGAGACGTTCAACAACACGGACGATAACATTGACTTCAGTGTTGAACACCCCAACGACGACGGGGTCACTTGCCTTCCTTGACTTCCGAATCAGCATCACGGAACAGGGAGGAATCCACTGCAACTTCTACCGAAAGGCATCCTGCAGGGACCTGTTCGTCCACTACAAGTCCGTCCTCCCTAACAGTGCCAAAAGAGGATACATCACGAACGAGATCGCGCGAATCAAAAACAGATGCAGCGATCCCGCGAGTGGAGTCACTCATACCAAGCGATTCCTCGAGATGCTGGAGACGAACGGGTACCTTACCTCGTTCACAGACACAGTAAGAGACACCAGACACAAGAGACAGAGAGGCACCCAAGGCAAGTGCTTCCTTAAAATGCCACACCTGGGCGAGAATACTACCAACGCTATCCACAAGGCTATATGGCGGGAGGACCTCGACATCCACCTGGCCTACTCGGGCCCCTCCCTGCGAAGATGTCTCTCCAGGAAACTCGGGAAATCAACTGACGCGTGCTCCCTCAGAGACTGCCCGATGCGCCATGCGAACTGTTGCCTACGCATATACGTCGTGTATAAGATAGAATGTAACAAGTGCAACCAATACTATATTGGTAGCACAATCCGGCTGTTGCACATCCGGATTAAGGAACACACTAAAACCAGGGCCTCGTCTTTCCGGAAACACATAGCCAAATGCGGAAACAAAGACGGAAGGCCCATTGTCACAATTCTAGCGACAGAAAGAAACGTCGGCACGTTACGTATCAAGGAAGCAATTTGGATCAAACACCTAGGGCCACAATTAAACAACCGATCCGAGAGAAGCGAAATGAGGTGGTTGGTTTAAGTTAACAAACGATGCAGCAACACACGCACACAAGCGAGACAGCAACACATGCACACACACACACAGTAGCATTCCACATTACGAACATACTACACTGCCAATACAGAGGAACAAGGCAACAACAGACGCACACACACACACACACACTCAAGCGAGAAAACAACGCACGCACACACACACACACACACAGTAACATTCACCAAACAGGCAGAGAATGCACTGACAGCTAGCGCCATCCCACTCCCACAATTGAAAGAAATACTTCGGCCGCTGACCTCTGCCTGACTGACCCCATTTCACGCGCACGCGCGCTCTGCTGAATACCTCAGATATTCAAAACAACGAACAGTGGAGGACACGTTTCGCACCTTTGCGACAGACAACCTCCCCCCCCCCCCCCCCCGGAAAAAACGCCAGTTGATGGATGTGAATCCGAAATATATAGGAACAATTAAATCTCTCCCAAGGTAACTCTTTCTCGTGTTGTTATTTTTTTTTTATCCTTTACGCTCATTCCTTCATTCCTCTACACGTCTTATACACGCCACGCATCTCAACGTACACCCACTTACATCTCTATCTCCATCACCGGATCTTGTTACCCGGAGATTTACCCATTTGCATTGTCGAGGCTTCCAAACGACTTAAAGAAATTTACCATATATATATATATATATGTATATATATATATATAATGTATAATAAACAATACAATATAATTACTTCATTACCAGAGGTAATGAGGTAATTATATTGTATTGTTTATTATACATTAAATTTTGCTCTGGTACTTACATAGAGCACTCTTCACTCCTATGACTTTTTCAATTTTCAACGGAAACTTCAATACTTATATATATATATATATATATGTGTGTGTGTGTGTGTGTGTGTGTGTGTGTGTGTGTGTGTGTGTGTGTGTGTGTGTGTGTGTATGCGTGTATCTCTTTCTCTCTCTCTCTCTCTCTCTCTCTCTCTCTCTCTCTCTCTCTCTCTATCCATCTATCTATCTATATTGGGGAAAATCGACTAATTTTATATTGCATTTGTGATAATATTTTACACGTTTTTATTGTATGTAAACTTCCCCCTTTGTATTTGTCCCCTTCTTTTGTGCCCCTGTGGCTAATAAAGAAACATATCTATGTGTCCATCTATCTAACTATCTCTCTTTCAGACAGCACAGTTAGCTATCACCACAATACTTACTTGTCTTTTTGCAACAATGAGTCTAACAGAACTTGGAGGAAAACCAGTTTTCTTTATATGGATATGTTTAATTTTCCTCACCTTCTCGGGAAGTTTCTCCACCTTTCCTTCCTGTACAATGCGTTGTTTCGGAGAACAGTATTACTCCATAAATTACGGATTAATGTTCACATCTCAGGTAAAGTTCCATTCTAATATTGTTGACATAAAGCTACAGGTTTTACTGTGACTTCTTCTTGATATAATTAATGTTCACATCTCAGGTAAAGTTCCATTCTAATATTGTTGACATAAAGCTACAGGTTTTACTGTGACTTCTTCTTGATATAATTAATGTTCACATCTCAGGTAAAGTTCCATTCTAATATTGTTGACATAAAGCTACAGGTTTTACTGACTTCTTCTTGATATAATTAATCAATTCTGTACTTCCACATAGTTTAAGATGGAAACCAATATATTCTCGGCTGTCGAATAATCAACTCCCTCTCCCTTATTTTACCGACCCCGTAATTTGAATTCAGAATGCAAATGGCCGTAACTCTATGTTGTCCGATACACTACCGGTTTTGCTAATCCACCGCGCTTAAATCAATATATAAATAATAATTTCTAACCGTGCTGATGGTAGTGAGTAGGGAGGTGGTCCTAGGGCCAAGGACACTAGAAGTCTCCACTGCTACGGGCTCGACCGTCAACCTATCGGAGAGCGACCGATATTTGGAGAGTTTACTCTCCTCGGCCCGAAGTGCAGCAGAGCCAGGTTTAGTCGTAGACTGCTCCAGGTTGCCGCTGGAGAATGTGTCGCTGCATGTGGCATCCCAGATGAGGGGTTTGCCACCGGGGAACGGGAAGATGGTCATACCATCTGGCATTTTTTCGTCCTCTTGGTCAAGCCACGCCAGCTCGAGCTTGGAGGGGAAGCCTGCAGCATCCAAGCCATGCGTTATCATCTCATTGAGATGTGGAAGGCGGTCGGTACTGTAGCGTCAGGACAGCGGGTGGGGGCCGAAAGTGTCTACGCTGTATCCGCAGCGATACAAGGCTATTTATCTCGATGGAAAGTTTATCGGAATAACCTCAAAAACTAAAAACATAATAAAACAGCAGATTTGGTTTCGGTGGGATTTGAACTCCAAGATATTTGTTCGTCGCTTTAAAAATTTTGTCAATTCCTGGCATCTCACTAAGACTTCTGAAATAATTTAGGAAGCTCATTTGATCCCTTACGTCCTATCTAAATGTCTCTCCACAACAAAGCGCCCTCTACGTGTTCGCTGGGCTTGCTAGAGATAACAGTAAAATAACGCATTCTACTGTCTTGAGAAAGAAAAAACTGCACAGGAAACTGTTGCCATACAAACGCCTAAAATTACGTGATGGTCATGGTTAGAATGTCTGTTCAATCATTGCTGATTAGGACTAAACAAAAACAACTACATTAGATATTTTAAACATTTTTATAGCGAATTTCCTCCCTTACTGTAATGTAAGGGAAAGAAGTTACTTGCTAAATAAGGTTAGGTCCCTTATTAGTGTTTCAAGTCTACCTGAATTATGTCCCTTGTAATTATTATCTGCCTAGTGGCCGTGTAAAAGGGAATATGTGGTGGACATGTTTGAAACGGTGGAAGACAAAGACTTTCTTCTTCGGCGAAACCCTAATTAATATCTTTCAAGTTTTACCAGAGTGACCGTGGCTTGTTGTCGGCTTTCTTCTGGGGATTTTATTTTGTTGCAACTTTCACATGTTTATTTTTAAACTTTTTGTTATAATTTTTTTACACAAAATCCCTCAAAACATGTTTAATGTTTTCTTAATGTCAGCCCTCTGTGGCTAATAAAGAAACCATAAAGACTGGCAGAATCGGTAAAGCGTCGGGCAATATGCTTAGTGGATTAGAGTTACGGCGCTTTACGTTCTGAGTTCAAATCCTGAGTTCAAATCCTGCCGAGGTTAGCTGTGCCTTTCATCCTTACAGGGTCGATAAAATAAAGTACCAGTAATACACTGGAATAATTACTGGCCTTGTGCCAAAAGTAGAAACAATTACTACTATGGCAGTATCGGTAGAGGGTCGGACGCCATGCTTTGACGCATAGAGTTACGGCCCTTGCCATTCTGAGTTCAAATCCCGACGAGGTTAACTTTGCCTTTCATCCTTACGGGGTCGATAAAATGAAGTACCAGTAATACACTGGGATAATTGCTGGCCTTGTGCCTATCGTAGAAACCATTATTATTACTATTATTATCAATTCTATTTTCTGTAGGCTATTACAGCAGTTATTGGGTCACTGCTCTCAGAACATCTGCTGGAGTTAATCGGTTGGCACGGACTGTTCTTCGTTGCTGCAGGGATATCAGCATGTGGTAGGTATCAGGGGATGCCCTCTCTCTCTCTCTCTCTCTCTCTGTATGCATATATATATATTACTAGCAGTGGTACCCGGCGTTGCACGGGATAAGGTTATTTGGAACGCGGGCCGCCAACAGACCTAACCGTGGAAAAACTGCATGCCTTGACAATATGTAAAAAAAATAAACCGAATTCTCTGATGGCTGGATACAGACAGCCAGACATACAGACAGATATTATAAGGGCGCGACGTTATATGTATGTATCTATCTAAAAAGAGAAAGACTAAGAATTATAGAGAGAGATCGCTAAATCGCCTAATGCGGTCCCTAGGGCATTGAAAATTTGAAATTTCCTTTGCTCAGAACACTCCCTGAAACATAACTATTACATGTGTAAAGTTTGAAAACACTCGGTTGGGTGGTTCTCGAGTGTTAGGGATCCAAACTCACACACACATAGACAGACATCCTCAGTTTTATATATATAGATGTCAGGTTGCTCTTGAGTGCTACTGGTAACATGTAACCCAGTACAACCTGTCACGTGGTCGGGTCGTTGGCGACTAAACCGGCAGCCCCACCAAGTTTACTTGGCGAGGAGGGTGATTTTGGACACGCTACAGGACAAAAAACAAAACCTGACAAAGGGCGGAAGAACTCATAAGAGTCAACGGCTATCTAAAAATGTGTAAATATGTCTATACATATGTATGTATGTGTATATGTATATGCATATGTGCATATGTATGTATATGAGCGGCGACATAGAAATAGTCGGGCTGGACACCCGATCGCGCGGTTAAACCACTGGGAGTGAAGGACTCCTAGTCTTTGTCAGGGCATTCTTCTAGGAGAAGCCAACTCAGGAAACTGGGATAACTCCGACATAAAACCTGCGGCTCAGTAGTTACCGATGATGTCGATTTTTTTCTTCTTTTCTTCTTTTCGGGTTATAGCTACTGTCGCTCAGAGAGTGGGATCGGCTCAGTGCACAGTCTTTCCACACTTTAAAAATAATCTTCGCGCACAGGCATTGATGATAGATTTAATTGATAATTATTAATGTTATTTCGTGCACTAGCCATACTCGATAACGAGGGGGCAGCCATCATATATATATATATATATATCCAACGACATCAAAGACCTGGGAGTAATTGTGGACAACAACATAAGCTGGGCCACTCATATAAACAGCAAAGTTGACATGGCCTGCAGAATGTGTTCCTGGATTCTCAGAACCTTCCAGTCGAGAGATATCCACACTGTTATCCTTCTCTTCTCCACTTTTTCCCGACCCCACCTTGAATACTGTTGTCCACTGTGGTCTCCCCACACAAAACAAAGTATCATCAAAGTTGAAGCACCCCAAATCGATTACAAAAAAAGATAGATGGCATGACAGGCCTTGACTATTGGAGTCGATTAGAAAAGCTCAACCTTTATTCTCTTCAGCGTCGCCGTGAGCGCTACATTATCTGCATGATGTGGAAAATATTCCATCAGCTTTGGCCAAATGATGTTGGCATCACCTTTAATGTACACCCAAGGCTTGGGCCCCGTGCTATCCGACCACGACAAAAATCTCACTCGCATCTAATAACAACAATAAGGCACAATTATTTCACCTTAATTGTATATCTACGACATCTTTCAAAGATGGCGTAGATATACAATACAACAGGAGTAACATAATAGCATCACTGAGGATGTTGCAGATGTGCAACGAAAGAACTTTGTTAGACTATATATATGTGTTTATATCTCTATTATATCTGTATTTTTGACCGTTGATCAGTCAATGGTAACATTGAGGACCGAATTAATTAACTGTGGAGATATAAAAGATACAGAAGCGAAAACCAACCAAACAGTGAGTGTGTTCTGTTATCATTTCTGGCAATATTATTACAATATGACCCTCCCCAAGTATAACAATATATATATATATATATATATATATATATATATATATATATATATATATACTTGGGGAGGGTCATATTTGTGTAATATTGCCAGAATTAATAACAGAACACACTCACTGTTTGGTTGGTTTTCGCTTCTGTGTCTTTTATATCGGTTAATTCAATTTATTCGGTCCTCAATGTTGCCAAAAATACAGATACAATATAGACACAAACACATATATATAGTCTATCAAAGTTCTTTCGTTGCACATCTGCAACATCGCCAGTGTTGCTATTATGTTTCCTCCCGTTGCATTGTATGTTTACGCCATCTTTATTTAGTCTGTTTATTTATTTATTTATTTGTTTATTTTTTTGTCTTCTCTGCGCATGCGTTTGCGTATAGTGTTTTGTTTGATGTGTGTTATTGTTTGGGTGATTGTGTATTGGTTAATATAATCTATCTTAGTTTACTAGTGTGTGTTTATATGTGTTTATATGTGTTTGTTGTTATTGTGCTTGTGTATGTACTTATCTATTTATTTATTTATCTATCTATCTATTTATAATTCTCTTAGGTCAGTGTTGTTTGCAATAAAAAATATCTTAACCTGTGGGGAAATACTGGTGAAGTTATTGAATGGTTCAATGATATTAATGAGAATAATAAAAAAATATATACAATTTGATATTAATTCGTACTACACCTTTATTTCTCCTATCCTATTAAACAAGGCATTAATTATGGCTATGAACAATAGTGAACTTACTAGATCCCAAATTGATGTCTTTCTTGCGGCCCGTAAAACCATAATTGTATTTGAAGATCAATTATAGAGCCGCAAGGATACACCTAACAACTTTGACATAACTATGGGATCTAGTGACTCGGCGCAGGTCACTGATTTGGTGGGTCTATATCTCTTAAATGAAATTCATAATAATCTGTCCTACCTTAATGGTGGTTTATACCGCGATGATGCACTGCTACTTATTGACTATAAAAAATTTAATATAGAAAGAACTAGGAAACAATTACATAAACATTTTAAAAACTTCAACTTAAGTATTACCTTAGATAAAAACACTAAAAACGTTAACTTCCTTGATGCTACCCTTTGCCTGGACTCTAAAATATATACACCCTTTCATAAACCAAACGAAAAACTACTTTATGTACATACCAACTCTAACTACCCTAAATCTACATTAAACTCAATTACTAAAGGAATATCAAATAAAATTTCTACTCTATCATATAATGAAACTATATTTAACAGTAATTCCCAATACTACAATGAGGCCTTAGCTCGATCAGGCCATAAAAATGAAATTAGATTTGTACCTATAAAATCACCTAGTTACAACATTATTTCTCACAATATGGCCATGAATAAAAGTAATAAAAGTACTAGCCACTCTAACTCTAGTACGAAGGGTAATATCAAACTTAACTCACACCAGAATAAACACCCCAATAATAATATAAACAGAAATATAAACAATACTTCAAATAATATTACAAAAAAAACAAAAATAGAAGAACTAATACATTCTTCAATCCGCCTTTCACTCTAAACGTCTCTACCAACTTGTCTAAGACTTTCTTCTCAATCTTAGAAAAAACTTCCCAGTCCGCCACAAATACCATAATCTTATCAATAAAAATACCATTAAATCTCTTATTCTAACACACCTAACATCGCATACAATATAGCTAGTAGTAATAAAAGGAAGATTAATAATTATTTCCAACTAATTAAATCGCAACAGGGGGTGAACTTACATAACAACATAGTACCAGAGAATTCTAGTAGCAATAATAATAATAACACTAATGAAATTAATAACAATGGGAATGATAATCATCATTACCCTAATGCTATCCCTAACAACCATGCATCTACACACCCTATTAACCAGCAAGTAAACAACCAGAATAACTGTAACTGTTGAACAAATAGAACTTGCCCCATAGGAAAAAATTGCTTAATGAAAGACATCATTTACTCATGCACAGTCATTACAAACAAATTCTTCTTTAATTCCTCTATAATTGTTGTATTATTCTTTTATAATCTCTGTCGCATCCACTGATACTGACATCATCTTCCCTCTTTAAATATGACACTGTTAATGACAACAATAACATCTATGTATCTTTACGATTGTTCTGTGGAATAGGAGGTTAATTATATGTCTAAACTTTGATAGTGCTCCGATGATTCCAAACGAAGGTTTGGCAGAAACGATTGTCAGCAATAAACAATAAAATGTTTTGAACATAGTTTTGATTATTCGCTAATTTATATACAATATATATATATATTGAAGATTAGAGTGGTTAGAGAATTGGATTCACAATCGTGAGGTTGTGAGTTCGCTTCCCAGACCGGGAGATGCCTTATGTCCTTGAGCAAGACACGTTATTTCGCGTTGCTCCTTCTACCTGGAGTTGCGACCGATAGATAGTATTAGCAACTGGAAAGACCAACGGAAACATTGTTTCCTCGCTTCGATTTGACGAAGGTCAATCGACTGTCGATATATACATATAGTGTGTGTGTGTATGTATGTATATATATATATATGTGTGTGTGTGTGTGTGTGTGTGTGTGTGTGTGTGTGTGTGTGTGTGTGTGTGTGTGTGTGTGTGTGAGTCCCGGGTTCAATCGAGGGTACCCACAGTTAGAGAGGTAATCAATACATTAGTAGAGTGTAAACATCATGTTTCATATAGAAATGGCTTCTACAGGACTAGAACTGTTTCACTCAAAAGAAATCATCAGGAAGCCATTTCAATATTAAACATGATATATTATCGTATTTCTTTAGAAATACGAAATTTCCATATATATCTGTATACAGCTATGCTCGAAGCTCAATCCTAATTCTATTCTATTATAAGTTGAGCCAATTTATGCAGCTTCATATGCAAATGAGATTAATCACCTCATTTACACAGGCAAGAAAACTATATATTCTCGACTGTTTTCAAGTCCAGCAGTCGCAAATGTGGGAGGGATCGTCCTGATGAGAACCAGTTAAGTTCGAAATGCAACGACGATTGTTCCACTTGCTTCTGCTGGACACCACCAGAGGGCGATAGCCCCGGTGTTTTGCATAGCTTCGGCTTTCTGAATGTTTATCTATAAACATATCGTATTTACGAAGGTCCGACTTCCACACTGATCTCAAGCAGTAGTGGAGTCGGTGCTGCTGTACGGGTCTGAGACTTGGACACTGACCAAGAAACTCACTCAGATGGTGGATGGGTGCTACACGAGAATGCTAAGGATGGCCATGAACATTAATCTGTACACACTGAGGATGAAGAACTCAGAGCTGTATGGGAGCCTCCCAAAAGTCACCCCGAGAGTAGCACAGAGGAGACTGAGGTTAGCTGGACATGCTCACCGACATCCAGAATTGACACTGCACTCAGTGCTCCTGTGGGAGCCCTTGCATGGACACGCTGGAATAGGAAGACGGAGATTAATATATGTCGATGTCCTAAGGACAGACACTGGTCTCTTAGAGACACAGAACATGGCAGCGATAATGAGGGACAGAGACCGCTGGAGGGAACTCGTCCATGGGTCTCGGGAATTTTACCCGCCCTAGATAGGTATCGTATTTCTTTAGAAATACGAAAGTCCAATACATATCTGTATACTGCTATACCTGAAGCTAATTCCTAATTCTATTATTTATCACTGAGTTAACCCCATATCCCTCACAATTATGTATTTCTCATTACAGCCACAGTTATAGCATTTATATTTAAAGAACCAATTCAGCAATAACAACAACTACAACAACTGCTTCAATAATTGTAACTACTACTACAAGAACTGCAAAGAGAAAAAGAAGAAAAACAACAACAACTACCACAACTACCACTAATACCACTACAACAACAACAACTACTACTACAATATCTACTACTTCAACAAAGGTAACTACCACCACAACTACCACATCTACAACTACAACAACAACCAAAGTAGAGATTTTCTTATATTTTGTACAAATATTTTTTTATAAACAATAAACTATTTTTGTTTATTTATTTCATGTTTTCGTGTTTCTACATTTTTTATAATTCTAGCCCCCCCCCCCCTCCCTCACAGCACCCCTACCACTCTAGCTGGAGTTACGGGTACATACCTATATACAGCACCCCTACCACTGTAGCGGGAGTTACGGGTACATACATAGATTAACGTAACACTGTAGTTGGAGTTACGGGTACATACATAGATTAACCTACCACTGTAGCGGGAGTTACGGGTACATACATAGATTAACCTACCACTGTAGCGGGAGTTACGGGTACATTCATAGATTAACCTACCACTGTAGCGGGAGTTACGGGTACATACATAGATTAACCTACCACTGTAGCGGGAGTTACGGGTACATACATAGATTAACCTACCCCTGTAGCGGGAGTTACGGGTACATACATAGATTAACTTACCACTGTAGCGGGAGTTACGGGTACATACATAGATTAACCTACCACTGTAGCGGGAGTTACGGGTACATACATAGATTAACCTACCACTGTAGCGGGAGTTACGGGTACATACATAGATTAACCTACCACTGTAGCGAGAGTTACGGGTACATACATAGATTAACCTACCACTGTAGCGAGAGTTACGGGTACATACATAGATTAACCTACCACTGTAGCGAGAGTTACGGGTACATACATAGATTAACCTACCACTGTAGCGGGAGTTACGGGTACATACATAGATTAACCTACCACTGTAGCGAGAGTTACGGGTACATACATAGATTAACCTACCACTGTAGCGAGAGTTACGGGTACATACATAGATTAACCTACCACTGTAGCGGGAGTTACGGGTACATACATAGATTAACCTACCACTGTAGCGAGAGTTACGGGTACATACATAGATTAACCTACCACTGTAGCGAGAGTTACGGGTACATACATAGATTAACCTACCACTGTAGCGAGAGTTACGGGTACATACATAGATTAACCTACCACTGTAGCGGGAGTTACGGGTACATACATAGATTAACCTACCACTGTAGCGAGAGTTACGGGTACATACATAGATTAACCTACCACTGTAGCGAGAGTTACGGGTACATACATAGATTAACCTACCACTGTAGCGGGAGTTACGGGTACATACATAGATTAACCTACCACTGTAGCGGGAGTTACGGGTACATACCTATATACATAGATTAACAGGTAAATAGATAGAGTGTAGAAACAAATGATTCTCTGCACTTTGAGATCAAATCCTGCTGAGGTCAATTTTGCTTCTCTTTTTATTCTTCGGGTTTTCTCTCTCTCTCTCTCTCTCTCTCTCTCTCTCTCTCTCTCTCTCTCTCTCTCTCTCTCTCTCTCTCTCCCTCTCTCTCTCTCTCTCTCTCTTTATATATATATATATATATATATATATATATATATATATATATATGTGTGTGTGTGTGTGTGTGTGTGTATGCATGTATGTATATAAATATATATATATAACGAAGGAAGTGTGGTAAGGAACCAGGTAGACCATAACGCACCAGAATACTCGATACTTTGGGTAATAGGAAAAGGTTCAGGACCCCGACGGGGTATGGTGGTTCCTTGTGTTGTGCATGGCAGACTTAATCTGTCGCTCAATTTAACACCACCACTTGAAGCTTGGACTGTCGCTCAATTTAACACCACCACTTGAAGCTTGGACATATTTAACTGCCTCTACTCTGTTTCAATCATTCGGGTTAGGTCTTCACTTTGAGGACATCTTTCTTGCACAGTTCCAGCAATTTCGGATGACCTGAAAAGGATCATTGACACTTGCTCAATGTAGCATCGAACTCAGAACGTTGTGAGTATCAATCGAAGTTCTCAGCTCACAAACCCATGTTTTTATCACTAAAATAAGGATTAGATTAAGACAATATCGAACTCAGAACGCTGTGGCTATCAAACAAAGTTCTTAGCTCACAAAGCCATGCTTTTACCCTAAAATAATGATTAGCTTAAGTCAAATTACTTTAATGTAGAATCGAAATCACGTTGTCATTCAACTGACAGATTTACCTATAGTTCTGAGACAGCTAACAATAAAAGACGAGTATGACTATTAAGTAAAGTGCAAGCTTTTTCCTAAGATCAAGTTTCAATTTACAGTTAGTGTAAACTGATTTATCTTTACGCTACCTAATACCTTAAGATAGATATGTCTTTTCTTGGTTTAACGTCACCACTTGATCCTCGGGTGCTTTAAACGCCGTTCACATTCAGTAGCATACATTTGGGCCAGATCTTCAGTTTAAACTTAACTTTCTCCTTTCTTCTTACCAGTCCCGGGGGCACACCCCCCAAAAAAAAATTAATGGGCCATAGGTGCTGCCCTTTCTTCTCTGGCTAACAAAATAATAAGATAGTAGGGTAAAAAAAAATATTTGTGCTAGTAGCAATCAACACCGGGCCGCGAACTCAATGATGCGACACAAATTTGCCACCACATGACTCACACCTATCACCTCTCCTACATTAATATTAGAATGATCTATTATACCTTTTCTTTGCTCGAGTAAAATATAAACATGCCCTACACACCGCCAACTGACATGAATTATGTAAAAGCGAGATCATTTATAAAAAAGTTTAATGATGGAGTGAAGAGCTTAAACTGGTTGAACGAAATATGGGAGAAGTGAAAAGTGACACACAATATCTATTGAGTAGAAACTTAGCAAAGCTCCAGCATTATGCTACAACTCTTCCATTGGTGTCTCGAGCAACTTGGGTCACGCTATTCCTGTACCAAAAAGTGAAGAACTGTAATGGACTTGTGAAGAAACCATTGGACAAAATGGAAGACTTCATTATGGGAATGTTTTTTGAAAAAGGATTTTCAAGCAATTCTGCATCATCTTCCGAACCAAATCCTCTCGAAGACGAAGATAAACCACATTCTCGACTAGTTTATTTAAAACCTGAAGAAAAAGCAATACTTGAAGCTATTATTTATCGATCTCATATCGAATGTTGTCGTTGTCAGAAAGCTCAGCTTCCCCAAACCTTCATAACAGACCCTAACACAGAGGAAGCCGTTAAGGACACCGGGAATTACATTAATAATAAACAAAGTGAGAACCGGTTGGATTTCCGCTGGGAATTACTGGCTATTAAAATAATCGAGAAATCTATTGTCGGACTTTATGTGGTCTTTAATGGTTGTCGGACAGTTTTTGAGGAAATGACGGGTGAGCATAACATCTTTCATAACCTGAAACCTTTGTTGTTTCTTCAGAAGCTTCTCACTGTGTCTTTACGTTGTTTTTATGACTGGCTTACCGACGAGGAGTCAACATTAATGGAAAGCAAAGTTAATGTTAAAATACCTTCACCACAAACCAACCACCATCAGTAGTAACCCTGGTCAAATCTATCTTGCAATCACCTTATTTTGTTTAACAAAACAAACTCTACATTTTCCTCGCACTAAAAAATCTTAAGATCAATTGTATCAAGTTTCAAGAGAAATTCCTAGCTGTTTTTGTTCACGGTTGAATTCATTTAACTTGTGCTACTAATCCGCTCCCAATATTTAATTCCCTAAAATATTTTACTCTTCTCCTTGAAATAATTGTTTCTACTATTGGTACAAGGCCAGAAATTATCCAGTACATTACTGGTACTTTATTTTATCGACCCCGTAAGAATGAAAAGCAAAGTTAACCTCGGCGGGATTTGAACTCATTCTCCTTGAAATAATAAACCACTGACCATATTTCACTTTTATATCAAAGCCAAACTGGATGAATATCCTTCGTGTCGTTGGCCTATCACAGGGTCGGCAGCCCGCCATCTTACACTGGACACCACACCAATTATCTAATTAGTATCGAATATAGATACAGTAGTTCACTTCAAGGTTGTGCCGACGTGATGCCCATCACAAATCGGTGCTCATACCGTATATATTTACAGATACCTTTGTAACCTTATTATATTTTCCATTTATTATTATTTCCTCTTATCCATCTTTTTCTGGGCTTGCCGCCAAGCATTATATCACCTGTATTATTATTTCCTGTGATTTCATGTATGTGTTTTTGTTCCAGTCAACAAACACAAATGTTGGCTGGAAGTATGCATTTTCGTCAGCGACTGGAAAGTATACTACCTTACGGTTCGCATGACTCGCTTTTATACCCATATTGTCATTCAACAAAATCACTCGTGAATTATTGTCTTCGTTTGTCTGACCTTACTACCTGTCGTCGTCGTCCCCCCCCCCCCGCACAAGGTAAAGCTGTCCTTGGAAAAATTACTTCGTTCTCTCCTCCCCAGAGTATTTTTCATTTGAGTTTGTTGTCTGGTGGTATAACAACTATACAGTAGGTATCTTTATTCGATAATAACGTTTATTTAATTATTTGTGATAAATTGTGTGAATTATTATTAGAATTAGGCCAAAAGTACTTTAAAAAAAACAAATGGCAACCCTGATCTAACAACGTTGTTAGAAACCTGGTTTTATATAATTTATTTACAATTATATTTTATCGCATTACTGTATTTGCATTTACATTTATTTTCATTGTTTCTTATTTCTTCATTCTGATTATTATACTTTTTGTTCTTTTTCCTTTCCATAAATCTTTTTTGTTTGAACAAAAACAAGCCAATGGAAGCTAAGCTAAGAAAAGAAAAGTGGATTTGGAGTGCCGAACTTTTAACGATGGCTGGACACTTAGCTAGTTTTTCATTGAGCACTTAGGAAAATGTGTTTGCTTAATTTGTCAAACAATTGCCGTGAAGAAAGTTTCAAATATTAAACGGCACTATGAAACTCATCATAATCATTACAAAAGTTTTACTGGAAAAGCACGAGTAAACGAAGTTGCACGGCTGAGAAATAATGTAACAAAGCGATCATCCTTTTTCATTAGAAAAGTTGAAGAAAGGTACCGAAACACTCGTGCTAGCTACGAGGTGTCAAAACTAACTGCAGAAAGGATGAAACCTTTTACGGATGGAGATTTCTTCAAATAATTATTGTTGAAGGTAGCAGATGTTGTTTGTCTAGAAAAAAGGGAATTATTTTCTCCGATCAGCTTATCGGCAAGAACAGTAACAAGGCGAATTGAAGAGCTGGCAGCAAATGTCAGAAGTGGCTTGGATGCATTTTAAATAATCTGGAGTATTATTCCATTGCTATCATGTTTGTTTGTGAGGGGTGTAACACCAACATTTGATATCGTGGAAGAATTTGTACAATTGATTCCTATGAAGGACACTAGCACTGGAGCAGATATTTTGGAAAGCATAATAAAATGGATTACCGAAATGAATCTGGATTTAGCAAAGCTTTCTGGAGTAATCACTGAAGGAGCATCAGCAATGGTTGGAGAGAAAAAGATTTGTTGCATTGCTCCAAAACCACATCAGTATTGATCAAAAACTAATCAAACTTCATTGCATTATTCATCAAAAAGCATTGTGCAAAGTCACTGAATTTTAAGGACATCATGGCAGGGGTCGTGAAACAGTGAATTTTATACTGTCGAGAGGACTAAATCACCGCAAGTTTCAAGAATTTCTAAAACAAATTGAAGCAGAGTATGGCGACCTTACATATTTTTCAAATGTTCGATGGCTTAGCCGCGGAAAAATGATAGAACGAGTATATGCATTGAGAGAAGAGATTTCTATGTTTTTAGAGAGCAAAGACCAAGATAATTCTTACTTTCAAGATCCACAGTGGGTTGTCAAGTTAGATTTTTTAGTGGCCATCACGGCCCACATGAAAACTTTGAATCTTGAGCTTCAAGGAAAGAACAAGGTTGTATTTGAGATGTTTGTTCAAATTACTGCTTTTGAGAGAAAACTTCGACTGTGAGAATCATAACTTCAAAAAGGAAACTACTCTCATTTCCCAAGTCTCCAAAATCACAAGAGATATAATACCAGACATCTTTGTGAGCTCTATTAAGGATTTGAGAAGCGAGTTTTCCTCTCGTTTTGTTGACTTCCGGCAATATGGAACTCTAAGTTATTTGGTACTCCTTACGAAACAGATGTGGAGCAAGTGGCAGAAGAATATCAGTTGGAGTTAATTGACTTAGTGCGACGAATCTTTGAAATCGAAATTTCAGTTCGAATCCACTGCTGACTTCTACAAGAAATATATATTGCCAAGCGGAAAATATAAAAACATCTTGACTAATGCGAAACTGATATCATTATTTGGAAGTACGTATGCTTGTGAACAACTTTTTTCCAAAATGAAATATACTAAGTCATTTAAGAACAAGGTTGCGTGACGACCACCTGGATGATGTTTTGCTCCTGACCTCGACAAATATTTTACCTGATGGGGAGAAGTTATCGCACAATAAGCAGAAACAAGTGTATCATTAACTCATTTACCATTTCTAACTGTATTTCGTTTGTAGTAAGGAATTTGCTTTTTTTTTTATTGTTGATTGTGATAGTTGTTTTTCTGCTATTCCTGCAGTAAAATAAGGATTTTTTTTTTGTTATTCCTGCAGTAAGATAAGGGCCCTTTTTAAAAATAAAATATTAAATTCCTTGTTTTGCTTTAAACCTCCAGAAAAATTTATTTATATATTTAATAACATGGCCCTCCTCCACGACACTGCATAGCTGTTTGGCCTTCTCCCCAAAAGGTTGCCGACCCCTGTCCTATCATGTGCGTGTTGATGTTTTCCTTCACTCACTGCCTCCGTCTCTCTTGCCCTCCTCATCTCTCACTATTATATACAAATGGGAGCCCACGCGCTGGCTGCCACGTTGCCCCAGCGGACAGAATACACAAGGCGTTTCCCATGAGTATGGTTACGGAGACGAGCTGGAAATGTAATTCCAGCTCGTGAGGCTCACACCTGCGGGTTGCCAACTCTGTGCCGATGGTGGTGAGTAGGAAGGTGGCCTTAGGGCCAAAGACACAAGAAAACCAAGTTATTTTAAACTATTTCCACCTAATATATTGTAAACCGAAGGACGGTGGATTGGGAGTCATTAGCGAGTCGGTTAGAATGCTTTGTAGTCTTCGTTCCAAATGTCTGGACTCTGGTACTTTTTTTTTATTTTTTATTGAACTCGGTCAGTAACTGGAGTCTCTCTCTGTCTCTTTCTCTCTTTCTCTCTCTCTCTTGTGTGTAAGAAATCTACTGTGTTCAGACATGTAGAGGGGATGGGCTCTGCCAAGTTCCAAAATGTCCTAGACACGTCCTGAGTTACTACAGCGCTCCCTACATTAGGGACTACAGTCGGGGCCGGATTAAAACCCTTAGAGGCCCTAAGCACTAAAAAATGTTGGTGCCCACTATACATTTGTAGATCAAAACATAAACAATAATATATGGTAAATTAAATTGAAATTTCAAGATAAAGTAAAACATACAGAAAGAGAAAATAATTTTATTTATTGAATAATTTTTTCCTGCTTTTTTTTTTTCTTTCAAAGTCTTTGATCAGATCCTCGTAACCAATCTTGCGTAACACATCTGCTTCTATACACAATAGGGATAAAGCATCCAGTCTGTATTGTTGCATGGTTGTTCTGAAGGTATTTTTAATATATTTCAACCGTGAAAATGAACGCTCCGCTGAGCAGTAGGTAACCATTAATGTTAAAAATATATGAAAGGCTATGTCTACATTTGGAAAGGTACACTCAATATTGTCTTTTACAATCATTTTATAAA
Organism: Eledone cirrhosa; assembly: GCA_964016885.1. Classification (NCBI taxonomy): domain Eukaryota; kingdom Metazoa; phylum Mollusca; class Cephalopoda; order Octopoda; family Eledonidae; genus Eledone; species Eledone cirrhosa. The sequence goes on from OZ024740.1 coordinate 21,659,330, forward strand.
GTTCAGCATGATTAAATCTTGTTTTTACATTTTTTTTTTTTTTTTTTTTTTTTTTTTTTTTTTGTTCTGTTCTACTCATCTTATTTCGCACATATAAATGAAACTGCTGAAGCTCAGCTGAGAAATTACTATTGAAGTACTCTGGATAAGCATCGATCAACTTTTGACAGTACTGAGAATACCTTTCAATATTAGTAGCTGATGGAGCGCCTATATTTGGCACATCACTAAGAGAATTTCTCTGCCATTTCTTTGTATATCTCTCCTCTTCTTTCTATCTCAGCTGCAAGTTTGTCCACAATTGTGTAAAATGTGGTGATACGAAACTTATCTCTAGCATCTAAATAAACTTCTGCTGTATTTCCGTCATTGGGTACTTTTTTTCTAATACGTTTGCGAGTTGATGTTGTCCTGTAATCAACATCTGGAAGAATTTCCTTGGCCTCTTTTTCATATCTTTCAAATTCATCTCGTGAGGTGTTCAGTTGGTCAGCTAATGATACATAGAGATCTGCACATGTCTTTAAGTTCGCATCCTCATTTTGTAGAACTTTGCTTACTCTGTGAAAATTCTGCAAAATCTCATTCCAAAAAATCAACATAAAAACGAATTCTAGCTCTTGCATCTTATCAACATTATTTGCCTCTCTTCTAGCGTCTCCCTTTTGTGATTGATCTTCTTGGAAATCTCGGAACGATTTCAAGATTGCTGCTGTTGCCATAGCATGTGCTTCCTATCTTGCATCAGAGAGGGATTTCAAGACACATTCATTCTTAATACAATCTTTGAGAATTTTCCAACTGTTAGTGGAAGCGGAAAAAAAATTATAGAGTAACTGTACTGTAGAGAAAAAAATAACAGCCTCTTGACAGCAGTCAACAGCACTCCGGCCAACAGATTTAATGAATGGGCTGCACAGGGCACATATATAGCAAACTTGTTTGTTTCTAACATTTTTTGCTGCATCCCCTTATAACGCCCAGACTTGTTAGCAGCATTGTCATAAGTCTGACCTCTACATTTTGAAATATTTAACCCACAATCGTCACGTAAATGCAGCAGCACCTGGTTCGCCATATTCTCGCCAGTGTGGTTTTCTATTATGATGAAGGTTAAAAAATCGTTCAATATGCTGTCCATCTTGTAAATACCTAAGTACAACACTCAATTGATCGCTGTGATAAATCTGGTGTTGAATCAACGGACAAACTAAAATAACCAGAAGATTTAACTTCGTTAATAATGAACTCACGGAGCTTTTGTGCCATTAGTTCAATAATTTCCTCGATAGTGGTTTTTGACATGTAAGAAGGATTTCCTTTTCCAGAATTTGCATATTTAGACATGTGACCTGCTAAAATTGGATCAAACTGGCTTATGAGTTCAAGCATCCCTAAAAAATTCCCATTTTGCAACGATCCAAATGCCTAGAAAACGTTCCAGATCATTATATGGAAGGTTATCTTCAGAGGCTAAGAGAAAGAAAACACAGCGATCTGAAGAAAGTGAAGAAGTTCGGCATGCCCGTCTAGCTGCTAACAGAACCCAAACAGCTTTAGCACGAGCACACCGTTTGGATGAAAGGGAACAAAGGACTGTTGCTACACGAGAACAAATTAAGGAACAGCAGCAAATCAGACGAAATGCTTATCAAGCACATTGTTCTACTGCCCGAGCAGGAGAACAAGCCACGAGTAAAATGAATTGGCTCATGGGTGCTTTTTCTTATGACCTCCAAAAGAACTACAGCAGTAATCCACAAATCAACATTGGGAAAATGAACAAATGCTGCCAGTATTGTGGTGCCAAGAGGTGGGCAGCAGAAACCAAGTCTATGCTGCTCAAAAAGCAAAGTGAGCCTTAAAACAATACAAGAACCTCCTGAATTTCTGAAGAATCTGCTCCTTCAGCATACACCAGAAGCACGACACTTCAATAAATACATCATAAAATATAATTCTGCCTTTCAAATGACATCTTCTGGGGCTGACAGGAATGTGACTGACTTTAGATTCTGCACAACTTATAAAATTCAGGGACAGTGTTACCACGTAATGGGTGGTCTTTCTGCCACTTTCACAGGAGCCTCACAAATTTGTGCAGGTTTACTTCATGGGTTGAAGTGAAACACAGACGCAACAAAGATGTACCAATGTCCATGGTGGATTGCAGTTCTACATAGTCATAAAGTTACAAGAAATGATTCATCAACATTACATGTACGTCAGTGTATTTAAATATGCACCGGAGCATATGAACAACACTAGAGATCGTAAAATCATCATTAGGGCAGACAAACACCCAGCTTCAGAACATGAACGCAGATTCAATGCACTTGTCACTGATGAAGTTGCAATCATAATGGTTGATGAACAGCATGAACGACGTGACATTGTTTTGCAAAAACAAAGTGAACATTTGGAGCGAATTTGTGAAGCTCATAGAGCCTATGATTCACTCCAATATCTGCTCATCTTTTGGAATGATCAATATGGATATCATTTTCAGCTACGGCAGATCAGCCCAGGAACGGGACAAGAAACTGGCTGATCAATCAGCTGCACAGAATTCTATGCTTATCATTTCATGGTACGTGACCACTTCAACCAAGTTCTGCGATTCAAAGAAGTAACCAGCCAGTTCATGGTGGACATGTATGAAAAAATTGAAACAGAAGGATTGGGTTTTCTGCGAAGGAATCAAACTAAGTTGAGGGCAGATAACTACATCCACCTTAGAGATGCCATCAATTCTGATGTTGACCCAAGAAATATTGGCCAGCCAGTCATACTACCATCAAGCTTCACGACAGGACCACGTACGCAAGATGCAATGGCCTATGTCAGAAACTTTGGTCGGCTAGATTTCTTCATTACATTTACATGCAATTCAAACTGGTCAGAAATATCAAATGAATTATTTCAAAATCAAAAACCAAAGGATCGACATGAACTCATTGCAAGGGATTTCCATGAAAAGCAAAAAAAAAACTCATCTGGCTCCTAAAAGAAGGAAGAGACTTTGGTGAGCTTAGTGCTTGGATGACCACTATTGAGTGGCAGAAGAGAGGTCTTCCTGACTCTCACACACTAATCTGGTGCAAGGAGAAGATAAGACCAGATGTTGTTGATAAGATCATTTCAGCAGAGTTGCCTGATAAAGGTGGTGATCCAGAGCTCTTTGAAACCATCAAGTCCAAACTCATTCATGGTCAACGTGGAGTCATCAATCCAGCCTCTCACTGCATGAAAGATAAAAAATGCAGCAAACATTATCCTAGAGCTTTTATTCGGGAAACTCGGACTGACATTAATGGATACCCCCTTTATCGTAGGCTTAGTATAGAACATGGAGGCAATAATGAAAGCCTAACATTTAGAGGAGAGGAGCTGACCATAAACAATCAGTTGGTCGTGCCACACAACAGTTTGTTTTGTAAACTTTTAAAAGCTCATATCATATGTTGAGTATTGCAGCTCTGTCAAGGCAATCCTATATGTCACAAAATATATCAACAAGGGCAGTGACATGGCTACCTTTATTACTGACAAAGAACTCAATGATGGTGGATTAAATGAGGTCAAACGGTATCAAACATGTCGATACATCTCCAGCAATGAAGCTATCTGGTGAATCTTTGGATTTGATATCCATCAACGCCATCCAACAGTGGTCAACCTCGCAGTCCATATGGAAAATGGACAGAGAGTGTACTTCACTGAGATCACTGCTCTTTAGTTGGCACAAGCATCACATGACACTACACTAACTGCTTTCTTTAAACTCTGCCAGAATGATGAATTTGCTCGATCTCTCCTATATGCTGAAGTCCCAACATACTACACCTGGACCAATTGCAAGACCTGGAATCGAAGAAAGCAGGGTCATTTAGTGGAAGGTCATGAAGTCAAGTCAAGTGATGCTATTGAGCGTGTTTACAATGTCCATCCCAACAACAGAGAATGTTTTTATTTACGGTTACTTCTGCATACTGTTCGAGGACCAACGTCATTTGAGGATCTCGGGTGCTTCAGAGGAAGGGAGTGCGCAACATAGCAAGAAGCATGTAAATAGCATGGACTCCTGCGTGACAAGGGACACTGGAAGAAGTGCCTAGAAGAAGCAGCAAACACTCAAGTAGCCAGTCAAATAAGACAATTATTTGCTATTATGTTCACAGCATGTGGAATTGATGAAGCTCATCTACTCTGGCAGGAGTACAAAAACAATATGTCGGACGATTATCTACACCTAGCCCGAAGACAAAATGTATATGGCAATATGTATATGGAATATACCCCAGGATTTACAATCAAACTCTCTGTGACCTGTCCCATCGAGTTCAGGCAATGAATAGCACATTAGCTAACTGCGGAATGCCAGAGCCATATGAAGAAATAGAGGTAGCACAAGACATTTTTTAGGAGACAAACTACGATAGTCAAGCATTCCGTAAGTTTGTGAATGAAAATGAACCTCGATTGATGGATGACCAGAAATACGCCTTCCACAACATCCTCGAAAACATTCAAAATGACAGGGGAGGACTTTTCTTCATCGATGCTCCTGCTGGCACAGGCAAGACATTCCCCATAAACCTCCTACTTGCAAAGGTTCGCCAAAAGCAGCATATTGCCCTTGCTGTAGCTTCAAGTGGCATTGCAGCAACACTTCTGGATGGAGGAAGAACTGCACACTCCATGTTTAAGCTGCCCATAGATCTCACACGGCATGAACAATCTTTTTGCAACATCAAGAAGAACTCACCCAAGGGCAAGCTTCTGCAAACATGCAAGATGATAATTTAGGATGGAGCTACTATTAGCCATAAAGGAGCAATTGAAGCTTTGGACCGGACGATAAGGGATCTGAGAGAAAATAGTTGCATAATGGGAGGAGTGACAATGGTTCTTGCTGGTGATTTCAGACAAACTCTGCCTGTAATTCTTCGAGGGACTCGAGCTGATCAGGTCAATGCCTGTCTGAAAACATCCTATCTATGGCCCCGCTTTCAGATGCTGAGCCTTACAACCAACATGCGAGTGCACTTAACTGGTGACGAAGGTGTCAGTGAGTTTGCCATCCAACTACTTAAATTGGGAAATGGACTTCTTGAAAAGGACTCCAATGACAATATTCAGTTGTCATTTGGCCATATCATTGACATAGAACAAGAACTGATTGCCAGAGTGTTTCCAAACATTCAGATTAGGTAATGTGATCCGAAATGGCTCTGTGAACGAGCAATCTTAGCACCTAAAAATGTTGCTGTGAAAGAAATCAAGAGAAGGCTGCTGGAGATGTTACCGGGAGAGAAAATATGCTACAAATCAGTTGACACAATCACTTCTCAGACCAGGTTGTAAACTATCCAAATGAATCTTTGAACAGTCTTGAACAAGCGGGAATTCCTCCACACAACCTGATACTGAAGCTTGGAGCATCGGTTATCCTGGATCCTCCAAAACTTTGTAATGGCACAAGATTCATCATAAAAAATATGATGTCCAATGTTCTAGAGGCTGCAATCATGTCAGGAAAATTTGCTGGTGACAATTGTTTCATTCCCATAATACCTCCGAAGCCAACTGATTTGCCATTAGAATTTCAAAGACTTCAATTTCCGATCAGGCTCAGTTTTGCCATGACCATTAATAAATCTCAAGAGTAATCATTGAAAGTCGTTGGCTTGAATCTGGCAGATCCTGTCTTTTCACATCGTCAACTCTATGTTGGCACAACAAGGGTTGGGAACCCTGATTGTCTCTTCGTTGTGGCACCACAGGGCAAAACCAAGAATGTTGTTTATCCAGAGGCTTTGGAATGAGCAATGTCGTAATTCCTCATTCAATGACAATACACACAGAACCTAATTCCTTAGTTATGTAGTTTGCAAGGAATTCTGAAGCCGCAAATTTACTGCATGGTGTTGCTTTGGAAGAATATGCAGGCATTCCCGGGTACCTCTGCTATATAAAGTAGTATAAGTGAGGACTTTGTTGGGTAGAAATAGCAGCCAAATTTCCTTCAAATCCCACCTTATTTTCTCAGGTATGTATATATGTATGAAGCAAAAAGAAATGGTTCTATGTGATAACTCGATCTACTAGAAATATTAGCAAAATCTATTTCAAATCACAAACAACTGTCTTACACACATACATGTGTGTGTATGTATCTATGTATGTCATGTGAGCCACTATAACTGTTGGTATAGCTAATAGAAATAGAAAACAAATCTCCCTCAAACAAGATCCTACTGCCATAGAGGCAAAGATTGGTGAAAGCTACAGTGTACAAATTTAAATACACTTTCCCCGAATCACAGAAATGAGTAAGTAAATGCTTCTTTCAATCATAAACCAATGCTAAATTTATTTTCTTATTTTATTTATGGTTTTTAAAATAGTCTTTACATGTTGTTTGAATTTCAGAGGTTCAGATTGAGCAAAAAAAAAAAAGAAGTAAAGGATAAATAAAAAAAAATCTAAATGTATTTTTTTGGTCATGCCCTTTTCACTGACAACATACCTAATGATTCATCTATGAGTAAAGCATCATATATGCTGACTGTAATAGGGAGCAGTATTCAAAAAATCACCACTGGAAAAAAATAATATTTTTATCTAGATGATTTACTTTGACCAAACGGCAATAAATATTCTCCAAATACTCCTACTTTGGTTAAAATTCAGCAATAATATTTGAATGGTCACATATTTTGTAGTGTGCAAAATATAATGTAACTTTCATAAAATACCCGGGTATCACCGGGTAGCTCAGCTAGTGTATATATATAAATTTAAGTTCTTCATTCTGTGTGTCCGCTTAAAACTCGGAAACTACCGAACAGACACCCACAAAATTACATATACATACATCTATATATATTACGTGTTTCCATAGGAAAGGTGAAGGAGCGTGCTCTATGTAGACTACAGAGCTATTTAGTTATGTAAAAAACAACATAAGACAATTATTTCATGAAATAATGGTCTTATGTTATTACATAACTATATATATATATGTATTGTTATACTTGGGGAGGGTCATATTTGTGTAATATTGCCAGAATTAATAACAGAACACACTCACTGTTTGGTTGGTTTTCGCTTTTCGCTTCTGTGTCTTTTATATCGGTAATCTAATTTATTCGGTCCTCAATGTTGCCATTGACTGACCAACGGTCAAAAATAATACAGATACAATATAGACACAAACACATATATATAGTTTATCAAAGTTCTTTACTTGCACATCTGCAACATCGTCAGTGGTGCTATTGTTTCCTCCCGTTACATAGTATGTCTACGCCATTTTTATTTAGTCTGTCTATATATTTATTTATTTGTTTGTTTGTTTGTTTATTTTATTTTGTCTTCTTTGCGCATGCGTTTGCGTGTGTGTATAGTGTTTTATTTGATGTGTGTTCGTGATTGGGTGACTGTGTATCGTTTAATTTATTCTATCTTCTCTAGTTTGTGTTTATATGTGTTTGTTGTAATTGTGCTTGTGTATGTATTTATTTATTTATTTATCTATTTATTTATTTATTTATACTTCTCTTAGGTCAGTGTTGTTTGTTTGGGTGTTGTTGTTATTGTCTAAACATAGAAATGACCCAGCAGATAGGCAAATCAGAGAGGCCAGTGAAATAGAACTTAGAAGGCCAAGACTAAACAGAAAGAATGAATGGAATAACAACAACACCCAAACAAACAACACTAACCTAAGAGAAGTATAAATAAATAAATAGATAAATAAATACATACACAAGCACAATAACAACAAACACATATAAACACACACTAGAGAAGATAGAATACATTAACCGATAAACAGTCACCCAATCACAAACACACATCAAACAAAACACTATACACACACGCAAACGCATGCGCAAAGAAGACAAAATAAAATAAACAAACAAACATAAATAAATAAATAAATAAATATATAGACAGACTAAATAAAAATGGCGTAGACACACAATGTAACGGGAGGAAACAATAGCACCACTGACGATGTTGCAGATGTGCAACGAAAGAACTTTGATAAACTATATATATGTGTTTGCGTCTATATTGTATCTGTATTATTTTTGACCGTTGGTCAATCAATGGCAACATTGAGGACCGAATAAATTAGATTACCGATATAAAAGACACAGAAGTGAAAAGCGAAAACCAACCAAACAGTGAGTGTGTTCTGTTATTAATTCTGGCAATATTACACAAATATGACCCTCCCCAAGTATAACAATATTTGTTTCGACACACGATTTCATATAAAAAAACCTCGCAAAACTATATATATATCATCATCATCATCATTTAACGTCCGCTCTTCCCTGCTTGCAAGGATGGGACGGGTCTTATTCAGCACAGCATCTCTCCACTCGACACGGTCCTTCGTCATCTACATCGTGAGCTTCAACGATCTGAGGTCTGTTCTCACCACCTCCGCCCATGTTTTTCGTGGTCTACCTCTATCACGTCTTCCTTCTTCCTGGCACTTCTTCACCCATCGGTCATCCTCCATGCGCATCACATGTCCATACCACCTCAGTCTCCTCTCCCGTACACTACATTCTATCCCTCTCAGACACATTTTCTCTCTCAATACATTCATGCTGGGTCGTTCACGTACATTGACACTTCACATCCAACGGAGCATGCTTGACTCATTTCTCTCCAGCCGTCGCATATCCTCTGCAGTTGCTGCCCATGTCTCACTACCATGCAGCATCGCGCTCCTCAGGCAGGCATCATATAACCGGCTTTTCGTACGCAGGGGGGAGCCCTTCTTCATCAGCAGAGGAAGCAGCTCCCTAAACTTCTTCCAACCTGTCCTTATTCTAGATACTATGACCTCGGACACCCCCCACCCTCCCATGCTAATCTGATCTCCTAGGTACCGGAAGCTATCCACCACTTCTATAGCACCCTCCTGCATTTGAAAAATGTGTCTATCAATGCGACTTCTTCTGTCTAATTTCCCTGTACATCGACTGCATACATATTTCTCCCTACCTGTTAGTTTGCCTGCTATCCCGCTACATCTCTTGCGTTCCCAGGATCTGCATTGTGTGCATTTTATAGAATGTATGCCAGTTCCTTTTCTGCATATCGAACATGGCCATTTCCCTGACGGAATCAGAGTTTTGTCCTCTTTTCTACTCATCAACACTTTTGTCTTAGCTAGGTTCACTCTCAGTCCTCTTGCTTCCAACTGCTGTTTCCATAGCCAGAATTTATTCTCTAGCTCCTCTACTGATTCTGCTATAAGAACCAGATCGTCAGCGTAGAGAAGTTCCCATGGACAGCCAGTCTTGAACTCCTCTGTTATGGCTTGGACGACTATAATGAACAAGAGCGGGCTGAGGACCGAACCTTGATGTACTCCTACTTGTATCTGGAATTCCTCACTAAACTCCATTCCTACCCTGACTTTACTGACAGTACCTCTGTACAAAGTTTGCACTGTCCTCACAAGCCATTCCTCAACACCTAGTTTCCTTAGGGACCACCAGATGACAGATCGGGGTACCCTATCAAAGGCCTTCTCTAGGTCAACAAAGGCTAAGTATAGTGGCTTATTTTTCTCTAAGAACCTCTCTTGCAATTGTCTCACCAAGAAGAGGGCATCTGTTGTATTCTTCCCAGGCACAAAACCAAACTGCATCTCATCTAGTTTGACCCTTTCTCTATTATCCTTTCTGCCACTTTCATAACCTGACCCATCAGTTTTATACCCCTATAATTGCTCCTCTCCAGAGCATCCCCCTTTACTTTTGTAGCAATTTATGAGAATACTGCTGCACCAGTCTTTGGGTATGACACCACCATATATAGCCTGATTGATGATGCGTGCAACCAGTTTAGTGCCTACGTCCCCTGATGCCTTCAGCATCTCAGCAACTATTCCCGATGGTCCAGCATCCTTACCATTTTTCATTTCCTTAATCGCCTCTTGGATCCTATATCCGCCAATCTTAATAGCTGGTCCCTCTGTCGGATCTACTAAGGGTAATTTCTCTCTCTCCCATTCGTTCTTCACATTCATCAGTCTCTCATAATGACATTTCCAGGCCTCCTTTTTCTGATCATTCGTGACACTAAGTACACCGGCATCATTCCGGACACATTTATCTCCAACAACATCCTGATTTGCATTGACACACTGCCTTGCAATGTGGAACACCGCACGCCTCTGATCTTCCCGTCGCAGAACATTAGCAAACCTCCTACCCTCAGCCTCCCTGCGTGCTAAGTAACTTGACGTCTAGCTTCTCTCTTAGCGGCTGTATATTCTTCCCTACTCCCACCCTTTTTCCAAGCCTTCCATGCTAGTCTTTTGTCTCTAATGGCCTTATCTACTATGCTGTTCCATCACCAGGTCACTGTCTGTCTGCTTGGAGCTCTGCTCCAGCCACAAGTTTCATCAGTAGCCTGCAGTAAGTTGTCACGTAAGAAATTCCAGTTATTATCTATGTCATACGTCTCTAAATCGTCTTCTTTTTCGTCATATACATCTTGAAGGGCTTTCCTAAATTTGTATTTTAGTGAAAGGTCTTTCAGCTTCCAGACCTTTTTCCTCCACATCTTCCTGTATGTCTCATTCCATCCCTTCCTTACTGAGATATCACTAACGACTAACCTATGCTGTGGGGTACATTCTTCCCCAGGGTATGCCTTGGTATTAGACACTATCTGCCTGTCCCGCTGCCTAACTAGTAAGAAGTCAATCTGGCTTATGTGCTCGCCAGATTTGTAGGTTATTAGGTGATTGGCAGGTTTCTGGAAGTTTGTGTTGCAAATAGTCAATGTACTTGCATCACAAAATTCAAGAAGTCTCACTCCTTCTTCATTTCTTGAGCCGTAACCGTGCCCACCATGTACCCCCAGTGTAACCACCCTGGAGCTGTCCAACATCACCATTGAAGTCCCCTGCTAGCATAACGATGTCTCCGTCCTCTGTCATTGCGGTTGTTTGTAAGAGTTGCTCGTAAAAGCAGTCTTTCTCATCTTTGCCTAGGCCTGCTTGGGGAGCATAGGCAGAGATGATTGTCAGTAGTCTCCTGCCTACAACTAATCTAAGCTTAATTATTCGATTACTAACTCGAACTACCTCTATTGTCTTATTGATCCATCTCTCAGCCAGGAAAATGCCTACTCCCCCTAACCCATCATACTTACCTACCCAGAATAGCTTATAGCTAAGATGTTTGCCTACGACTAGTCTCGCAGAGGCACCTCTCCATCTCATCTCTTGCACGCAGCACACATCCACATGCCTTCTCTCCAGCATCTCCGCTATTTCAGCAGATCTACCTCTGAGAGTGCCAACATTAAGTGTTGCAGCTCTGAGATGCGACGTCTACATATTTTGTTGTTGTTCCTATCTATTTGTTGCTGCGCTGCTAAGCGTTTTGGCATTGGTACACTGGTTTGACGCCCTTCTTAACACCAGCGCCACTTTACAGCATGGACTGGGTGCTTTTATTTGTGCCACCAGCACTAGAGAGGATGTCTTACTAGACTCAAGGGCCCTCTCTACCCCTCCATTTTACAGCATGGTCATAAAAAAAACACTTATTGACACGACACACACACACACACACACACACACACACACACACACACACACACACACACACACACACACACACACACACCAACACTCATGCATACAAACTACAAACACACGCCACTCACACACACACACACACACACACACACACACACACACACACACACACACACACACACACACACACACACACACACCAACACTCATGCATACAAACTACAAACACACGCCACTCACACACACACACACACACACACACACACACACACACACACACACACACACACACACACACATTACCGGCAGTACTGATACAAAATCAAAATCATGTCAACTGTTGACTTTTCCCAGTCCAGTTCAGTTTTTATATAATAATAATAATAATAATAATTCGCTGGTGGTGGTGGTGGTGATGGTGGTGGCAGTTGTTGTTGCTGTCGTTGTTATTGTTGTTGTTGTTGTGGCTGCTGCTGCTGCCGCCGTTGTTCTTCATTTCACCGATGTTGCTGCTGCAGACAATGGTGCTGCTGCTGTTATTGTAGTCGCATATATATAAATACATACACACACATTCAACACAGACAATGGTGTTGTTGCTGCTGCTGTTGTTGCTGTCGTTGTTGTTGTAGTTGCTGTTGTAGTTGTAGTTGTTGCTGCGTTGAAATCTGGTCGCATCCACTGAGATATACATACACACACACATATATATATATATATATATATATACATACATCAAAGGAGTTAGCCAGCTTAGATAGGGTTATGTGGTGATGGTGGGGAGCGAGTGTAGACGTTGTCTTTATTGTGGTGGCGAGGGGCAGTGAGATATACAAGTTCATAGTTCACCTTTTCCTCTCTTTTCAAAATTGGAATTTATGGCCTTTTGCAATGGCGGACAAGTAAGCGTAAAATGTAAATTTTGAAATAGAGATTGCTCTGGAAGAATATATGGAATATTAATATTTCTGTAGCTTTCACAGCTTTTCTCAGAACCTTTCCCGGCTTCCAATGAGCAAAAATTATTGTTGTATTTTGGTCTTTCAGAACACGAAAATTAATTTTAAAAAAAAACAAAAAAAAACTTATCCCCAAAATTTTGAATTAATTGCCTTTTGCAATGGCGGACATTTAAGCGTGTAAAATGTAAATTTTTAAATAGAGATTGCTCTGGAAGAATATATGGAATATTTCTGTAGCTTTCACAGCTTTTCTCAGAACGTTTCCCGGCTTCCAATGAGTAAAAATTATTGTTGTATTTTGGCCTTTCAGAATACGAAAAGTAATAAAAACTTACCCCCACGAAAAACCGTGTGTTGTCCTATCTATGAGCTCCCTATATATATTCACTACATCGCGGCCAAGTAATTGTAACAGTTGTTTTACTTTACTTCTTTAAATAGTTGATTACCGTTTTCACATACAAATATACGTTGTTTACATAAATGTATACATAGGTGTGTGTGTGTATATATATAAAGTCTAAAGTCTGTTTTAAGCCAGGAGGCTCATCAGGCAGGTGCTTATCCCGGTTTCATGGCGTGAAACAACTGAGAGTACAAGACTCCCCCTGGACAAGACACCAGTCCATCGCAAGGTTAAACCCCCAGCTATTACTGGTACTCATTTTCAGCTGAGTATTCTGGGGCAATGTGAAATGAAGTCTTTTGCTCAAGAACACAACACACAACCCAGGACTTGAACCCACAACATTATGATTGTAAGTCCAATACCCTTACCACTAGGCCACGTGCCTCCATATATATATATATATATATGCAGGTGTATATATTTGTATATAATGTACAAATTTGCTAAGATTCTTTTGTTATCTTAGCAATCTTGATTTTCTTTCTAATGCATTGTATGGTTTTCAAAATTATTTAAATTTGTATGTATATATATATATATACACACACCAATCTCGACCATTCATAAGTGTATGTATATAAACATTAGTCTCAACCATTCATGTTTGTACACCAGTCCCTACCATTTATGGGGGTATGTATATAAATATTATAGTCTATGGTTGTGTTCAGGGGCCTTGTTTGCCTTAAAAATGTGAGGGGGACAAACCAATATTTGTTGATTCGTAAAGGAGCATGTTAGTATTGCTTATGGTGCCTATCACATAAGTAAAATTTCACGTTAATTAAATTTTATATATTCAAATGAAGTTCAGATATAAAAAAAAAATAAACTTTAAAAGAATTTATTATATCAAATAAGCAAAAAATAAAACATGGTGAAGTATGGTGTAGTTTGATATGGTGCGGATTGAGGTAGATTAATGTGGTGTGGTGTGGTGTGCTTTGTTATAAGTAAGGATTTAAATTTCCACTTTGATTTATGTTAGAAAAAAAATTTTTCCTTCATTTTTGCATGTGCTATCAACTTCCAAGATGCTCGCAGTGGACTATGCTTTTAGCATATTAACAAAAAATATGACTTCCGCTGCAATAAAAAATGATTAGCTTTGTAAATGGTATTTCCACCCACATCCTTCCCCTTTTTTCTATAAAGCTATTCATTTTCGACAGGTTTCCTTGTCATAACCATTGATAATATCTGCAAAAAATAGTAATTTGGGAGCACCATTTATGTCAAATTGGGTGGTAAGCACAAAAATTAAAAAACAAAAAGGCCAGAAGAAAATTTGTTACACCAAGATCAATAGCTTGGTGTGATGTAGTGTGGTGTAACTTAGTATGGTGTGGTTTGGTTTGGTTTGGTTTGGTGAAATTATGAAATGGAAACCAATTGTAAACGATAGATTCCCATGTCATATTCAGTGATAATGAGTGGGAAAATAGTCATTTGCAAGCACCTTTCATGTTAGTTTGGGTGGTAACGCCAAAAAAAAAAAAAAAAACAGGTAGAAAATTTGTCACATTGATGTCCATACCATGGTGTGATGTAAATGGTAGGAGTAGATTTTCTGTAACCAATTTACCATGTTGTGAAGTATGGTGTAGTGTGATATGGTGTGGTTTGGGGTAGATTAATGTGGTGTGGTGTGCTTTGTTATAAGTAAGGATTTAAATTTCCACTTTGATTTGTTAGAAAAAAATGTTTCATTCATTTTTGCATGTGTTATCAACTAATATAACTTCCAAGATGCTCGCAGTGGACTATGCTTTTAGCATATTAACAAAAAATAAGGCTTCCGCTGCAATAAAAAATGACTAGCTTTGTAAATGGTATTTCCACCCACATCCTCCCTCTTTTTTCTACAAAGATAGTCATTTCCGACAGGTTTCCATGTCACAATTATTGAAAATATGTGCAACAAATAGTCAATTGCAGCACCTTTGATGTCAGATTGGGTGGTAAGAACACACAAAAAAAAAAAAAGAAACAGGAAGAAAATTTTTCACACTGAGATCAAAAGCATGGTGTGATGTAGAATGGTGTAGTTTGTTAGGGTGTGGTTTGGTTTTCTGTAGTTATGACATGGGAACCTATTGCAATTGATAGGTTTCCATGTTATATACATTGATAATGTGTAAAAGAAATAGTCATTTGTGAGCACCTTTGATATCAGATTGGGTGGTAAGCACACACACACAGAAAAAAAAAGAAACAGGAAGAAAAATGTTCTCACTAAGATTAATAGCATGGTGTAGTTTGTTATGGTGTAGTTTGATGTAGTTTAATGTGGTGTGGTTTTCCAACCTCCAACATACAGCCGACTATGCTTTTACCATATTAACAACAAATATGACTTTCACTGCAATCAAAAATGACAAGCTTTGTGAATGGTTTTTCCACCCACTTTCCGCCCTCTTTTTTCTACAAAGCTAGTCATTTTCAACAGGTTTCAAAGTCTTCATTGATAATATGTGCAAAAAATAGTTAATTGCGAACACTTTTAATGTTAGATTGGGTGGTAAGCACACACACACACAAAAAAAAAAAAAAAAAAAAGCAGTAAGAAAATTTTTCCCACTGAGTTCAAAAGCATGGTGTGATGTAGTATGGTGTAGTTTGTTATGGTGTGGTTTGGTTTGGTGTAGTTTGGTATGGTTTGGTTTGGTGTAGTTATAACATGGAAACATATCATAAATTTACCAAGGTATGGTATAATCTGGTTTGGTGTAGTGTAGGTTAGTGTGGTGTGATGTGTTATTGTGTTGCATTGTATAGCGTGATTCTCTTTAAATTAAAATCATTAAAATGTAATGCCTATCTTCTATATCTTAAAGAGTGACCTTAAATGTGATTAATGTTAGATTTAGGGTTAGTGTTAGGGTAAATTTTACTGTTAATGGTGAGTTTATTGTTAGTGACTGTGTTACTGTTAGTATTACTGTCACTGTTAGTGTTACTGTAACTGTTACTCTTATAGTTACTGTTTGCGTTAGCGTAACTGTCTGCGTCAGCGTTAGTATTTGATAAGCGTCTATGTAAGCTTCTGTGTTAGTGTCTATGTAGACTGGTGTTAGCATCTGCGTTAGTGTTTGGATTAGCCTTAGTGTTTGCGTAAGTGTCAGCATCTATGTCAGCATTTGCGTCAACTTCTGCATTGGTGATAGTGATTGTGTCAGCGTTTACCTTAGCGTCTGAGTCAACATTAGTGTTAGCACTAGTGTTTGTTTCAGTGCCTGTGTCTACGTCAGCTTCTGAGTCATCATTATCATTAGCGTCCGCGTCAGCACTTGTGTCAGTGTCAGCGTTTCCCTCAGCATCAGTGTTTGCATCAGCGTGCACGTCAGCATTTGCATTAGTGTTTGAGTCAGTGTTAGTATCAGCGTTTGCATTTGTGTAGGGGTTAGCATTTGCGTCAACATCCGCATCAGCATTCACATTAGCGTTAGCGTTTGCGACAGCGTTTCCTTTAACGTCTTTGTCAGCATTTCCGTTAGCGTCTGTGTCAGTGTTTCCGTTATCTTCTACGTCAGCGTTTACGTTAGCGTCTGTGTCAGTGTTTCCATTAGCTTCTACGTCAGCGTTAACGTTAGCGTCTGTGTTAGTGTTTCCGTTAGCTTCTACGTCAGCACTTACGTTAGCGTCTGTGTCAGCATTTCCGTTAGCTTCTACGTCAGCGTTTACGTTAGCGTCTGTGTCAGTGTTTCCGTTAGCTTCTACGTCAGCGTTTACGTTAGCGTCTGTGTCAGCATTTCCGTTATCTTCTACGTTGGCGTTTACGTTAGCGTCTGTGTCAGTGTTTCCATTAGCTTTTACGTCAGCATTTCCGTTAGCTTCTACGTCAGCATTTCCGTTAGCGTCTGTGTCAGTGTTTCCGTTAGCTTCTACGTCAGCATTTCCGTTCGCTTCTACGTCAGCATTTACGTTAGCGTCTGTGTCAGTGTTTCCGTTAGCTTCTACGTCACTGTTTCCGTTAACGTCTATGTCAGTGTTTCCGTTAGCTTCTACGTCAGTGTTTCCGTTAACGTCTATGTCAGCGTTTCCGACCGCGTCTGTGTCAGTGTCAATATTTACATCAGCGTCAGTGTTTAAGTTAACGTCAGTGTTTACGTGAGTGTCTGTGTCAACGTTTACGTTAGCTTCTACGTCAGCGTTTCCGTAACGTCTACGTCAGCGTTTACGTAACGTCTACGTCAGTGTTTCCGTTAGCATTGGCGTTTCCATCAACCTTTCCTGTGGCGTCCGCATCATTGCAGCGTCTGCCTATCCCAAGTAAGCGTTAACTTCAGCATTTGCGTCAGCGTTAGCGTTAGCCTTAGCCCTAGCGTCCGCATCAGCATTTGCGTTAGCGTCAGCATACACGTCAGCGCCGGCAAAACTGCCTCAACATTTGCGTCAGCGTTAGCGTTGGCTTTGGCTTTAGCAATCCGCATCAGCAATTGCGTTTTGGAGATCAGCTTCGGCGGTAAGGGTAAACGCTAATTTCTACGCCTGCATCTACGTTAACAACTACGTCAGCGTTTTGTTAGCTTCTACGTCAGCGTTTACGTTAGCTTCTACGTCAGCGTCTGTATTTACATCTACATCAGCGTCAGCGTTTACATTAGCGTCTGTGTCAGCATTTACTTTAGCTTCTACGTCATCGTTTACGTTAGCGTCTGCGTCATCGTTTACGTTAGCGTCTGTGTCAACGTGTGTTAGCATCTGTGTCAGTGCTTATATTAGCATCTACGTCAGTGTTTACGTTAGCGTCTGTGTCAGCGTTTATGTTAGCGTCTGCGTCAGCATTTTCATTAGTGTTTGCATCAGTGTTTCCTTTAGCTTCTACGTCAATGTTTACGTCTGCGTTAAAGTTCACATTAGAATCGCTGTCATCGTTTGCGTCAGCATTTGCATTTGCTTTAGCATCTGCATCAGCATTTGCGTCTGTGGTTGCATTAGTGTCTGCATTTGCTTTAGTGTTTGCATCAGCGTGAGCATTTGTGTCAGTGTCCACGTCAGCGTTAGAGTCTGTGTCAGCATTTACATCAGCGTTTGTGTTAGCGTCTGCGTCAGAGTCTTCGTCAGCATTCGCCTCTGCACCTGCATCAATATTCACGTTAGTGTTTGTGTCAGCGTAAGCGATTGTGTCAACATTTGCGCTAGCGTTTGTGTCAGCATAGCCATCTTCGTCAGTGTCAGCGTTGGCGTTAGTGTTAGTGTTCAGGTTATTATGAGTGTTAGTGTTTCCATTAGTGTTCGAGGTTAGTGTTTGATTTTGTGTTCGTGTTAGTGTTAACATTATTATGATTTTGTGTTCGTGTTAGTGTTAGCATTTCTGTTAGTGTTAGCATTATTATTAGTGTTCAGGTTAGTGTTAGTGTTTCCATTAGTGCTAGTGTTTGTATTAGTGTTCAGGTTAATGTTGACTTAGTTTTCTGGTTAGTGTTAGTTTTCAGGTTACTTTTAGTGTTAGTGCTCAGGTTAGTGGTTTATAGTAGTGTTAGTTTTAGTGGTAGTGTTCAGGGTAGTGTTAGTGTTCAGGTTAATGTTCGTGTTAATGTTAGTTTTAGTGTTAGTGTTCAGGTTAGTTTTAGTGTTAGTGTTCAGGTTAGTTTTAGTGCTAGTTTTCAGGTTAGTGTTAGTGTTTGTGTTAGTGTTTACGGTAGTGTTAGTGTCAGATTTAGTGTTAGTGTTATTTTTTCCATTAGTGTTAGTGTTTGATTTTGTGTTAATGTTTGTGTTAGTGTTTCCATTAGTGCTAGTTATTGTGTTAGTGCTAGTCTTTGTTTTTCTGTTAATGTTAGTGTTTGATTTAGTGTTGAGGTTAATGTTAGCTCAGTTTTCTGATTAGTATCAGTTTTCAGATTAGTGTTCGTGTTAGTTTTAGTGTTAGTGTTCAGGTTAATGTTAGTGTTCAGGTTAGTGTTAGTGTTTGTTTTAGTGTTAGTTTTTATGGTAGTGTTAGTGTTACTGTTAGTGCTCAGTTCAGTGTTAGTGTTTGTGTTACTGTTTATGGTAGTGTTAGTTTTAGTGCTAGTGTTTAGGTTAATGTTAGGGCTAATGTTAGTTTTAGTGTAAGTGTTCAGGTAAGTGTTCAGGTTAGTGTTAGTGTTCAAGTTAATGTTAGTGTTAATGTTAGTTTTAGTGGTAAGGTTAGTGTTAGAGATTGTGTTAGTGTTAGTATTTGTTTATGTGTTAATATTTGTGTTAGTATCTCTGTTAGCATTAGTGATTGATGTTTCCATTAGTGTTAGTGATTGTGTTTGCGTTAGTCTTTGTTTTTGTGTTAATGTGGTGTGGTGTAGGGTTGTGTGTTTTTATGTGGTGTGGTTTAGTGTTGTGTGTTTTTATGTGGTGTGGTGAAGTGTGGTGCGATGTGGTGTGGTGCAGTACGGTGTTGTACAGTGCGGTGCGATGCAGTGAAGTGTGGTGTGGTGCGGTGCAGTGAGGTGCGGTGCAGTTTGGTGTTGTGCAGTGCGGTGTGGTGCAGTGCGGTGCGGTGAGGTTCTTCATCTTTATCTTTCTTTTCTTCATCTTTGTATTCATCTTCTTTGTTTTGTCTTCCATCTAAACACAAAAAAAATATAAAACATATATGTAACCAATCTCTCAGACTTTTACAAAGCTCCAAGGAGATACATTTAATACTACAAAATAGCTTAAAAGCTATATATATATATATATATATATATACATATATATATCTAATATAAGATCAAAAGATGGTTAAAAGCGTTCCATGTATTTTATTATGCGCATTTCAAATATGTTGATTTAACACTTCACTGCTCGCAAGTGTTTTTTTAAGCTTCGTATCATGTCTCGCTATTTTATCTGATGAGAACACAAATATCATCCCATGATGATATTTATTTTTGAAATGCGCATAATAAAATACATGGAACTCTTTTAACCATCTTTTGATTTTATATTATTTATACTCCAGTCCTATAAACTGTTGAGTGCTACTTATCCGATATTTGTATTGCTTTATTGTGCTACAATAAAACTCACTTCCTACATATATATATATATATATATATATATATATATATATATATATATATATATATATATATATATATATATACATAATGTTTATTATACTATGAACATTTTAATGACCGGTTTCAGTATGAATCCGGTGACATCATCAGGTATTCTGAAATTTAAGAAAGAAATATAATAGACACAATCCAAGGGGCTGAAAAGCAGAGAAATGCCCAAGATGAGAAGGCGGCCCAAAAAGTAGCAGTTGTAGTCCGGGTGGCTGCCAAATGGAATGACCAGTTCTATCCATTGCTGAACCAACAAACCTAAATGAAACGTTCTGTTAAATGTTTTTCCATTTTTAAAAAAATTCTTTATAACTATTCGCTGCACATTCAATATCTACTGCGATTGTCGCATATAATACGGTTGCGGGTGTGTATGTGATCGCTGAGGGTGTATAAGTGCCCGTATGAATCACGCCTGCGCGAAATATGGACATGGGTGAGGGCGGCGAATACAGATTGAGAGGGCGGCAACAGGGCGCGAGCGGTTCAATCATACAACCCCTTACCGTCTACAGTAGTAATTCCAATTTAAGAAACAACCTTGATTGACAGGTGGCAAATGAAGGGAACCAAATATAGGACGGCCATGAGTGGCCAAAAATACCGATGACGTATAGAATTCTTGACCACTCATAGAATGACAACAACAGGATCGAAGCTGTTTCATTCGTGAGAAATCATCAGGAGCTTCCTGTTTATGGGTTTTGTCAAGGTTGACTAAGCAGGTCACTAAATTGTAACCTGAATAGGCAACCATGAACGTTTGTGGACAGCTTAACATGTCCCTATCCTTCTTTCTAACTAGAACCCTATCTAAGTACGATCTAGATGTTCCGCTATGATTAGTCCACGTCCACAGTGGCACAGTCGGAAAATCTAGTCGATATCTATCGGCCAGGTCAAATCGGCCGATTAACTGTTTGAGGCTGTTATACCCCCCTCTATCGGGACATGCTCCCACATAGTCCCAACGTACATCTAGGATTCTATTTCAGTCCCCCACTAACAGCAGGGAGCGGGACGTTCCCAGAAAAGTCTCTAGACGTTTGAAGAAGTCTGGCCGCGGTGTCCCGGATGGGGCATATGCGGCCACCAGCTTGAAGGCTCCACCTTCACTACCGTCAACGTCTAGGACCACCAGTCGACCCTCCGGGTCCAGATGTACCGTCTGTGTTTCGAGGTCCAAGTGTTTCCGCATCAAAACGGCAACCCCACCCCCACCTCCCGGCTGACAGAGAGATGCGTAGATCTCAAAGTCGTCGAAGATGGGGGCCAGTTGTCGCTCGCTGTGTATCCTGGACTCGCAAATGGCTACTACATCCATACTGTGCATCCTGAGGTCGTTTAAGAGTTTGCCCTGTTTCCAGGGCATCCCCAGGCGGCGTAGATAACCTTATAGATAGCTCTGTAGGCAGCCCTGTAGATAGCCCTGTAGATAGCCCTGTAGGTAACCCTGTAGGTAGCCCTGTAGATAGCCCTGTAGATAACCCTGTAGATAGCCCTGTAGATAACCCTGTAGGTAGCCCTGTAGATAAACCTTCTACTTACCCCTATATATAGCCCTGTAGATAGCCCTGTAGATAGCTCTGTAGATAGCCCTGTAGATAGCCCTGTAGATAACCCTGTAGATAGCCCTATAGGTAGCCCTTTAGATAACCCTGTAGGTAGCCCTATAGGTAGCCCTGTAGATAGCCCTGTAGGTAGCCGTATAGATAACCCTGTAGGTAGCCCTATAGGTAGCCCTGTAGACAACCCTATAGGTAGCCCTGTAGATAGCCCTGTAGATAGCCCTATAGATAGCCCTGTAGGTAGCCCTGTAGGTAGCTCTGTAGGTAGCCCTGTAGATAGCTCTGTAGGTAGCCCTGTAGGTAGCCCTGTAGGTAGCCCTGTAGATAGCCCTGTAGATAGCCCTATAGATAGCCCTGTAGGTAGCCCTGTAGATAGCTCTGTAGGTAGCCCTGTAGATAGCTCTGTAGGTAGCCCTGTAGGTAGCCCTGTAGGTAGCCCTGTAGGTAGCCCTGTAGATAGCCCTGTAGGTACCTCTGCGGATTGCTACGGATATCTTGTTAAAGTGTGGAAACTTGAAGAAATAAGTGTCGGAAAAGGTTTTGTTTCTTGAGCTTGCATCCCTGAAGACGGCTGGCAGTGAATCTGTAGATGTATTTACTGTCAATCTTGGTCGTCTTGCCAGACATTAGTGTGTGTGTGTGTGTGTGTGTGTGTGTGTGTGTGTGTGTGTGTGTGTGTGTGTGTGCGGGTGCGTGTGTTTGCGTGTGTGTGTGATATCCTAGAAATCACTAAACTGGTAGAGAGAATGTTAACCTCATTAAGAAACAGAAACAATATGAATAATTTTAATAGCTTTATTAATCTCATGGTATTATTGTTGATACATCGGGATTATATGGTTGTTGTGGGAATATCCTGGTATATGCTTGTGGGAATATCCTGGTATATGCTTGTGGGAATATCCTGAAAAACAACAAAAACAGATCAGATTAGAGATCACAGTTTACTTTTCCAATCTCTCTCCCTCCCTACCTCTCTCTCTCACTCTCACTCTCTCTCTGTTCTCTCTCTGTCTGTCTCTCTCTCTCTTCTGTTATCTGTCTCTCCCTCACTCTCTCTCTCTCTCTCTCTCTATCCCATATACACACACATACAAACATACACATATACATATATGCATATATAATGTGTGTGTGTGTGTGTGTGTGTGTGTGTGTGTGTGTGTGTATGTGTGTGTGTGTGTGTGTGTATGTGTATGTGTGTGTGCGTGTTAAATATTCCCCTAAAAAGTAGAGAACGACATGAAAGTGAAATAAGTGAATATATAAAATATAGGTAGATTCCTTCACAATGAATATTGAAGACATAGAAGGAAATAGGATTAGTCTTGCATTAATATGGCCTTGTCCCTTTACGATCTGAGTTCAAATCGCGCCGAGGTTAACTTTGCCTTTCATCCTTACGGGGTCGATAAAATAAAGTACCAGTAATGTACTGGGATAATTGCTGGCCTTGTGTCCAAAATAGAAACAATTATTATTATCATATTTAAATGAAATCGTTAAATTAATTCAGGAAACTACAATTCATTTCATTGGATACATTACCTTGTAAAGATTATCTAAAGCTGATCCAATGTCCGTTGGTCGTGAGAACAATCATACTGTCAGAATATCAAGCAACAGCGCGTCCCGAAACAGGGTTGCCTACTTTTATTACTCGACAATTTCGTATTCCAAAGCAAGGGCTTCGAGTTGTAGTAGGTCGGTGTTTAGGTCTTCGCACAAGACGTTTATCATGTCTTAATATTTCACTTTCAATCAGATCAGAATCACGTTTTTGTTGATAAGTTAGATCTTCAGATAACTGATTTTCATTCAAAACCCTGCTTTTAGCAAAGCATGTTTGCAAAAGCCCAACTAGAAGGACAACTAAACAAACAGTTTTAACCATCTTGAAAATATCAGTGATAAAATGGTCTTTGTGTTGTCTATTTAGACTCTATTTTATACCATTCACTATCGTTGTTTTTATCATAAGACTCGTGTCCTGCACGTGTGTGGCTGTAGGTTTATTAATCCTTTGTGATACCTTTAAGTACCCAGTAAGTCATTTAAAGCCAACGTATATTGTAAATATTCTTTACACACTTTCAAACCAGATAATACGTGTATTGCTGTTGACTTTAATAGATTTTGTTATTTAGATTGTTCGTCTCTGTAAGTGTGTATAGCATTATATTGATAACCTACGTTGCATCTCTGTGTAGAAGGAAACACCTGTAAATCAACCTCGCGTTCAATATATTCCTATTGTTATAGATATTGTTTTAAATGTAAGAAATTGTAAAAGGTTTTTAATTTCTTAACAAGTAACATTTACTAAATATTAGATAATATAGTTAATTGATTATTTTAAAAAGCGGACCTTTTCAGTTGCAATTATGTTTTACTATTTAATACAATAAGCTTGAGCAGCACACAAAATATCATATGGCACTTTTATTTTAATCCTGAATAATTTTACCGTTATAAAAAAAATATATATGTATATATCTATATATGTAAATAATAAACAGAAAAATATAAAGCAAACGACAGATATATATTTCTTCAACGTACTCTGTCATTTGCTTTGTTATTTCTGTTTATCTTTTTACATATATACATATATACATATATACATACGATATATTAACAAATGGAAACTATATTTATAAAACCATATTTATTTCATTATACATATTTCAAGGACACCAAGTCAAATTATGGTGCGCTTTCATCAGATAAATAATATAGATCAGTTTTATAAATAATATAGATCAGTTTTATAAATAAATATTGACATACCCTTAAAGAATGCGACCATTTCTGTTGGAAGCTCCCGGATAGTGGGGTTATTAAATTTATTTAGTCTATTATGCAAATTAGTGTCGGATATGTTTAAATCACAGTAGATTTAAAATAGGCCGTTGGAGTATGGAAAAAGAAAAAATGAAAAGAGAAAGAAAAAGAGAAAAGAAAGAGCAAACTCTAAGTGGAAAAGAAGAAAACAAAAGAAAGAGAAAGAGAAAGAGAAAGAGAAAGCCCTAAGTGATAGGTTGTTGTATTAACGTAAATTTTAAGATGAAGTGAAAAAATAAATATTTATTGGATGAGTTAGGCAAAGTAAAAGTGTGAATAGAAAATAAATAAATAATAATAACCGGAGAATTTTATCTAATGTTTAAATTTGATTAAATGTTTAGTTTATCAATTAAATTATTGAGATCTATACATTAAAAATTGAGATCTATATATTATTAAAATCTATATATTATTAAAGAATATATTCACATATATATACATACACACACACACACACACACACACACACACATATATATATATATATATATATATATATATATATATATATATATACGATATTAACAAATGGAAACTATATTTATAAAACCATATTTATTTTATTATACATATTTCAAGGACACCACGTTAAATTGTGGTGTACTTTCATCAGACAAAATACAATATAGATCAGTTTTATAAATAAATATTGACATACCCTTAAAAAATGCAACCATTACTGTTGGAAGCTCCCGGATAGTGGAGTTGTTTACTTATATTATTATTAGTATTGGATATTTTAAAATAAGTCGTTGGGTTTGATTATTAACATTTCTAGTTTTATTTATTCATTTCATCTCAATTGTTAAGCTAACTCAACAAGATATAACTTAATGTTTTCGTTCTCTCCCCTTCACTCTGTCCCCTCTCTACCTCTATATTTTTCTCTCTCTGTTGTTTTGGTATCTCTCTCTCTTTTCTCTCTTTTTTTCTTTCTTTTCTTTTTCCATCTTTCTTTCTCTCTAACCCAACGACTTATTTTAAAATATCCAATACTAATAATAATATAGGTAAACAACTCCACTATCCGGGAGCTTCCAACAGTAATGGTTGCATTTTTTTAGGGTATGTCAATATTTATTTATAAAACTGATCTATATTGTATTTTGTCTGATGAAAGCACACCATAATTTAACGTGGTGTCCTTGAAATATGTATAATAAAATAAATATGGTTTTATAAATATAGTTTCCATTTGTTAATATCGTATATTTACTCCAAATACTTGTTGAGTGCTTTATATCAGTTATAAAAATATTTGCTTGTTGTATCCCAACAATTTAAATAGAACTTTTGCATATATATATATATATATATATATATATATACAATAAAAGATTTTTTATGTTTAAGATATAGGAATTTTTCTAAACTTATGGAAATTCATAGATTTTTCGGAGAAATCGGAGAGAAATCGTTTCTATGTAATAGCAATACAGCGTGGAGGAAATTAAGTTATTTACTTATATTAAATGTTATAAATGTTAAGATGATAAAAGAAAGTTAAGATTATAAAAACCTTATATTATTTAATAATAAGTTATAATTTTATAAATTTTATAAATTTTATAAATTTTATAAATTTTATAAATCTCATAAATCCACCTGTTATATAGTTGTGACTGTTATACTATAAGTTTGTTTAGCATAAACCGTAAGAAACCTTTTATAACAGAGTGTATTCGAATTGTATATATACATATATAGAGACATAACACATGTACCCATAACGCTTGAAATAGCAGGAAAAGAGTCTTAAGGTTTCGGACACTGGTCCTTTAGCAAAAAGATGGAGTTAGAAATAAAATAGAAAGATAAATAGAAAGAAAGGAAAAATGAGGAAAAAAGGGGTAAAAAAACCCAGTATTATACCCAATTTATTCATCTCTCACACACACACATATATATATATATATACATTCATTTATAATGGTTATTGGTGAACTTTGTTACTCTAAAGTTTCACCTGCGCACTCACAGGATCACCAGTCTTCTCTGGTGAGTACGCAGGTGAAACTCCAGAGTAACAAGACTTAACCATAATAAATGAATATTAAACTCTACTTCGGTATTGAGTTTTCATTCTTACGTCCGTCAATAATTCACGTACTCTCAGGTCTTAAATAATCGTCCCCATCCCCCGCTTATTAATTTGTCATACCCCATTTTTATTTCACCCCAGCCCTCACCCGATTATTAAATTTTGCTAATCTATCTCCGGCGAAATTTTATTCTAAGTGATTGATATTGATACAGCAGCGGGAAAATCTAATAATAATTTTATTTTACATAAAAAAACAACATTATATATGATGAAAGAACATCACAAGAAATCTCATCTTTACGAACGTACACTATTACCGATCCCCCCCCCCCTCAGACCCGCTTAAAAGAATTTAAGCAAATGTCCACCCTGCTTGTTCCAACTCCTCCTATTATTTGGGACCCGAGAGTACTACTGAACTCTCCTCCTCTCTATCACACAAAATTCTCTTTTAATACCCCGTTCTATATCTACCACAACACTGCCTCTCTTATTCTCCTCTCTATATCTAATACTAACATACTTTCACCCTCTCTATAAATATCTACACTTATCACTCCCAAACCCCTTCTCTAAATCAATCACCCTTAAACTCTCCCCCTCTCTAAATCTACTACACGGCACTCTCTTCCATTCGATAGACGTGCATTACTTCGCTCCGGATTATTGTTAAAAAAACTGTGAGTTCATTGTTCAATTTGTTAGTATTGTTTAGTTTAACCCCTTGTCTGGGCCTTCAGATGTTGAGTCAACTAATTTTCGCTCCTTTTCAGGGCGAAATTTTCATCTCAAAACTGTGTAGACTTGGTAGTCAATAATGGATGCCATTTCAACCTCGCACACTGTACTGAGTGCTACGTCCACTAAGAAAAGTGGTGGAGGGAAGGTAGGAGTACAAAGCTTGCAGCCTTCCTCCCTCACCTTATCGAAAAACGTTGAAAATATTGAAACCACGGGACCAAACCCGGTAAATAATACCAGCACCAACAAGAACAATGACAATAACACCACAACCAACAACTGCAACAATAACAACACCAAGGAAAACATGAACAATATCAACAACAGTGACAACAACAACAGCAACAAAAAATACAACACTAAAACAACGTTCGCACAAACTGTAAAAAAAAACGAACTATACACGCCAATTGACATAACTAATGCAAAACAACTACTACAAGACGCAAAACAATACGTGACTTTTGGCGAAAACGGTGCTTTTAGCATCAATTCTCCACAGGTATTACGTAGAGAGACTGTCCTGAAAACTGTGGATTTCAGGACAATATCTAGCGAAACCAGAAAAGCAGCTCAATTATCACAAAATGAAATTGAGCTGGTTCTAAAAGATGCAATGAAGGACATAATCTTCATCCAAAAAGGAAAACTGTTTGGTAGCATTTCAGTGCTAATGAATAACCAGCCAACAGCACAAAAATACTCTGTATCACCCATTGTGTCCCCCCGTTTCACCTTTTTCCACACATGCAGGGGAAAAAGGACACAAAAAATAAAAATTATGAGTATCACACCAAATGTAAATATTTGGGGGATACTATGTGGATTTATTGATTTTGATGAAGACAAGATAATCTCAGTAGGAAAGTCCTCCGGGGGTGTATTTGGTGGGACTAGCGTAGAAGTTCTGGTGCAAATGAGCACAGAATGAATAGGGAATATCCCACAACGCGTGCCTCTGGATCGGCTAACCTATATAAACATTTCAGTGGAGGGTAGGCGGCCGTCATGTTACCACTGCTTAAGCAGGAGTCACCTGAGGGCTGCCTGTCCTCAATTAACGAGTAAAAAAAAAGGTTCTTCTGCCAACCCCAAACACAACAACACAACCACCACCACCACACCACAACAACAACAACCATAACAACACAGAAAAATAACAACACAAGACACTGTCCCACCCAACCCCTCCCCACCTAAAACAAATACAAAAGCAACCATAACAAAACCCCAAAATATACCCCTCCCCAACAACACGGAAGAGGACTCCGTATCAACGTTACCCAGTGACGATGAGGGAGAACCCTTCCAACAGGTGAAAAGGAAAAAAAAAAGGCACCACATTAACAAAAATGCAACAAACACACAACCCACCCCTCCCGAAAACATAACACATACTACAAAACGCAAACACGCACAAGAACAACAAACAAAAACAAACACAACAAAAACACTATACATACATTAACAAGAACAATAAAACTTTGATGAAAGCAATAGACAATAACTCTCTGGTGGAAACCGAAGGGATCACTTTCATCTACGCAGCGGGCAAACCGCACCTAATGATGATTAGGGTCCCAACGGAAACCTATGTAACTCTGAAAAAGAACTATCCAATGGATGTGGGGCCCACCTGCACCAAACCTCTTAACCGCGTCCTATTGAGCTGTTTCCCCACCCCAACACCAGACACTCCCACCCCACCAAACACCCCAACCCCACCACACACTGATGCCCTCACCCCACCACAAACCACCACCCCACCAAACAACCCTTCCAACACCTCCATGGAAATTGTGCAGCCTGGTCTCCAGGAGACGAAGAGGTAAGTAATATCCTTTCCTCTTCCTTTTAACTCTTCAGCACCAACATGGTCAATATAAGAGTTGGATGTGTGAATGCACGCGGCCTGAGGATGTCCTGGAAACAGGACAAACTCTTAAATGACCTCAGGTCGCACAGAGTGGATGTAATGGCTATTTGCGAGTCCAGGATCAGCAGCGAGCGCCAACTGGCCCCCATCTCCGACGACTTTGAGATCTACGCATCTCTCTGTCAGTCGAGGGGTGGGGGTGGGGTTGTCGTTCTACTGCGAAAACACCTGGGTCTTGCCACACAGAAGGTACACCTGGACCCGGAGGGTCGACTGGTGGTTCTAGACGTCGGCAGTAGTGAAGGTGGAGTCTTCAGGCTGGTGGCAGCGTATGCCCCATCTGGGACACCGCGACCGGACTTCTTCCGACGCCTGGAGATTTTCCTGGGAACGTCTCGCTCCTTGCTTTTAGTGGGGGACTGGAATGGTATCCTGGATGCACGTTGGGACTATGTATGGGGCATGTCCCGATAGAGGGGAGGGGTGTAACAGCCTCAAACGATTAATCGGCCGATTTGATCTGGCCGATAGATATCGACTAGATTTTCCGACTGTGCCACTGTGGACGTGGACTAATCATAGCGGAACATCTAGGTCGTACCTAGATAGGTTCCTACTTAGAAATAAGGATAGGGACATATTAAGCTGTCCACGAATGTTCCTGGTTGACTATTCGGATCACAAGCTGGTGACCGGAGTGGTCAACCTTGATAGAACCCATAGACAAGGACCCGGTTACTGGAAGCTAAACTTGTCCTTACCGACAAACAAAGCTTACAGTAAGCGGATTAGCACTCTAGTTAAGCAGCGGTTGACGGAGGCAATTGTCAACAGCAGGTGGTGGGGCACTCTCAAGAGAGAAATTAGAATAGAATCGATAGGTTTTAGTCAGGAATTAGCATCAGATAGGAATATAACTGAAAGGGAATTAATAGATAGAGTAGAAGAGGCGATTGGGAGTGGCAACGTGGCCGGCGTGCTGGCGTCAAGAACGGCCCTAGACCAGTTCTTTGACGCAAAGCACGAGGGCTGCGTTGTCAGGAGTAAAATACGTGCTTTGGTAACGAGGGAGCCAAAGCTGTTAGCTGGGCCCGAGTGACAGAGGCAAAAAGTGGAAACAAGTCCATGATTCGGTCTTTGAAGGACCAGAATGGACGCATGATCCTTGAACCTGAGCGGATGAGCGCGGCCTTTCAACGGCGCTTTGCACGACTGTTCTTGAGGGGCGGTGGGCCGGGTGAGGCCATGGATTTCGGTCCATACCTCGACGGTCTGGCACGGCTCTCGGGCGGGGAGACGAAGTCCTGCGAAAGGCCGATTTCAGCCGCTGAAATAGGGGAAGCGCTGAGCCAATGCGGCAAACGCAAATCTCCGGGTCTCGATGGTCTACCATACGAACTTTATGTAGCGATGCCGGACTTGTTCTTCGGTCTCCTAGAGGCGGTCTACTGCAACTGGCAACAGAACCGGTGAATTCCCAGTTATGTGACCAAGGGCGTAGTCACGCTGGTGAGGAAGATCGAGAACAAGGGGGATGACATAGATAACTTCAGGCCCATAACTCTGCTAAACACAGAGTTAAAGATTTTGGCCAAGGTGTTAGCGAAGAGGTTGGCGCTTGTCGGTGGGAGAAGCGCAGGCATGTGCAATCCCATCCAGGTCCATACACGACAACCTCCACCTCATGCGATACATCGTAGAGAGGGTAGGGAACGAACCCGGCTTTGGTGGGGCCCTGATCAACTTGGATCAATCTAAGGCGTTCGATAGGGTCGACCATCTGTACCTGGATGCGGTGCTCGCGGCGGCAGGCTTCGGACCCGTTTTCAGGGGCTGGATTGCTGCAATGCACAGCAGCAACACCTGCTCAAGGGTCAATGTAAACGGCTACCTCTCGGAGGCATTCCAAATCACGCGATCCATCCGACATGGATGCCCTCTCTCCTCCCTTCTGTATGTACTGGCTCTCGAGCCACTACTGCGGAAGTTGGAGCTGTTGCAGAGCATCCTCTTGGGACCGGGATTGCGGAAAGCGGTGTCGGCCTACGCCGATGACGTGACCGTAATGGTGTCGTGCGCCTCGGAAATTGGGCAGATCGGCACCTTACTGGAGGAATACGAAAGGTTTACAGGAGCCAAGCTGAACCGGGACAAGTCCGTCGGTTTGCAACTCGGAATGTGGAGGGGCAAACCGATGCCCTCCGACGGCATCGTCGGAAGCTGGACGGAGGGACCGGTGAAGCTGCTCGGGGTCTTGCTCGGACCGGACCTCCAGGTGGAGAAAAACTAGGACGAGGTAACAGGCAGGGTGTTTGCACTCGCCCAGAAGTGGGCCGAGTGCAAATTATCCCTGAAAGGTCGAGCGGAGGTGGCGAACGCTTATATAGCGTCCGTCATCTACTACCGCTTGACCGTCGTGCCTTGCCCAGAGAAAACGCTCGCCAAAATGGAGCGCGCGCTCTTCCGATTCCTTTGGAAGAAGCGGACTCCTTTGGTGAGAAGATCCATCTGCTGTCAACACCCTTCGAACGGAGGGCTGGGTATGCCGTGGCTGACGATGCGTAGACACGCATTAAGGCTACGGCACCTGCAGGTATTCCTCACCGGTCAGCCGGTGTGGGCCCTGTTTGTGAGGCGAGCCTTTCCGAGACTCGTCTCACTCACCGAGCTGCAATCCTGGGTCAAGCAAAGACCGAGAAAAGTGGGCGACTGGCACATTGAATGTGCCCAGGCGCTCACGGCCCTCTGGCAAGCGGATCCAGCAATCAGTGGAGACTCAACCTCAACATTCTATAGAGGGTTCGTGCGCAGTAAGTGCGACGACGCTCTCGGAGCGGCTCTGGGAATGGAGGAAGACGAGCTAGCCAGTCTGCTCGGTAGGACGTTTGGCCCGGGACCGATGGACAACTTCCAAAAGTCCCTGGCTTGGCAATGCTACCGAGGAGCTCTACCTGTTCGGGACAAGCTCTACAGACATGGGCGCCCGGGTAGGAACCCACCGAAGAAGATCTGTCCGAGATGCGTGTGTGACGAGGAAACCGTCGCACACGCATTCGTACACTGCCCGGGCGTTGCTGACTTGTGGGGCTATGTGGAACGACTACTGTCGCGGGTGGGACCAATCCGGTTGACCACCGAGTACATTGTCACGATCAAACCGCCTCCCCCTTTCAAAAACGAAGGAGAGGCGGTTTTCCTCTGTGTGATAGCTATGGCGAAAGAGGTTGTATGGTTGACGAGGTTGAAAGGGCTGAGGTCAGACACCTTTCTCTCCGGCCAACAGTTGGTTCTTTTTTTCAAGTACCACTTTAGAAGAAGGATCAGAATGGAGAGAGCGGTGCTGTACCCCGGCAAGTTTTATGAAAGGTGTGTGAAAGTGGCGAGAATGGCCCGAGTGAATGGGCCTTCTCTCTATATCAGCCTGTAGGTGAGAGAGGAGAAGAATGAGAAGAGGAAGGAAGCACCCGCTCTTTGTGCTCCTGAAGAGGAGGGTTGCACATTTTTTCGGGGATGTGTGCGACCCATGTCAACGCCCCTCCCTATTGAGGACATCGATTGTTAAATTTAATTTGTTATATGTTTTTTACACGTCTTTTTAAATGTATGTAAACTCCCCCTTTGTATTTGTCCCAATCTTTGATGCCCTGGTGGCAAATAAATAGAAATATATATCTACTACAATGAACTCTATTCCAATGCCCCTCTCTATATCAATTAACACCAAACTCTCACCCTCTCTATATCTACTACAATGAAATCTATTCCAATGCCCCTCTCTATATCAATTAACACCAAACTCTCACCCTCTCTATATGTACTACACAGAACTCTCTTCCAATACCCCTCTCTATATCAATTAACATCAAACTCTCTCCCTCTCTATATCTATATTCTCCTTGTCTTTCTATCTTTTCTATATTTCATCTGCCAGTCACCCACCTTGTGGATTGTCTCGGTTGACCACTGCCCGCTAGTCTCTGGCCTCTCAGACATTTTTGCCCATCGCTGTCATTGACAGCAGCTGTTTTAATGGCTGTTCTATCGATGGGTTTTCTCATGTTTATATGTATTCAAACGCACTCTCGCTTCGTCTCGATCAGAGACAACATTGTCTTAACTTTATCATAACAAGGATTAGACTTCTATTTAGGACAGACACCACAGCTTCAGTTCCACTATCCCATTATTTCTTTTCCTTGTTTTGTGTGTGTGTGAACAGACTATAATAAAATAATTGTTTCTTCTTTTGGCACAAGGCCAGCAATTACCAGCAATTACCCAGTGCATTACTGGTACTTTATTTTATCGACCCCGTAAGGAACAAAGGCAAAGTTTACATCCTGGGTCCAGCGAAGACCGAGAGGGAGCGCTTGGAGACTGGAATGTCTAAAGGCGCTCACAGCGCTCGACCAGTCAGTCAATGCGATCGGTGAAAACTTCACCTTGGCGTTCTATAGAGGGTTAGTGGCGGGAAAGAGCAACGACGTGTTTGGGGAGAGTCTGGGCGTCGACGAAAATCAACTAGCCAATCTCTTCGGGAGAACTTTTATGCCGGGGCCCATGGACAACTTCCAGAAATCCCTGGCCTGGCAGTGCTACCGAGAAGCCTTGCCAGTTCGGGATAAACTCTACAGGCATGGAAGTGCCGTCAGCCGGGCTTGTCCGAGATGAGCACAGGGTGACGAAACCGTCCTGCACGCACTCGTCCAGTGTCCGAGCATTGCTGACTTGTGGGTTTATGTCGACACCTGCTGTCGCGTGTAGGACGGATCCGGCTATCAGCTGAGTCCATCGTGAGGATTGCCCCGCCGCCTTCTTTTAGTCGGGAAGGGCAGGCATTTTTTATCTGCCTGGTGGCCATGGTAAAAGAGATCGTATGGTGGACACGTCTGAAAGGGTTGAAGACGGGTACCTTCATCTTCGGTGATGCCCTGAGTAACTTTTAAAAATTTCATTTGAAGAGGAAAATCAGGGTAGAGAGGGAAGTGCTCTCTTCCCAGCATTTTGTTGAAAGATGGGTGAGAGAGGCAAGCATGGCCCGAGTGAATGAGCCTGCTCTGAGTATGCGCCTGTAGATTGAAGGTGGAAAACTGTGAGAAGGCACTTTCCCTGGTGGTCAGGGTCACAATGGCTTTTTTAATGGGCTTTCTCCATGAATGTCCCTCGGAAGTCTCCCTCCTATTGGGGAATTTTTCATTGTTTCTTTTTTATGTTACATCCTCTGTTTTTGCTTTTTTTACACGCAGAAGTGCCCATTTGTAACGTCCTGTATTGTCCTGTGCTGTCCTTAATGTTATACTTTATGTCAATCGTTGTGGTTAATAAAGACATTTGCTGAAAGGTGGGTGAATGTGGCGAGAATGGCCGGTGTGAGTGGGCCTACTCTGATCATGCACCTGTAGGTGGGTAAATTTTAGGAGGAGAGGGGTGCCCTTCCCGGGTGCTCGCGAAGCGTCGGGTCGTTCAGGATTGGTGGAGTACCTCAGTGAACCCTGGGTTGTCATCCCCCCTATTGGGGAATTTTTCTCGTATTTTTCTTGTTACTTTGTTATTGTTATTTATATTGTTTACACGTTGTATATGTAAACCCCCACTGTCCCAGTTTTTTGTATTGTCCCCTATATGTCGGCCCTTGTGGCCAATAAATGAAATCATAATTATTACTGGAACGGTATCTTGGATGCACGCTAGGATTGTGTGGGGCTAGTGGATAAGCGAGGAGGGTGCAAGAGCCTCACCAACCTGCTCAGAGGTTTTGAACTGTCTGACAGGTATCGACTGGATCACACGAATGTGCCAATGTGGACATGGACAAACCGTATCGGGTCTTCCAGATCGTATCTAGATAGGGTATTCTGCAGGGAACTAGATAAGGCTAGTATAGGTTGTCTACAATTTAAAATAGTCGACTACACAGACCACAAATTTGTAATCTGTGAGATCGACATAGACAGACTTCATAGACAAGGGTCTGGTTACTGGAAGCTGAACGCGTCTTTCCCGGCGCGCAAAGCCTACAGAGACCGGATTAGGGAATTAGTTAAGCGGGCGTTGACGGGAGCGGTCGTCAACAACAGGTGGTGGTTTGCCCTAAAAAGAGCAATTAAAGTAGAGTCGATTAGGTTTAGCAAAGGAGTAGCGATGGAGTAGAGGGAGAACTAGTCAGAAAGCTAGAAGAGGCGTTTAGGACAGGCATCGCAAACGACATGCTTGCGGCGAGATTGGCACTCGACCAATTCTTCAACGCAAAACACGAAGGCTGCGTTGTCAGAGCTAGAGCGCGTGCTCTGAAACACGAGGGGACGAAAGCCGTTCGATGGGCCCGGGTGGCAGAGGCGCGACGTGGCAACAAAGTCACAATTCGGTCTTTGTCTGACCAAAACGGGTGCGTGTTGCTCGAACCCGAGCAGATGTGTGAGGCTTTTCAACAGCACTTTGCTGAACTGTTCGGGAGCGGCACGGGCCGGATCGGGGTATGAACTTCAGTGCATACCTCGACGGACTGCCTCGGCTCTCGACGACCGTAGCACAGTGTTGCGAAAAGCCAATAACAGCCGGTGAAATACGGGAAGCGATGTCTAACTGTACGAGGGGTAAATCGCCAGGTTTAGATGGTCTGCCCTATGAGCTTTATGCATTTATGCCAGACTTGTTCGGTGACCTCTTGGCAGACGTCTACTGCAACTGGCAGCAGAACGGGAGCATTCCCAGTTTTGTGAGCCGGGGAGCGGTGGCGCTGCTGAGAGAATACCCGGGGATGTTATCGATAACTTCAGGCCCATAACTCTGCTAAACGCAGAGTTCAAGATTTTGCCCAAGGTGTTAGCAACGAGGTTGGCGCTTGTCGTCGGGGGTCTGGTGGGAGAGGCGCAGACATGCGCCATTCCGGACAGATCCATACACGACAACCTCCACCTCATGCGATACATCATAGAGAGGGTGGTTAAGGAACCTAGCACGAGTGGGGCCCTGATCAACTTGGATCAATCCAAAGCATTCGATAGGGTCGACCATCGGTACCTGGCGGCGGTCCTCGAGGCAGCCGGTTTCAGACCCATTTTCAGGGGTTGGATCGCTGCGATGTACAGTGACATCTTCTCAGTTGTGAGGGTGAACGGTCACCTGTCGCAGCCGTTCAGCATCATGCGCTCGGTCCACCAGGGTTGTCCCCTCGTGTCCCTCTTGTACGTATTGGCTCTCGAGCCGTTACTGCACAAACTGGGGGGCGATGAGGGGCGTCCCACGCGAACTAGGATGCGGGAAATCCGAGTCGGCTTACGCTGATGACGTCACCGTGGTGGTGTCGAGCACCAGGCACGTCCAGATGCTCGGCACCGCTCTCAAGGAGTACGAAGCGGTGACAGGAGCAAAGATAAACAAGGAAAAGTCGGTGGGCTTGCAGCTTGGCACCTGGAGAGGCAAGTCCATGCCGCCCGACAGTGTCATGAGGCGTTGGACGGACGGATCGGTTAAATTGCTCGGGGTCTGGTTCGGACCGGACCTCCAGATGGAGAAAAACTGGAGCGAGGTGACGAGCAGGGTGGCCTCCCTCACCCAGAAATGGGCCGAGAGGAAGCTGTCACTGAAAGGCTGGGCGGAGGTGGCGAATGCGTACATCGCATCCGTCATCTGCTACCGCCTCACCGTCGTCCCTTGCCCCGGCCCAACTCTCCCCAAAATGGAGCGCCTTCTCTTCCGCTTTTTGTGGAAGGGCGCGCTCCCATGTTCAGACGATCCATTTGCTGTCAACACCCGT
The DNA here is from genome assembly GCA_964016885.1 of Eledone cirrhosa. NCBI lineage: Eukaryota > Metazoa > Mollusca > Cephalopoda > Octopoda > Eledonidae > Eledone > Eledone cirrhosa. The sequence continues at coordinate 21,696,163 of OZ024740.1, forward strand.
TGCGTGGAGGACTGGGCATATCATGGCTGATGATGCGCAAACATGCGCTGAGGCTGCGACATCTCTGGTGCTTCCTTGACGGTGAACAGGTGTGGTTGCCGTTCGCCAGGCACATTTTCCCACAGCTCGTCTCCTTGACGGAACTTCAGTCCTGGGTCAGGAAAAGACCGAGGGATAGCGCTTGGAAACTGGAATGTCTCCAGGCGCTCACTGCCCCCTGCCAGCTGGGCACCAGTATCGGTGGAACATCCACCTCAGCGTTCTATAGAGGACTAGTGGAGGGGAAGAGCGACGACGTTCTCGGAGAGATCCTGGGCGTCGAAGAAAATCAGCTGTTTGCTCTCTTCCGGAGAACTTTCAGCCCAGGGCCTATGGATAACTTCCAGAAATCCCTGGCCTGGCAGTGCTACCGGGGAGCTTTCCTCTTCGGCGAATCCCTGATTAACTTTTTCAAGTTTCACTTGAAGAGGAAAATCAGGGTGGAGAGGCAAGTGCTGTCTTCTAGCAAGTTTGTTGAAAGGTGGGTGAATGTAGCGAGAATGGTCCGAGTGAACGGGACCGCTCTGAATATACGCTTGTAGTTTGAGGAATGGGAAAAAATTGAGAGAGGGCGCTTGCCCTGGTGGTCAGGGTGGCCGTGGTTTTTTGTGTGGTTTTCGCCACGAGTAACCCTCGGAGGTTTCCCCACTATTGTCTTTTTTCTTTTTCTTTTCTTATATAAATAATAAAAATCTTCTTCTTCACAGAGTCGTGGGAGCAGAGTCCTCAACACTCCCTTTAGCGGATCCTGTCAGAAGCAACCGTCTCCAACTGAGTCGGCTGGATCCCCAAATGAGACCAGCCAAGCTCCGGGATGTTATCTAACCATTTTGCTCAGGGTCTACTCCTGGGTTTCCTGCTGGTTGGTTTTGCCCGTAAAATCTGTCCAGAGATTCTTTCCTGTGACATTCTAACCACATACCCATTGTATCGGAGCTGTGATCTCTCAATTCAGAGAAGTAGCGGCTCTACCTGGAGCGACTCTCTGATCTCCAAGTTATGCACTCTATCGAGTAACGTTGCTCCAAAGAGACTTCGGAGAAACCCCAGCTTGTATTCGTGATCATATTCTTTCGGTCATTACCCAAGAGTCCTGACCATAGGTAAGGTTGGCACGAATAATGAATTGAAGATAGTGAGTTTGGCTTTTACAACTACTCCCTTCTTCTGATTACTAAATGCTGAGCTGGCACGTTACTGCACCATTTTTTGCAATTCTAGCACTTAATTCAGCCTCTTGCCTTCCATCACTCGCGAACATGGCCCCGAGATACTTGAACTTCTCCACCTGCTTCAGTGGAGCTCCATTCACATGTCGAGTACACTGCGTAGGCTTCCTTGAGAAGACGAGTGTCTCAGTTTGCGCAGCAGTGATTTTCATTCCAGCCATGCAGAACTCTGCATCAAACATATCACGCGCAAATCGAAGATATTCTGTTGAATTAAGTAACACCATGTCGTCTGCAAATTCCAGCCGACTGATTTTACACCTGCCAGTCATGATACCACTTCCAACCCGGCTGCGCATGTCAATCCTGTTCATGTAAATAATTGTTTCTACTTTTGGCACAAGGCCAGCAATTACCCAGTGTATTACTGGTACTTTATTTTATCGACCCCATAAGGATGAAAGGCAAAGTTAACCTCGGCGGGATTTGAACTCAGAATGGAAAGGGCCGTAACTCTTTGTAAACAATGAACAGGAGAGGTCGCACCTCCATTGAATGGTTTCGATTTAGCACCATTTTCTGAAGACAAATACTTGGACATTCGTATAGAGACATCAGGGCAGCAAGAAGCTGACCATTGTTCCCATACTCCTGTACAACCTTTCACAGCAGGTCCCGAGAAACGCGGTCATAGACCTTCTCAAGGTCGACAAAACAAAAATAAACTTCTTGGCAATACTCCTATGATTTCTCGAATACCTGCCGCAGTGTCAATATTTGGTCGGCTGTGCTATGTCTGGAGTAAAAACCACAGCTAGATTTGTGGACAATCTCCCTGCAATTCTTTGCCAGGCACTTAGCATATACTTTACCGGCGAGGCTTAACAAGTAGGTCCCGCTGTAATTCGAACAATCTCTCGTGTCCCCCTTTTGATTATCACCCCCGATTGCTATTGCAATATATATAATAGAAATGTTTAGAAAAGTGAAATCGGTAAATATAGTAATTACAGATTAAGAAAATTACAACAACGAAAATAATTATGTATCAATAATTTTTATTCAATAATTGTTAATTATTTTGATTAATTCTCCTTGTTCGGACAAATAGCCATTTTCTAACCAAACCATACTGGAAAAGACAACAATTTCAATAAAGAACAGCATATACATATAAATAACAGCATATAGATATATTAATAACAGCATATAGTTATATTAATAACAGCATACCGAAGGAAGTATGGTAAGGAACCAGGTGGACCATAACGCACCAGAGTACTCGATACTGGGTAGTATGGTGGGTAATAGGAAAAGAGTCAGGACCCCGACGGCTGAGCTCCGGCCGTTTCGAGAGCTGTCGTCGGGGTCCTGACTCTTTCCTATTAATAACAGCATATATAGATATATTAATAACAGCATATATAGATATATTAATAACAGCATATCTATATATATAACAGCATATATATATATATATTAATAACACCATTATTAACGAAACAAAAGTCAGGTCAGACCGCGGCACCACAGCTGAATAAACTTAATGATGATATTCGATATACGGGGTCGATAAAATAAAGTACCAGTTATGCGCTGGGGTCAGTTTAATCAACTTTCCCCTCCCCACCAAATTGTTGACCTTGTACTTAAATCAGAAACCAATATTATTTAGCTTGTAATATCATCAGGCAATAACACTTTATATAAATTGAATAGAGTTATTAATAGAGATATTATGTGTGTGATATCATCTGGAATATATATAGTTATCAATACATAGATATTATCTATGTGATATCATATGGAATATATTGAGTTATATATACATAGATATTATGTATGTGATATCAACTGAAATATATAATTATATATACATAGATATTATGTATGTGATATCATCTGGAATATATAGAGTTATATATACATAGATATCATGTATGTGATATCAACTGAAATATATAGAGTTATATATACATAGATATTATGTATGTGATATCATCTGGAATATATAGAGTTATATATACATAGATATTATGTATGTGATATCAACTGAAATATATATAGTTATCAATACATAAATATATCTGATATCATCTGAACATAAGGAAATTTTACATTTTAGTGAAATAATAATTTTCATATCATACTAGGGAGAGTTATTTTAAATTCCTTTTCACCTGCAGCGTCAGCTCTCTTACTGGAACCTGGATGTTGAAGGGACTTTGCAGAACGCCCCATTAAACCAATAAAAGAATCTTTTGATGGTTGAAATTTAGTTCTACGAACAAGATTAAGTTTGGTGAGCTTATCATCAGCACAACTGACTGCAATAAGTCCAGCAACAACTAGAAGACAGAGGACAAGGCCAACTTTAAACATGTTGAGAATAGGAATCAGAGTGAAATCTGCAATGAGAGATTCTAGATTTCATAGTATATAGATCAATTTTTTCTCGAATTCTGTGAGAAATAATCACATGGTTTATGGTTTTACAGACTAACTAAATCTTTCACATCTTCATAAGTTTAAACACTAATTACATAAGATCTACAGAGACATTTAACAGTTGTACACATGTAATCCACGTGTTTATATTTAATTTAATATCGATAATCAATAATAATAAATCTCCTAGCCATTATTGCAACTGCGGATCAATAATTACATATTATTTCTTAATATCTTAAGAACATGTTAACATATCTAGACACATTACAACAGTATATACAGTGTAATTAAGATATGAATTTGTGTTTTTAAGTTCGATCCCACTGAGAACATCTTGGTCATTTGTTTTCTAACATACATTCAGGTAATACATATATATATAGACATGTATTACTATATATATATGTAGCAAGAGTTGCCTCCCTTGTTATGACGATCACATCACCAGTAGCGCTCTCTAGACAGGAAGTAGCTGGAGTTACTTCCCGTTGAGGTGGCAGAACCTTCTTTGTCACTTCCGTCCAGGGACCCTATAAAGGAGAGAGCTGAAAGCTATCTCCCTCTCTTTTAACCTGCCTGGCCATTCGGCTAGGCTCGTTCCACCGAGAGTATACTCTCTGGCAACCTGCACATGGTAATGTAAAGACCTCTTGGTCTAATACGCGATGACTTCAAAACGGTAACAAATAACTTTAATTCATCCTTTCATCTCTCTTGGCATGTCAACTATTCTGCTCTACATAGCTCAACCTTGTTAAATAAACTTTGTACATACAACTCAGTGTCGCTGTTATATTCATACAACCCAGTGTTCTGTTATAATTGGGTTTATTTTATCATTCAATATTCAAATTGAATATTGTTATAATAAAATAAACCCAATTATAACAGGATACTGGGTTGTATGAATATAACAGCGACACTGAGTTGTATGTACAAAGTTTATTTAACAAGGTTGAGCTATGTAGAGCAGAATAGTTGACATGCCAAGAGAGATGAAAGGATGAATTAAAGTTATTTGTTACCGTTTTGAAGTCATCGCGTATTAGACCAAGTCCTTTATAGGGTCTCTGGACGGAAGTGACAAAGAAGGTTCTGCCACCTCAAGGGAAAGTAACTCCAGCTACTTCCTGTCTAGAGAGAGCTACTGGTGATGTGATCGTCATAACAAGGCAGGCAACTCTTGCTATATATATATATATATATATATATATATATATATATATATATATATATATATATATATATATATGTAAGTATGTATGTATACGTACATACATATATGTATACAGACGTACAGTAGCATGTATATATATATATATATATATATATATATATATATATATATATATATATATATATATATACATACAGGCACACATATATATATGTACGTATCAGTTTAGCGAATATTTATTATAACATTCGCTTTGTTCGTTTGTAAATAAACGGACAACCTGATTTATGCCGTACGGTATTAAGGCAACCACGTCACCTTTTTGTTCAACACTGACACAGGAACGATGTACTAGTTTCAAGCTTGTTAGCTATCGTCAGCACCGTATACCCTTCTGCCAGATGGTTGAACGTTCGAAAGTATATACTTTCCTTATGAAAATTAACGGCTGAGCAGCCTAATTTGCATATCGAGTGAGTTCAGTCGGCCAGGCGCACCGAAAACGATAAGTTGGAATAGAATGAAACGAAATTTCATTTCTCACTCTTAGTACGGCACTTACTTAAATGTAAGTATGTATGTATACGTACATACATATATGTATACAGACGTACAGTAGCATGTATATATATATATATATATATATATATATATATATATACATACAGGCACACATATATATATGTACGTATCAGTTTAGCGAATATTTATTATAATTTCATTCTATTCCAACTTATCGTTTTCGGTGCGCCTAGCCGACTGAACTCACTCGATATGCAAATTAGGCTGCTCAGCCGTTAATTTTCATAAGGAAAGTATATACTTTCGAACGTTCAACCATCTGGCAGAAGGGTATACGGTGCTGACGATAGCTAACAAGCTTGAAACTAGTACATCGTTCCTGTGTCAGTGTTGAACAAAAAGGTGACGTGGTTGCCTTAACACCGTACGGCATAAATCAAGCTGTCCGTTTGTTTACAAACGAACAAAGCGAATGTTATAATAAATATTCGCTAAACTGATACGTACATATATATATGTGTGCCTGTATGTATGTATATATATATATATATATATATATATATATATATATATATATATATATATATATATATATATATACATGCTACTGTACGTCTGTATACATATATGTATGTACGTATACATACATACTTACATTTAAGTAAGTGCCGTACTAAGAGTGAGAAATGAAATTTCGTTTCATTCTATTCCAACATATATATATATGTATACATATATATATATGGTATTAGTATTGGTGCTTTGAAATAGCGATGTATACATGACTGTATGTATAGTATATTTGGCAATATACCGTATGTTTAATTTAAAATATTTAGAAGACCATTCACTATCAGTTTTAAAGTAGTGACTATGTCACTTATTATTAAATATATATATAAGGCTGGGAGAATGGCTGACAGCTGTTTCTCGCTGCTCGGTGAGTGCGTGGCTTTGATTAACGCCAAGCAGCGAGAAACAATTGTCAGCCATTCTCCCAGCCTTATATATATATTTAATATAGAAATGGTTTCTACAGCCCAAGGCATCCCGATGATTTCTCCTGAATGAAACGCTTCTAGTCCTGAAGAAGCCATTTCTATATTAAATATTTATACTCTGCTATGTATTCAGTACTTTACTTACTCTGTTTACCCCCGATTAAACCCGGGATGAAGTTATATATATATATTATTTGTGTGTGTGTATGTGTGTGTGTGTGGGCGTATCCGTGTGTGTGTGTGTGCGTGCGTGTGTGTGTGTCTGCCTGTTAAATGTGTAACTACAGGAGGTGCGCCGTTCGAAGCACTCAATGCTGTTACGAGGTACGTCTCATGTTATATCACAAGTACAAGAAGGATGACATCTACCGCTGCGGTGACCTCAAACAGGAAGGATCTGTATTGGTACTCCTTGTTTGGTGCATAAACTTGCACCACCCACAGAGACATATTTTCAGGGGTCAAATTGTCGCTCGCGGTATGGACCCAGTCGATAACAGTCTGACAGCCGAGGGGTTGTGAGTATCCCCACCCCCACATGTGATGTCATTTCTGGTGCCTCACCTAAATAGTAGAGTTTCCATCCTCCATCCAAATCTACAGTACAAGAGCCACAATATTTTGATGAGGAATCCCCGACTATATCTAGCTGGTAGCATCTAACCTCCTCCACTAGCTCCTGCTCTTTAACTCTAAGGATTCTGATGTTTCAGCTTCCAATTGTGAAGGTTTCCCCTCTTTCGGTCTCATCATAGCTACATTATTGGGTTGTGAGAGTTTTCTTGGGAGCTAACTGTGTCACCCTTTACTCCATCTCCCCAAGTAATTTACCTGTGTTGTGTAGGGGTTGTTTATTCGTCTGGCAGATGCCAGCTTATATCGCAACTAACCATCATTTCTGGTGGCTGCATCGCTATCCGCCACCTCCGACACATTCTATTACAGAACAACTCTACCGAAAACACACACACACACACACACACACACACACACACACACACACACACACACACACACACACACACACACAAATATATATATATACATATGTGTGTGTGTGTTGGTGTGACTGTATGTTTTGTATATATATATATATATATATATATATATATATATATATATATATATATATATATATATATAGAGAGAGAGAGAGAGAGAGAGAGAGAGATATGAAATTGTTCAATAAACAATTACAGAATACGTAAATTGCAATAACAAAAATAATCAGTTGCAATAATTTTTATTCAATTCATATTTCATATCATATATCATTTCGTGGTATTTTCCTTGTTCAGACAAATACGCGCCTTTTACCCATGAAACCAATCTGAAAAAGACCAAAATTCCGATAAATAATAGCATGTATATTAATGAATTAATAATAGTTTAATATTTAATGAGGTGGCGAATTAGCAGAGTGGTTAGAACGTCAGATAGAAAGCTGTGTGGGGTTCGTTTCGAGTCGAGATCAACTTTGTCTTTCATACATTTGAGGTCGATAAAAGAAGCACAAGCCTGGGTAAGGTGTGTTTGTGGAAGACCACCAGTCACCCATACATGCTAGTCTCCTTTCCCCACGGGACCGATGATGTCCAAGGGAAAGACAATGGCTGATTCAACTTGTCACCTATAATGTCGCAACTACAGCTGAGTGAACTAGAGCAACGTGAAATAAAATGTCTTGCTCAAGAACGTAACTCCCCTCTCTGTCCGGGATTCGAACTTACAACTTTCCGATTGTGAGCGCAACGGTCTAACCCCTAAGCCACGTGCCTTCACAATATATATTATGGAAGCATTTTAATATTTAGATTGTAATATTCTGTGACAAAACACATTATATCAATTTAATCGAGTTATAAATACATAGATATTATTTATGTAATATCAACTGAATATATAGAGTTATATATACATAGATAGTATGTGATATCAACTGAATATATAGAGTTATATATACATAGATATTACGTGATATCAACTGAATATATAGAGTTATATATACATAGATATTACATTTGTGATATCAACTGAAATATATAGAGTTATCAATATATAGATATTATATCTGCGATATCAAATAAAATATATAGTGTTATCAATACATAGATATTATGTGATATCAACTGAAATGTATACAAATTATAAATGTTACAGAAATTGTTATGTAAAAATAACCATTTTTAAGTTCGAATGGGTTAGTATTGTCATTGACATCAGCAGATACTTTTCGAGAGTTTCGCAACTGAAATGCTCTTTTTTGCAAATCATATCCTAGGTTGCGTTCTTTATGTGTATCATCAGCACAACTGACTGCAATAAGTCCAGCAACAACTAGAAGACAGAGGACAAGGCCAACTTTAAACATGTTGAGAATAGGAATCAGAGTGAAATCTGCAATGAGAAATTGTAGATTTCCCGGGTTTTATATCAATTATTTCTGAAATTCTGTGAGAAAAAAGGGATTAAATGGAATATGTTTGCACAGGTTAACTAATTCTGTTAACTTTCCATAATCTCAGTTAACAATTTCTAATATACGTACACACGACCACTTTACAACCCAACACGTGTAATGCACATGTATATACTTTAATCTCTACAAATATTATAAGAAATCTCATACCCATTATTGATTCTCCGAATATATATTTACTTATTATCAATTAATCTCTGTTAATATCGCTGATAAGCCTGGTTAATGAAACTAGCACCAGGAAAATATTAGGTTAACCAGAAGGTTCTCGTCGTTTTTCAATTTTTTTTATTGATTTCGGCGTTTATTAACATTAGGAAAATTTTACAAATGAAAATAATCGCCATCATTTGCAATTATAGTCTGCCATCGTTTAAGAAGGTATATGATTCCTTCCCTCTAGAATTCTCTTGGTTTGGAAATCATTAAATAGGAATTGTGATGATAATGAGACAATTATAACAATGGAATATATTTATCGTAATCTTATTGAGAGATTTTCTTATGATATAACAGATGGTAAGGATATCAATATAATCCTACATACATTTCTAGCGACGAATGTTAGGACAGGGTCTTTTATAATCTAAGGAATATAATGTGCATCTATTGTGTGCAGCTGTAATACACATCATTTGAGATGTGAAAATGTGCAAGGAATATTTACAATATACGTTGGCTTTAAATGACTTACTGAGTACTTAAAGGTATCACAAAGGATTAATAAACCTACAGCCACACACGTGCAGGACACGAGTCTTATGATAAAAACAACACTAGTGAATGGTATAAAATAGAGTCTAAATAGACAACACAAACACCATTTTATCACTGATATTTTCAAGATGGTTAAAACTGTTTGTTTAGTTGTGCTCCTAGTTGGACTACTGCAGACTTGTTTTGCAAACCACTTAACCGAAGGCACCGGTAGTGAGGATTTCTCTACATGGAAACGCAGTTATGAAAGGGGTGTCCTTACAACACGTGACTCTTCAATAGATGTCCTCTGCTATATAATTCCAGGCCCTCTGCTTATAAAATTATGTCAGGATGCACTAGAAAAGGCTAAGAAGGTTCATGGTTGATATCCTGACGATATACTTTTGTCCCCTGAAAATTGCACACAAACAAGTTCAAGGTAAGGCATACAATGAAATGAAGTCTTCCATGTTGAAATAATTAGAATAATAGTTAATAACTTAAGTTCAAGTAAAGTAGCTATGGAAAGAGTAAAAGGTGGACAGAGACGTCTTTGGAGGAAGTTGACCATGTGTAACTTGGTTTATATAACTACAGGCTTAAATCTTTTTAAAAGAGTTAATTTGAGACCAATGTTACCTTTCGTGTAATGGTTAAACACGCTCTCAGGAGAATCTGTCTACTTTTTACAATCTCAAGGGTACTTTACTTGATCTATTAAACTATTGTTTATATTTATCAATTATAATTATAATTATCTGCTCTGTGGCGATTATATTTCATAATTTCAAATTTCCTTATTTGTGGTATTTTCTATATCCCCAGAATTTTTTGTATAATTTCTTCAAATTTGTTTATAGATATATTGTCGGCTGTGAAGATTTATACCTCAATTAGAAGGCATTTCTCTTCTTTGGTGTTTTTGACTATCTCGTCAAAAAACTTTGACTACAATATCTGGTCAATTAGCTTTGACTATAATATTTGGTCAATTAGCTTTGACTATAATATCTGGTCATTTGTCTTTGACTATTATATGTGGTCATTTGTCTTTGACTATAATATCTGGTCAATTAGCTTTGACTATAATATTTGGTCAATTAGCTTTGACTATAATATCTGGTCATTTGTTTTTGACTATAATATCTGGTAATTTGTCTTTGACTATAATATCTGGTCATATGTCTTTGACAATAATATCTGGTCGATTAGCTTCGATCTCCCTGTCACTTTATATTCTGAGTATCTATTTTCAATTTAGATTTTAGCTGTTTCACAAGAAAATATCTTTAATAAACAAATTTTGGAAAGTTTGTTTATTACATCAGAGAAACTATCTTAAAGAAATAGAATAGTTACCTGTTCTAGAAGAAATACAATAGTTACCTGTTGTTGAAGTAATACAATAGTTACCTGTTGTTGAAGTAATACAATAGTTACCTGTTCTAGAAGTAATACAATAGTTACCTGTTGTTGAAGTAATACAATAGTTACTATTGTATTACTTCTAGAACAGGTAACTATTGTATTACTTCTAGAACAGGTAACTATTGTATTACTTCAACAACAGGTAACTATTGTATTACTTCTAGAACAGGTAACTATTGTATTACTTCAACAACAGGTAACTATTGTATTACTTCTAGAACAGGTAACTATACATGCTACTGGTAACATGTATCCCAGTACAACCTGTCTCATGGTCGGGTCGTTGGCGACTAAACTGGCAACCCCACCAAGGTTTCTTAGTGAGGAGGGTGACTTTGGACATCCTGCAGGACTAAAAACAAAACCTGTCAAAGGGCAAAGGAGCTCTTAAGAGTCAATGGCCATCCAAAATCACCGGGAGAGATGACCCCTTAGCCTTTGTCAAGGCAGAATTCTAGGAGAAGGAAAACTCTGATATAACACCTGCAACCCTGATGGTATCCAATGATGTTGACTTGTTCTTCTTTTTGATAAATATCATCTTGGTTAAGAGAGTGGGACTGGCTTTGTGCAGTGCCTTTGCTCACTATAAAAGCTTCACAGCACAGGCATTGCTTTATATCTGGAGATCCCTCTGCACTTGTCGTCACATGGTACCATGGGCCTAGCACTATGTGTCAATAATTGTCACAGGTGTAGTGTTTGTACCAGAATTTTCAAGTCGCTGGCTGGACTAAAAAGTCACACTCGTTCAGTGCATCGGTAGAGGTTCTCCTACATGGATATAAAGTAGTGGCCATACTCGAAAACGAGTTGGCAGCCACCATGTATGTATGTATGTATGTATGTATGTATGTATGTATGTATGTATGTATGTATGTATGTATGTTTTTTGGTTCTGTAATTTTATAAATGTTTACCAATAGAGAGAGAGAGTCGGTTTCTAGCATAGATACAAGACTCTCTCATTGGAATTTACACATCAACTAGGTAGATATGTATGCATGTCTGCATGCATGCATGTGTGTGCAGGTATAGATGTTATTGTATGTGTGGATGTGGATGTTTTGAGTTATATGTGTGCATGTGTATACACTTTGTATCTGTACATATGTACATGCAGTTATTAGAGGCAGAAATTTTGGAATGTCTTACATATTTTTACTGGATTGTACTGGTAATTTCATAACTATATATGTATGTAAAGTATGTATATAAGTATGTATAAATTATATATATATATATATAAATATATACATATATATATATATACAATATATTAATAAATAGAAACTATATTTATAAAACCATATTTATTTTATTATATATATTTCAAGGGCAACCAAGGCAAATTATGGATAATATTTTATTGAGGGTAATACAAAGTTATGAGTGAGTATGCAAATTAGTGTCCGAAAAGTTGAAAAGATAACGGTTTATTTAAATTAAACTGTTGGAAGAGGATGATATGTAAGGGAGAGAGAAAAAAGAAAAAAAGAAAAGGAAGGAGAAAGAGAGAAGAGGAAAGAGTGAACCATTATACATAGTGATATTGAAGAAAGTCAGAATGAATGAAGAAATAAGTTTTAATGGAAAAATATACATAGCGTAAATATATCTAAGTGAAAGAAGAAGTGAAAGAAGAAATAAGATTAACATGGAAGAATAATATTTAGAATGTAGGGTTCATTACGTTGTGATTATAATATTTATAATGATAAGTTGAAAAATTATATTAAAGTTAAAAATTAGAAATCAAAAAATTAAAAATTAAAAATTAAAATGAAAACAGAAGTATTTATATTATATTAAGATGTATTAGTAATAATATATTGGTTTAGATGTGTATGTTAAGGATTATAAATTATTTAAATAAATATATAGTATTTTACATTAGAGAAAATCTAGTATAGTTTATTTTATTAAAGTAAGTTTGGCAAAATTATATTTATTAATAGTTGTAAGTCAAAATTTAAACATCCAAATAATTCTAAATTTATGAAAATTTACGAGAGTTTACAAAGGAATAACTACTTAATTATATTATAAAAACAGTAAGGAAGTATAAAGGAAGTTAGAAGTGACTTTTTTAAGATCTCAAATGATTCCAAGGATTAAATGTTATAAAGTTAAAAATTGTATCTTAAGAATATAATTAAAACATAAAAAATATGTTATTTTATAAGAAGTCTTAAATTTATCTTAAGAATATAATTAAAACATAAACCATAGGTTATTTTATAAGAGGTCATACTTGCTATAAAGTTTTTTTTTATTTATCTTAAGAATATAGTTAAAACCATAGGTTATTCCACATATATATAAAAATCATGTTATTCCACATATATAGATAAATATTTGGATACATGTATTGAACATTTTTGAAGATATAAAAATATTGGAAGATATGAAAATAATGGATTTTTCATATCTTTCAAAGAATTTTCTAAAACCTTCAGAAAGTTTTTCAAGGAAAGTTTTCCTTAAAAGAATTTCAAGTAGTCATATAAAATAGGTTATAATCTATTGATAAGTGTAATAATATATTTATGAGGTAGAGATAATAAAAAGTAAATTAAATATATATGAATCATATATAGATATCTGAAGGATGATGTTGTAGGTGGTTGGATATAGAAAACATTATGTAAAGGAGATTAACCATATATTACATTTTATATATATATTTAAAAGTTGAACTTAAACGATGTTTACAAGAACTAAATAAATTATTTCGCAAATTAATAGAGTTCTTACTTTTTAGTATAAAGAATATTTCTTCAATGCAAAGGGAGCAATTTTTGGATAGAGCCGTGTATGGAGGAGCTTTGGAGATAATTTCCCAAAATAAAGAATAGTTAATATTCTTGGATTTTAAGTTCCATAATAAGTTGGATAGAGAAGTTGAAGATTTTTTACGAATATTCGTAAAGGAACATTTATGGTTATTGAAACGAGATTTGAAGTCTGTGGAAGTAGAGCCGACATAATTTGCATACTCACTCATAACTTTGTATTACCCTCAATAAAATATTATCTCCACTATCCAGGAAGCTCCAACCGTTAAGGTTATCTTTTTTCCGGGTATGTCAATATTTATTTATAAAACAAATCTGTATTTTATCTGATGAAAGCGCACCATAATTTGCCTTGGTTGCCCTTGAAATCATCATCATCATTTAACGTCCATCTTCCACGCTTGCATGGGTTTGGACGGACATTTTCCCACTTGAGGCAAGATTGGTTGTCTTGCTCGTACAGGACTGCCTGGCGTGTTTTCTCCGGCTGGATGCCCTTCCTAACACCAACGACGTTTACAGTGTGGACTGGGAGGTTTTTACCGGCCACATTACAGCGTGGACTGTTTTTGTTTTTTTTTGTCGTGACACCTACACGAGCTCATTTATTTCGGACTGGATGTTGTGGTACCAACATAACTTTACATCGAAAGGTGTGGTGTGGTGGGTGGGGGTGGTGGGACGGGGTGTATTTTTTGTTAGAGGTGCCTACTGACTGTAGGTTTCGCTTTGTACTTAGGCAAACGGGTTTTCTGTATTATATATAATAAAATAAATATGGTTTTATAAATATAGTTCCCATTTATTAATATATTGTGTATTTACTCCACTAACTTGTTGAGTGCTTTATATCAGTTATAACATTTTTTAAGCTTGTTGGATCCCAACAAATTAAATATAACCTCTGCATATATATATATATATATATATATATATATATATATATATGTGTGTGTGTGTGTGTGTGTGTGTGTGTGTGTGTCTGTGTGTGTGTGTGTGTGTGTGTGTGTGTGTGTGTGTGACAATAATAAAAATGGTAAGAGAAAGTAAGATATATCTAATCTCTTATACTTTTGTTCTCTTTTTCAGGATATTCCAACAGAAAACCTAAACCTGTATTTCAACATTTGCTAAAATAAACTGTGAAACGAATCCCTTGAGTTTGTATTTATTAATAACATATATATTCTCTCTGTAATCTTGGTGGTTTAATAGAGTGCAGAAATAGAATATTTGCAGGGATGTAAGCTGATCACAATTTATGTATATATATGTGTGTGTGTGTTTACGTATATCATCATCATCGTTTAACGTCTATCTTCCACGCTAGCATGGCTTTAGACAGGAATTGTCCCACTTGAGGCAAGATTGGTTGTCTCACTCGTATGGGACTGTCTGGCAGGTTTTCTACGGCTGGATGCCCTTCCTAACACGAACCACACACATATATATATATACAGGGCCGGATTAAAACCCTTAGAGGCCCTAAGCACTAAAAAATGTTGGTGCCCCCATACATTTGTAGATCAAAACATAAACAATAATATATGGTAAATTAAAGTTTTATTTATTGAAATTTCAAATTAAAGCAAAACATACAGAAAGAGCGAAAATAATTTTATTTATTGAATAATTTTTCCTGCTTTTCTTTTCTTTCAAAGTCTTTGATCAGATCCTCGTAACCAATCTTGCGTAACACATCTGCTTCTATACACAATAGGGATAAAGCATCCAGTCTGTATTGTTGCATGGTTTTTCTGAAAGGATTTTTAATATATTTTAACCGTGAAAATGAACGCTCCGCTGAGCAGTAGGTAACCATTAATGTTAAAAATATACGAAAGGCTATGTCTACATTTGGAAAGGCACACTCAATATTGTCTTTTACAATCATTTTATAAAGTTCAGCATGATTAAATCTTGTTTTTACATTTTCTGTTCTACTCCTCTTATTTTGCACATATAAATGAAACTGCTGAAGCTCAGCTGAGAAATTACTATTGAAGTCCTCTGGATAAGCATCGATCAACTTTTGACAGTACTGAGAATACCTTTCAATATTAGTAGCTGATGGAGCGCCTATATTTGGCACATCACTAAGAAAAGAACATTTTTCTGCCATTTCTTTGTATATCTCTCCTCTTCTTTCCATCTCAGCTGCAAGTTTGTCAACAATTGTGTAAAATGTGGTGATACGAAACTTATCTCTGGCATCTAAATAAACTTCTGCTGTATCTCCGTCATTGGGTACATTTTTTCTAATACGTTTGCGAGTTGATGTTGTCCTGTAATCAACATCTGGAAGAATTTCTTTGGTCACTTTTTCATATCTTTCAAATTCATCTCGTGAGGTGTTCAGTTGGTCAGCTAATGATACATAGAGATCTGCACATGTCTTTAAGTTCGCATCCTCATTTTGTAGAACTTTGCTTACTCTGTGAAAATTCTGCAAAATCTCATTCCAAAAAATCAACATAAAAACGAATTCTAGCTCTTGCATCTTATCAACATTATTTGCCTCTCTTCTAGCGTCTCCCTTTTGTGATTGATCTTCTTGGAAATCTCAGGGAACGATTTCAAGATTGATGCTGTTGCCATAGCATGTGCTTCCTATCTTGCATCAGAGAGGGATTTCAAGACGCATTCATTCTTAATACAATCTTTGAGAATTTTCCAATGGTTAGTGGAAGCGGAAAAAAAATTATAGAGTAACTGTACTGTAGAGAAAAAAATTAACAGCCTCTTGACAGCAGTCAACAGCACTCCGGCCAACAGATTTAATGAATGGGCTGCACAGGGCACATATATAGCAAACTTGTTTGTTTCTAACATTTTTTGCTGCATCCCCTTATAACGCCCAGACTTGTTAGCAGCATTGTCATAAGTCTGACCCCTGCGTTTTGAAACATTTCACCCACAAGCTTCATGTAAATGCAGCAGCACCTGGTTCGCCATATTCTCGCCAGTGTGGTTTTCTATTATGATGAAGGTTAAAAATCGTTCAATATGCTGTCCATCTTGTAAATACCTAAGTACAACACTCAATTGATCGCTATGTGATAAATCTGGTGTTGAATCAATGGACAAACTAAAATAACCAGAAGATTTGTTAATAATGAACCCACGGAGCTTTTGTGTCATTAGTTGAATAATTTCCTCGATAGTGGGTTTTGACATGTAAGAAGGATTTCCTTTTCCAGAATTTCCATATCTAGAAATGTGGCCTGTTAAAAATGGATCAAACTGGCTTATGAGTTCAAGCAGCCCTAAAAAATTCCCATTTTGCAACGATCCAAACTTTTCTTCACTTCCTCGAAAAGGCAAGCCACATTCAGCTAACGTACAAATAACAGCTACGACACGCCCCAAAACGTGTTCCCAGTAATTGCACTCTTCATTAATTTGTTTTTCCAAATCTGACTTTAACCCCGCACCTTGCCTGCGAGTTAAATATGCCAGCAAAGAGTCTCGGTGAATAATGCTTTTCTCATGATTTTCAATTACAATAGTATTGTACCAATCACTGAACCCTTCTCCTGAAACAAAAATTGAATTTTTTCCACGAGCAAACAGTTTACAAACAAAACAATAAACTGATCCTCTTGATGGTGAATAGAGTAACCACTCTCTCTTGTATTTTTCACCATTGGCTTTTGTCCCAATAAAAAGTTTCTGTGAGCAATACCTTACTGGTTTGCCACTACTAAAATGACGGCAAGACTTTTCAAATGGCCCGTTGTGGTGTTGACAAATACTGGGTTCACAAGTAATCCAATAAGCTATATCATTAGTAGAGAAATGAAGCCACATTCCTGGATCGTTCGCTAAATTGTAATTTTCTTCATTTTTTTACAGGCAAATTAATTTCACCGCCATTGTCACAGTGCTTCTATTTCCAGCAATTATTTGAGCCCTATCATCATTTGCAGTAGAGGTATCCGAATAAAGAGAATTCACAGGCAAAGTAAGATCAGTTGTGAGACATGTGCTGGATGAACATGCTTGCGACATCTCAGTACTTCTAATGTCATCATATTTTGATTCTGAAGTAATCAAAGTTGTATTTGCCGTACTCATGTCTACTTCTGATAATGTATATCAGTTTTGACCTGGAATCTGTAAATCATGTTGTGGAACTTAGTCAGCTTTGCTGCCTTGCGATCTAATTCCAAAGCTTTTTCTTGTTTCTTGTTTGAAAGTTTTCGTTTTTGTGCCCCACTTAACTGAATGCGTTTCATCTTGGTTTTTGGGATCTGTTAATTAGATTTGAATGGTTACTTTTTGGGGGATCTGTTAATTAGATTTGAATGGTTAGCCTTTTGGGGATCTGTTAATTAGATTTGATGGTTAGATTTGAAAAAGGATGGTGTGAACTCAAATAAACAATCAGCAAATAGAGTTCTAAAAATAGAGCTTGAGTTTGTTCAGTTAAAAAAAAAAAAAAATTATATAGAAATAAGAAAGTTATACTATATAGCAGATAATCTAGAACACAAGTGACAATTATTTTTCATATAGAGTCTACAATATTAAAAGGTTCAAGTTCAAAAAAATATTTGTAAAAAAACTAAAAAACCTTAATGAACAGAAGCAGAAAATAAACCTTGGTTAGTTGGGATTGGGAATATCAAACAACTTTCAGCTGGTGGCTATATTCATAAACCTTAAAAAACATTTCAACAAGCATGTAGCCATTTTAAAATTGAACCAGAATACATTGGAGTTTCAGAAACATTTCTAAAGATAAACGTCTGAAAAACTGAGATTTAACAAATAAACTGAAATGAACAACTATGTTTATACCGAATTTATTCATTCATTATTTCATTTTGAAAATTGCTATAAAATTAATTACTTTAATAATTTAAACTGTAAATTCATCATATAACATTTTTTGAGGTGCCCCTTCTTCCTTTGATGCCCTAGGCACGTGCTTACTTTGCTTATATTGTTAATCCACCACTGGCTACAGTCCATACATGGAATATTGCAGACTATAACAATTTGGCTAACATATTCACTAATTTCTAACTAGATAATAACTTTAACATAATCTCATCGAAGTACTGGGTTATAATCCATTTCTCGTTGGCCTTGTGTCAATGTTAGCAGAGTTACGGTCCTTTATGTTCTGAGTTCAAATCCCACCGAAGTTAGCTTTGCCTTTCATCCTTACAGGGTCGATAAAATAAAGCACCAGTAATACACTGGGGTCGATTTAATTGACTTTCCCCTCCCATCCAAATTGGTGACCTTGTGCTTAACTCAGTAACCATTATTTATACATATACGGTGAATGCTGGCATCACTCCTTACATCTCTTGAAATGAACTTATCAATAGGGCCAGATTTAACGAGAGGAAAAGGGGGCAGTAGCCACTGGCTTCCTGCAGTAGGGGGGGGGGGGCACCAGCGACGGCTGTAGTAATTTATTTGTGCCCTCAGTTAGGCTTTTTAGTTTTAGGATGGTTAGAATTTTTGAATTTAATACCTGTATTTATAACTTTTCAATTCCCGTTACTTGTGCCAAGCTAACTTTGATATGTAAAATTGGGGTGGGGGGTGCTGTGTATTTCTTTTGCAAGGTCTAAATCTGGCCCTAGATCCCAGGCTGTGAATTGGCAGAGTAGTTAGAATAAATATTTTTATAAGATGTATATTTGTCACTTTACATTCTGAGTTCAAATCTCACTGTGACCTATCTGCGTAGCAGATATAATCCATTACCTAGTTCAGAGTTGGGGAAACTTCGTGTTGAAAGGCCACATTAAGTTACTTGTAATATAAGGCCACATTCAAGAAACCATAATTATATATGGTCTAATTTTTTTAATTCTGGCTGTCTGTCAGTGCAGATTATTTTGTTGAAGTTTCTTTGGTATTTAGAATACGTTCATCTTATGGATTAAATTAAGATAGACAAAAAACATTAATAAAAATTAAAAACTTGTTGAAAATTTTTTATTCTTTCAAAAAGCTGCACAGAATGGCCAGAGGTTCCACATCTCTGGCCTTGTTCAACACCATCATTTGGTTCTAGGGTGTCTTTAGTGGAGCCAGTTCTATTACAAACATTTAGATCAGATACCCAGACAGAAAAGGGACACGAGCCCTGCTCTTCTAACTAAACCATAACTGCCTGCTGCTACAAAAATATACTGACTTGGTGCATCAAGCCTTAATAGTTTAAACTTGTAAATGAGCCATCCCTAATGATATGAAATAAAATTGACTCTACATTTCACATGGAGTCTACATCAGATGGTTCTGATGTATAATACATACCAATATCATACACAACTACAACATTACTCTATATATATACACACACACACTCACTCACTAATTATATGCAAATTAGTACGTCTATTTCAAAATAATACTAAGAATGAAAGGATATATAAACCCATCAAATACATGTTTCTTTGTAGTTGTTGGGATGATTTACACGTCTTCTGATGAATATCCAATTAGGCCTGAGAATCAATTAAAGATCTTTACCATCACTTTTTCATGTTTACATGTCTATGTATTATATGTGTATATTTATATACACATTGGTGCAGTCTTGGTTACCCACTCTGTATGTATACAGATATAATTTTATACTATACTTTGGCTGCTAGTGCACTTCTTATGATAGATAGATAGATAGATATACACACGTGTGTTTTTTTTCTCATTGTTTTTTTCCATTCTTTCCTCTTCTCATTCTCTATCTTTCTATTTCTTCAATCTCTCATTCTATCTTCTAATGAAGGACTAGTGATCAAAATGTTAAGATTCTTTCCCTATTATTTCAAGTGTTAAACTAATATTTCATTGTACTATGTCATTTGCTTTATTACTGTTTACTTTTTGCAAACACACACATTTATATAGACTTTGGAAGAGTCATGTTGCCAATAAAAACATACACACCTGATGGATTTCACTTCAATTTATTATAAACTCCCAGTCATTTAGTTTAATAACTGGATGGTTGTTCAGTTGTTCATTGTCAAAGCTCTTTCACCACACATTCTGTGACCTCCTCAGAGACTCCTTTTGTTATTTTGTGTCTCTCTTTGTTCTGTCCTACACCCTCTTGTTTTTGTGAGCTGAGTACTTGGACTGAACATGCGTTATATCCAGGTATGTGTGTGTGTATGTATACAAAAACTAAGTATATATATATATATATTTAGTTATGTAATAAACAACATAAGATAATTATTTCATTTACCAGTGGTTTCTTGAAGACAGATGTTGTGCCTGTCTTCAGTCGTCAGAATGAATAAAAAACATGGTGTATTTATTAAATATGGATTTGAAAACAAAATTTACGAAATATGAAAGTGAGGCTGAAAAAAACTGGCGAAAAGGAAATAGGGAAAAAAAAATATTTATATAAAAATGTAAATATCCAAAACGTAAACATACACACTCAACTACGCACATATACTACAAAGTACGTAGACGGATACTTTCTCACATAAGCATATTAGCGTCTACATAGAAATACGGACAGGAATATAAATACATACACATACAGATACACAGATATATACATACACATACATATACACAGAATATATACATACACATACATATACACAGATATATAAATACACATACATATACACAGATATATACATACACATACATATACACAGATATATATGCACTCAAAAATGTATACACAGATACGAGCAGTATTTAGGTAGCAGGAATAACTATATAAATAAATAAGAACAAAAAAAAATACAAAATATATATATATATATATATATATATATATAAGAAAGTAAAAATCAAAATCAAAAACAAAATAAAATAATTTAAAAAGGGGGACGTGTTGACAACGATAGGTGTGAGCGTGTGTGGGGGGGAGGGGGGATAAATAAAAACAACTTAAATATAAACAAATACACATATATATAATAAACACATGCATATACATATGCATATACATATATATAATATACACATACACACACATATACACGCATACATACCTATACACACATGCAAACACACACACACGTATGTGTGTATATATATATAAAATAAATATATGTACACATACACATACATGTGCATACACATATATATATATATGCACACATACACGCACACATATATATAAATAAACACACACACACATACACATATACATATACACACACATCCACATGCATACACATACAAAAAAAAAACAATAAAACAGAAAAATGAATCTCAAAGGTACATAACCCACGTACAAATAAACATACACGTAAATCCATACACATATGTATACAGACATATACACAAAAACATATACAAACATATGCATACATATATACAAATACATATAAACAAATATATACATACACATATATATATATATACAAACACATACACACACACACATATAAATATAAAAACACGTATATATGTCTGCATATGCGCCCACATATAACCTTGTGTTAGTACACTTAAAAACCTAGTGGGTAAGTAAGGACAAATGGGAGTAAAACTGAAATAAAATAATAAAAACAATTATTAAGAACAGGTAAGGGAGAAAAGGGGTTTTAAAGTTGTAGAAGAGAGTAAGTGTTTATGATGAGATCTGGATAAGGGTATATAGTTAAAAAGTGATCTGGGTAAAGGATAAAGGTGGTGGGTGTGTATGTAATAAAGGTATGGTAGATAGTAGGGGGAGGGGATATAAGTCAAATGATATAATAAAGAGACGAGGGAGAAAAAGTATATATTGGTAAAAAGTATAAGTTCATAAGGTAAAGAAACTGGTAGTGAGTAGAAGGCCTGATAAGTAAAAAAGAAGCTCAAGGTGGTTGATTAATCGTAGGTATGTTAATCCAGTTAAAAAGTAGATGCAATTTCAGATGCGGACGACATCTAAAGATCTCGGTCTCAGAGTTGAGACAAGTGGTAGGGGTTTTCAGGTTTTGAAGAATTCTAAATTTTTCCGTAGTACACAAAAAACATTTCTTTGTGCCCCTTTGGTATTCTCTTGAATAGTCTAAAATAGACCAATCAATAGTGTACGGAATGTTTTTTGTCTTTGAACTCCCACACTTTATTTGCCAGTGCCATTGCTGTTCTTTTTTCAGTGTGTTTGAAAGAAGCGACATGTGCATAATACCTGGTTTTAAATCTGTCCTGAGTTAAGCCAACATATCGTTCACTCCTGGCTGGCTGGTTATTAATCATTGGTGTCAATTTGGCCTCATACACAATAGATTTGGTATTACATTTACCCTGTAATGGGCATTCTTCCGGCTTCCTGCAACTGCATCCTGGATTTACTCTAGTACCATTAAAGTTGGTAATTATAGTTTCATTGATGGGCAGCAAGAGTAACTGATTTTAACTACATTTCTATTGAATATCTTATATCTATGATTAGGGGGAAAATGTTTGTCAAGGAGGTCGAAGAATTTTCTTCAAACGTTAGTTTTAACAGTTAGAGAGAAGGGGGGTGTATGGCCGTGGGTGGTATGAGAAACTGCCAAACCGTCGTCTTGGTATAAACCGATATTATGGCAAGGAAATTTCTTTTTAAGGGTGTGGCGGAGGAATAATTCTACTAAGTCGCACACATCGCCACTATTATATGAGCCCATCGCAACCTCAAAAGAGTTTTCAGGGCTTGATTTTTTAACCCAAGAACCTTCAAAGAGTAGTGTTTTCCTAGCATGAAAGATGTCTTCTTCTAATTTAGAAATATTAATGAAAAGTCTAGCAAAATCTAAGGCTTTTGTTAATAAGGATTCAGTGATAGAGGGGTAAAAATCAACAATATCAAATTGGGTAAATCTACACTTATTTTTTCCTTGTATATTATTAAACCAAGAAATAACAGAGGATGTATTTAACCATTGAGATAAGTCAGTCATAGTTCTTATTTGAAGTATTATTTTTCTTAAGATTGTTTATACCTGCAAGGCCAATTTCAGATTTAGCAGGGTTGATTAGTCTACAACTAGGTCGACTAGTAAAGTCTAATTTATGGTCTTTAAGGGTAATATAGGCTTTACGTTTAGCTAGGCTTTCAACCCAGTTGTCTATTTTTAAGGTACTATCTAGGGCTTTAGCTTCATTATTCATGGTGTTGTAAGTATTAATGTTAGCTATTTGGTATTTAGCCGTAATGTTATCTGTTAACAGTTGGTTATACGAATTATTATTTACTTCAAAAAGATTTTTGGTTTTGTCAGAAAAAACGAAAGTATTTGTAGTGTGTTTAAAATTGGAAATGTCGTTAAAGAGTTTGGATTGAAAATTATTGTTATACTTACGGTATTTCACTAATTAAGTTAACTAGGTCTATTTCGAAGTTGGCCATGTCCTTAACTCTAGGTGGGTATTTGTGAGATTTAATGTCGAAGTAGTCATTAGAATCAGTACAGAATTATCCATTGAATATCATAGCCTTCCAGCTCATTCTTTTTATGACTTGTTCAATTTTATCGATTAATAATTTGGTATAAGTGGTGTTGGAAGGAGTAGGTTTATTTTTGATAGAATAATCCAATTCATAAACGTCCATGGTAAATAATCCAATTCATAAACGTCCACTGGTAAATGAAATAATTATCTTATGTTGTTTATTACATAACTAATAAACTATGTAGCCTAAATAGAGCACTCTTTTTTCCTGTACCTTTCTGACGGAAATACCTCACATATATTTATATATATATATATAAAAACACAAACCAAGCAGAGGGAGAGAGAGAGAGTGGAACCAATGAAAGAATATACAATATCTCAAAACACCAGAAATATATTTTGAAGTAATATATTTATTTCCTCAACGGACCTCATTTTTTGGTAAAATGATACATAGATTAAATTGTTGCTGGATTTTTTTATATTTTCATATATTTTATATTTTCTCCTCAATGAGTAACAATTTATTTTATTTTCCTCTTATATTTTACACTGTCATTAATATTGTTTCTTTAGAAACTAAAACTATTTGGATAAAAGTGAACAATTCACAATATCTTTTGTTTTTATTATAAACTTAGAATAAAATAAACAAATATCTCTCAGAGTATATTTTTTTCTTTCATTAATTTGCTAAAATACAAATATAGAATTATATTCAAGGAAACCAAAAATATTTAATTTCCAATACAACATTATATTCAAACTTTCTCACTTTGATGAATTTTTTTCTTTTTATGTTACTAATTGATAGTGGAATATTATCCTTGGCTTTTTTTTTTATTTCTTAAATTCAATTTATTTTCTTTTTTTGTGAGAAATGTCCATGGTTACAAGAGCCAGTCTAGTTCAGTCAGGGTAATTCCTGTAACACCAAAACTTTTGGCTAAATTCCTCTTAGATATCTTCTTCATTCCATCAGTTTTTACTTCCCATGCACACATCAGTGGATGAATGTCTATTTTCTCTTTATTGGAATCGTATATATTGGTTCCTGGATAAAAAGATATGTATGTTTAGACATCCAATGTCATATATCAATAACAGTAATCAATAAAAGGTAATCAATGATACTGGCACCAGTGTCATATATGGACAGATAATCAATAACAATTTTTAAAGTGTGTATCCTGATTTTGTAAAATAAGTAAACTGTGTTGTGTGTGTTATAAGAGGTAACAAAAAGGTTGGTGTCAGGAAGGGTATCCTATTGTAAAACACCAGAAAATCTCCTGTCCAACCCATGCCAATATAAAGATGATGAAACAGCTAAACATTTGGGAGGAATAGTGAGTCTGTTAACCTATAGTACTTAAGGCAGAGCTATTCCTTCTGGTATTCTACGCTCGAGTTCAAAACCTGCCAAGGTTAACTTTGCCTTTCATCATTTTGAAGTTGATAAAGTACCAGGCTTGTACTGGCAGTCAATTCCCCTCTCTATCACTCTTACTTCCTCTCCTTATCTGGAAGAATTGTTTAGACTTGGAGAAGGGATGGGCTTTGTCTGGTTTAACCCTTTAGCATTCACATTACTCTATATATATACTATTGTATTTTCACAGTAAAGGCTTTGTCCCACATAATATCTCAGATAATATCGAATCTATGAGATTTTGATGTTATCTATTTTTAGAACAATACCTTAACATTAGTACGAGTGGCAAGTTACAACCGGTTTGAACAGAAAGAGGTGATAGAATTCTGGCCAGATATGGCCGGTTTAAATGCTAAAGGGTTAAAATGCCCAAGATGCACTGTATGTCATGACAATGTCCCTAAACTCCAAGAGTTACAGGTTCATACACACACAGGACTTAACTGGAACTATATTTATCAATCCTGAAAGAATGAAAGGCAAAGCTGACTTCTGCAGGATTTCAACTCAATGTAAAGAACTGGAACTAATACCACATGTTTGTATCTTCCTTAACTTTCACCTTTAGCCATGGCTTTCTTGGTCTTCCATCACCTACTTCCTTCCATGTTCATTTCCATCACTCTTCTCACCCAGTCACTTTCATCCTTCCTCCACACATGACCCAACCACCTCATTCAATTTCCCTTCACAACATTGTCTTCCTTCTCAGTGATACTCTGTCCTACCCCCAACCATTTACATTTCTCTTTCCACAGCCAATACAAGGTAGTTTGACGAACACCCCAACAATTT
>OZ024740.1:21733607-21853607 GCA_964016885.1 Eledone cirrhosa
TAATGTCTGTCTCTCTCTCTCTCTCTATATATATGTAATGTCCGTCTCTCTCTCTCTATATATATATATGTAACGTCTGTCTCTCGCTCTCTCTCTATATATATGTAATGTCTGTCTCTCTCTCTCTCTCTCTCTCTTTATATATATATGTAATGTCTGTCTCTCTCTCTCTCTATATATATATATATATGTAATGTCTGTCTCTCTCTCTCTATATATATGTAATGTCTGTCTCTCTCTCTCTATATATATATATGTAATGTCTGTCTCTCTCTCTCTATATATATATATGTAATGTCCGTCTCTCTCTCTCTATATATATATATATGTAATGTCTGTCTCTCGCTCTCTCTCTCTCTTTATATATATATGTAATGTCTGTCTCTCTCTCTATATATATATATATATGTAATGTCTGTCTCTCTCTCTCTCTCTTTAAATATATATATGTAATGTCTGTCTCTCTCTCTCTCTCTATATATATATATATGTAATGTCTGTCTCTCTCTCTATATATATATATATATGTATATATGTCTAGAGGAAAGAAAGTTCAAGCATGTTCTACAACGCGAGGACCAAAAACGTGAGGCGTTCAGGATTGCTAGCAATGTGTCAAGGAAAACCGTGATATTGTTGGGGAGAAGTGTGTACTTAATGATGATGGCGTACTTGCCATCACTGACGCTGATAAGAAGGTAGCTTGGAAGTGCCACTACGAAAGGCTACTAAATGCGGAGAATAAATGGGAGAAAGACAGTCTCCCCCACATCGACCCAATAGAGGGACAAGCAGTGTTAGTCGAAGGTAGTATAATAAGTAAGGCAATCAAAGATATGAAGACGGGTAAGGCGGCTGGGCCTTCGGAAATAGTTGCTGAGATGCTGAAAGCCTCTGGAACGGTGGGACACACCATGGTCAGCCGGATAGTAAAGCAAGTCATACAGAATGGGGTTGTTCCGAAGGACTGGCATAGCAGCATCATCATTAACTGCTACAAGGGTAAAGGAGATGCCCTAGATAGGAGTAACTATAGAGGCATTAAATTAATCGACCAGGTCATGAAGGTCACAGAAAAAATAATAGCGCAACTAATCAGAGAGAGAATCGATCTAGATGAAATGCAGTTCGGGTTTGTGTCAGGCAAAAGTACCACAGACCGCTCTTTTCATTGTACGACAACTACAGGAGAAGTACCTAGCTAAAAGTAAACCCCTACACTTAGCGTTCGTCGACTTGGAGAAAGCCTTCGACAGAGTCCCCCGTTCCATTATCTGGTGGCTCTGAGAAAACTATGGCTTGTGAGAGCTATACAAGCCATGTATAAAGAAACAGTCAGCAAGGTTAGAATTAACAACGAATATAGTGAAGACTTTAGCGTAAAAGTTGGTGTTCATCAGGGCTCTGTTCTTAGCCCCCTACTATTTATTATTGCCCTTCAGGCTATAACAGTGGAGTTCAAGACCGGCTGCCCATGGGAACTCCTATACGCAGATGATCTGACGCTCATAGCTTAATCAATGGTCGAGCTAGAGAAGAAATTCCAAACATGGAAGCACGGCCTAGAATCAAAAGGCCTTAAAATTAACCTGGCTAAGACTAAAGTTCTAGTTTGTAGGAAAGAAAATAAGGCGCCAGTCCCTTCCGGGAAATGGCCATGCCTAGTGTGTAGGAAAGGCGTAGGTAGAAACTCCATTTAATGTCCCAAATGCAAAGTATGGGTGCATAAAAGATGTAGTGGGATCGTAGGTAAGCTAACTAAGAACATAGATTTTACATGTGGCCGGTGCTCTGGTGCAATAAGTAGCAGCAAGTGCCCACAAAATACTAGCTCTTTCAATTGCGCAGAGGGTTCTATAGAATTAGTGGACAGCTTCCATTACCTGGGTGACAAAATCAGCAGTGGGGGAGGGTGCTCTGAAAGTACAGTAGCTAGAGTCAGAACTGGATGGAAAAGGTGAGAGAGCTTCTACCACTATTAGCCGCTGAAGGGTTCTCCCTATAAATGAAAGGCAGGCTGTATGATGCCTGCATACGAACAACAATGTTGCATGGCAGTGAGACCTGGGCATTGTGTGCAGAGGATATACGCAGACTAGAGAGGAACGAAGCTTGCATGCTCCGCTGGATGTGTAATAGTAATATACGCGAACGGCAAAGCATAAACGAACTAAGGGAAAAATTAGAAATAAGAGGGATCAGATGTTGTTTAGTCGAGAGAAGGCTACGTTGGTATGGTCACGTGATGCGCATGAAAGACGACAGCTGTATAAAAAAGTGCAGGGCAATAAAGATAGACGGTAGCCACGGAGTAGGCAGACCCAGAAAAACCTGGGACGACCTGATAAACTCCAACCTCACACACTTACACCTCTCCAAGACAATGTCACTGGACCGAGATCTTTGGCGGCACTCAGTAATAGAGAAGACCCGCCTTACCTAAATACAAAGTAAAACCTACTACAGTCAGTAGGCATCTCTAACAAAATACAACCCCGTCCCACCACCCCCACCCCATCCACACCGCCCCTTTCAATGTAAAGTTAAGTTGGTGCCACAACATCCAGGCCGAAACCAATGAGGTCGTGTAGGTGTCACGACAAAAAAACACATAGTCCACGCTGTAATGTGGGCGTGTAGGCAACACGGTAAAAACCTCCCAGTCCCACACTGTAAATGTGGTTGGTGTTAGGAAGGGCATCCAGCTGTAGAAAACCCGTAGACAACCACTCTTGCGTCAAGTGGGAAAACTCCCGTCCAAACCCATGCAAGCGTGGAACATAGACGTTAAACGATGATGATGATGATGATTATGATGATGATGATGATGATGATGTGTGTGTGTCTATATATATATATATATGATTTCACATGAATGAAACAGTTCTAGTCCTGTTGAAGCCATTTCTATATTTACACTCTACTAATGTATTGAGTACCTTTTTAAATGTGGTTACCCTTGATCTCATTCAGGATCTGTATATATATATATATATATATATATATATATATATGTATGTGTGTGTTTATATATATATATATTGATGTGTGTGTGTGTTTTCCGATTTTTAGGGTTAGTAGACTGCATCTTATACGAAGAGTCTAAGAGTTGGTGCCAAGGGCATCTGACCATAAAACACATCAAAAAGTTTTGTCAACCGATACCAGTATGGCATGATGATGATGATGATACATTCTCATTGTTTGGCAGTATCGGTAGAGCGTCAGACACCATTCTTTATAGCATGGGGTTATGGCCCTTTACGTTCAGAGTTCAAATCCCACTGAGGTTAACTTTGCCTTTCATCCTTACAGGGTCGATTAAAATAAAGTACCAGTAATGTACTGGTATAATTGGGTCAAAGTAAGTGTTGCAGCAAATGTACAAACTTTATTTGTATATTACAATTGTTTCAATATTGATCAGTTGAGGGTACAACCAAGGTGACCGGACTTGACACTTTTTCAACATCTCATCAGATATGCGAGCTTATATGTGAAAAATGTGTCTTTGCACATGTAAGCTTGCATATCTGATGGGATGTCAAAGTTGAGCTCCCTTACCTTGATTGTACCCTCAACTGATCGATATTGAAACAATTGTAATATACAAATAAAGTTTGTACATTTGCTGCAACACTGACTTTGACCCTTTTAAATCTATTTTACACTCTGTACACTACAGCTGTAACATTGGAATACAACACAAATGAAACGGACCTCGTAACAGTATTGAGTACTTGGAATGGCGCGGCACCAGTAACTGTTGTTACACACGTTACTAACATATATGTTATTCCCACGCTGATGACACACACCTTTAACATATAGCTGCTCAGTGAAAGATGTCAATCTAGTCACATGTAAAAGTGTGTTAATCCGGAGGTAACTATTTGAATGAGATGGGTGTGGTTGTTTGAAAAGTCCTGTGTCATAGTTAACAGCTCTATTAAATGACAAAGAAAATAATCAATACACCTGCAACCATTATGACAGGTATGACAAGGTTGACGAACTTACTAAGATGCAATAACAGTCAAGTTTAACACCGACCAACACAACTACATGGCTCTTGAGTGCTTTTAGTGGAGTTCCTTCTGTTGTAAGCATTTGGATGAGGTCCCTAGACTGGGTATGAATTCCTTCCTTCTTCCCAACAACCACAGAACCCTTAAGAACTGCTAGCTGCTCCTCTAGAAACCCTTATAAACTCCAACCACTTCTTCCTCCTCTAGAACCCTTAACAACCACCAGCTCCCGCTCCAGAATCCTTAACAACTGCCTCCTCAAAGTCAAGCCCCTTATTTTTTTAGGTTTATATATTTGACATCCTATATTTGGTAAACAGTAGCATCCTTCATAGCAGTAGTATAAACAAAGTGTTTCAAAATAGTCATATACAATATATTTATGTATAATAATGAATGAAATTATTGTGTACACTACTCAGGTGCACTACAACTCATCAAAGGTGCATGTATAGTACATGGAATAATATACAAATGGCAGGGAAGTGAATAGTGTATGAGTCATGATATACATGTGTGCGTGTGTATGGAGGGTGAATATTAGGTGTAGTGTTGTCGAATCTCAGGAAGCATGGAGGTTTTAAAGGATGCAGTGTCTCAACAGCTAACAACTGATGCAGGTAGTTTGTTCCATGGAGGTTTTAAAGGATGCAGTGTCTCGACAGCTAACAACTGATGCAGGGAGTTTGTTCCATACTTCAGCAACTCTGAGCGTTTCCAAAAGTCATGGGAGCTGTGCTGTTTTCTGACTTTGTTGGCATGTCCACGTGTGTTAGACACATGGAAATCAAAAAGATACTCAGGGTTGTTGTTGGCAAGATGGTTAATAAACACACATATCTCACAATAGGTATTATCTCACAATGGGTATATAAGTCATGCCACAGCAACCCCTATAACTGTGAGAGAATGCTACATTCTAATAATTCAGGATCTTTATCCATCTTCAGTGATATTTACTCACTCAGTAGTGAGGTAAAATAAGCTGATAGACTAAATATAGATACTGGATGTCGCATATTTTGTACTCAGTCATTATTATAAATGTGTCCTGTCATTATGGGGCACCGTGTGTGTAATCGTTTAACGTCCATTTTCCACGCTAGTATGGGTTAAACATATATATAATCATCATTTTACGTCAATGTATTCATGCTAGCATGGGTTAGACAGGTTCTCCTGTTGTGGGCAATGCCAAGTCAGATGACCATCTCTTGCTCATACAGGACTAATTTTGGCTCAGTTTCTACAGTTGGATGCCCTTCCTAACACCAACCTCATTTACAGTGAGTACTAGGTACTATTTTACCATGGCGTCTACACAACCTCTTTATAGTGGGAGGGACGTGGGGGTATATTGTCTATATGCTTCAGCTTAAACTTGTACCCATGGGAACTCGGGTCTTCTGTATTACTGCATTACGCCAGAGGTTACGGTTCTGTGTCATTGCTTTTGAGAGGTGCAATTGGGTAAGGTCAGTTTTTATCACCTCATTCCAGCTCTTCTTGGGTCTCCCCACTCCAAGGCTTCCATTGACTTTTAGCGCTCTGCACCTTTTTATGCAACTGTCATTCTTCATTGCATCACATGTCCATACCAATGCAATCTCCTCTCCTGCTCACAACATTTGATTCCTCTTATGCTTAGTTCACCTCTTAATTTGTTTATGCTCTGCCGTTCACATATCATCATCATTATCACCGTTTTACGTCCGTTCTTCCATGCTAGCATGGGTTAGACGGGTTGTCCTGTTGTAGAGCAGTGTCCGGTTGGCTGACCTTGTCTTGCTCATACGGGAACTGATTCTGGCTTGATTTCTACAACTGGATGCCTTTCCTAACACTAACCTCATTAACAGTGAGTGCTGGGTGCTTGTTTCCGTGGCGCCTACACGTCCACTTTTACAGTGTGGGCTGGGTGCTTTTTTGCCGTGGCACCTCCATGACCACTTTGCAGTGGAATGATAGGGACCCCAGTCCTATCATCTCATTTCTACAGCTGAGTAAACTGGAGCAATGTGAAATAAAGTGTCTTGCTCAAGGAAACAACACATCACCCGGTCTGAGAATTGAACTCACAACCTTTCAATTGCAAGCCCAATACTCTAACCACTAAGTCATGCGCCTTCACGTATATTACTATTAAACATCCACCGGAGCATGCAAGCTTCGTTTCTTTCTAATCTACACAAGTTTTATGCACACAACACCCAGGTCTCACTACCATCCAACATTGCTGTTCGTATGCATGCATCATACAGTCTGCCTTTCATTTTGAGGGAAAAGCCTTTTGCAGCTAGCAGTGGCAGTAGCTCCCTGAACTTCTTCCATCCCGTTCTTACCCTGGTTACTGTACTTTCAGACCCCCCCCCCCCCCCCATTGCTGCTAATTCAGTCACCTAGATAGCAAAAGCTGTCTACTGTTTCTACAGAACCCTTCCAGAATTTGGTAGTGCTTGTTTCCTGTGGCTGTTTGCTGCTTACTGTCCCTGTGCAGCTACTACATGTAAAGCCTACATTCTTAACTAAACTTCCTGAGATGCCACTACATCTCTTGTGTACCCATAGTGTGCATTTGGAGCAGACATAGAATTTCTACCTACACCTTTCTTGCATACTGAGCAAGGCCATTCCCTTGAGGGGATCTGGGTTCTGTTTTTCCATCTTACAAGGACCTTAGTCTTTGTCAAGTTGACTCTGAGACCCCTTTTTCTACTCTCTGCTTTCATGTTTGGAATTTCTTCTCTAGCTCTCTCTCTCTGTATATTGACCAGGCCAATAGCATAACTTATTCCCATGCCTCCCCACCTCCACTAGCAATCCCAAGTAGCTATCTTCACCATCACTACACTCCCAGCCCAATGTCCCCCTCCCATTCACTCCTTAGCTGCTGTCCTCTCAAAGACCTCTAGAGACCCTCACTATCGAATTCAAAAGGACAAAAAGCAAAATTGACCTGAGAGGCTTTTGAACTCAGAGCACAGAGCCAAAATGAATAACACAAAATGTTCTAATCATCATCATCATCGCTTAACGTTTATTTTCCACACTAGCATGGGTTAGATGGGTTGTCCCGTTTGAAGCAAGTCTGGTCAGGTGATCGTATCTTGCTCATACAGAACTGCTTCTGGTTTGGTTTCTATGACTGGATGTCCATCCTAACATTCTAATGACTGCCAATTCACTGTCTCTTATGACAAAAACATTAAATAATCAATTTCTGTTAGTTTTCTTCCCACTTGAGAAATAAGGCTTCGATATTTTGATGCCATTCAGACCTGTCTTTAACAATTTTTTCTGCCTTGTCTCATGTAAGATGTATTTCATTCACTGTATTTTCAAGACATTGTCTGATTTAATGCTACCTTTAGTATCCTGTCTTTGACCA
The DNA here is from genome assembly GCA_964016885.1 of Eledone cirrhosa. Classification (NCBI taxonomy): domain Eukaryota; kingdom Metazoa; phylum Mollusca; class Cephalopoda; order Octopoda; family Eledonidae; genus Eledone; species Eledone cirrhosa. The sequence continues at coordinate 21,741,024 of OZ024740.1, forward strand.
TTTTGAGTGTATGGCAGCTAGGCTATCTGAGCTACCAACATTTTATATCAAAGATCACACTATTGCAACAAGTTTTGCAATATAGTTCTTCATTTGACACTGGTAGATTTGATTATGGTAGATTTTCTTTGGATACCCATTGTGGAAAACATTGACTTTGTGTATCTTGTTACCACTTGTCAGCATTCTCAACCATACATTACAACAGGTTTCACTTATAGAAGCTTAACTGAAGACTTCTGATTTTCTTTACAACTCATTCTTATACAGTACACACCTTTTATACACACATTTAGAGATGCTGCATTAACAATATCAATGTATTTATAACCAATATCTTTGGTTAGCTACATTTGTTTCTAAATTTAATTTCCAACATTCATGGATGGACACTTTTACTCAAAGAGAAGTCCAACTGACCAATCATTGGCTGACCTTAAACAATGTATCCTTTCATTGGCTCACTGATGAATAATGTATCCTTTCACTAAAACTGATCACAGACCCTAGTAAACAGACTTACCTCTCAAGAAATGGCCCAATCTATTTAGTACAGAGTACTAACATTGTATAAATGGCATGTATTTTACTCAGGCCATGTTGAACATAAATTACAATCAATGAGTTAGTGTAATGGTTAAAATAAGGTTTAAATCTCTCCCATAACTTGATCAACTAAAGACATACTCTTTTACATTTAATCAAGCAATTTACATAGTCTCAAATAAAGACTTACTCTGTTATACTTGATCAAGAAACTTACAACAATTCAATTATAGACTTCCTCTGTTACATTTGATCAAAGTAGTTACAGTAGCTCAAGAAATAAAAACTTCAATGAAATGACAGTAGCTCAACTAAAATCTTCCTGTGTTACACTTGATCAAGGCTCTTCCTGTTTAATATTTGGTCAAGAGGCTGATAGTGACTAAACAATACACTTCCTATTTACACATGATCAAGGGATTTACCATCTAACTACAATGAAAGCATTTGATCTAAAGAAACCTTAGCTGCCACTTAATACATCCCCAAATCTCAACCTGGTACTGCTGGGAAAACTAAAATGTGACAGATGGTTACTTAACTGTAACTAAACTGGAACAGTTGCCTAGCAACTGTAGCTGGACTGGGATAGTTAGTCAGTAGATTGACAAGAAAATAACATATATATCCTGCAATGTTTAAATAACTTAGTCAGATGTAGAAGGGCATCACCTATGACCTTTTATAGGGCCTCTAAGACTAGTGGGGAAAAGTTATCCTCAGATCAGAGACATGACCTGAATGCTTGCAACAGAATGGACTCTTAGTTAATGGCACCCAAGAGTCAGCTGATGTGTTAAACCAGGTGAAAGATTAAATCTACCATTCAAGAACAGAAATGGTGTTCTGTCCAATGGACTTCAAAACAATTTCCATCTACAAAATTTTCTCACAAAATATATTAGTCACCATGAGGCTATTGTAGGAGACACTTTTCCAAGATGTCACACAGTTGCAAAGCAAACTTATTAACCAGACAACCATGCCTGTACCTAGCACAGTATATGTAAGGGCTGTAGCTTGACTTGAAGACCTACCTGATAACTAGCAGTCTGAACTTGATCCCTCAGCACTGCAACCTAGGCTGAACACAACAGGTTGGATAGAAGAGCTACCATCTACCTGTTGTAAAGCATTGAAAGAGACATGAGTCAGTTGTTAGCACTTCATTTAAATAAAATACCACATTAGAAGTGAAATGATATTTTCTTTAGAAGATTGAAATGACAAAAAAAAAAATAAATAAAAGACATGATAAAAAAATAAAACCATAGGCGAAAACAGCAAAAATTGGAAGTTTGGGTTTGAAGCTCAAAAAAACAGGACTGAAAAAAGGATAAGCTTTACTTTTCTCTCTTTTTTTTTTTTACTTACCATAACAATAAATGCTTCCAAAGATTGTCCAAGTCTTCTTAGTCAATGACCATTAGATTTATCAGTGTCCATAGTAAACTTTGAACTCGCTGGCCATTGGTTAAATGCATCAAAAGGGTCGGTCTGAGTTTGAGTATATTCTGCAGGGTTATGGCTTGGAGAGAAAAATGGATCTGATGGTATGTTGCCAGATTGTACAATATTTCGACTAAGGGATGTAAAAGGGTCAGTTTGAATGTTAGTTTGAGTGTTGCAAGTGAATGGGTCTGTCTTTGTAGTATCTGATCTTTCTGTGTTTTTTGTTGAAGGAAAAAAGGGAGTCATTTGAGTATTATGTTGTGTCAGATTAACATTGCTTTGTATCACAAAAGGGTCCACTGATGACTTATCAGTTTGTAACTTGAGGTGGAGGGGGACAACAAAGGGATCGGATAAGTCAGTGTTAGGGTCACTACATGAAGACCCAGAAACATCTGTGTTTGTTTGAGTGTGGTTTGACTGTGGTTTTGTACAATGACAGACACGAAAGGGGTCCACACCATCAAACACTGGTTGGCTGGGTTTATCGGGGATTTGATTTGATGCTGAGCTACAAACAGATTCCATAGACTGCATTGCCTGTGGAATCTGTTTTGATCGTTTGTCAACTATCTTGGTGTAGGGACCACTGAAAGGATCTGGTGATAAAGAACTCCTCACTGAAGGACTGGCATTAACTTTAGACATGAAAGGGTTGTTGTCAGGCCAACCACTATCAAGGGAACCAGCAGTACCAATGCATGTCTGTGACGAACTTGATGCAAATGCATCACCGTGGCCACTCGAAAAGCTTTGGTTACTAAACGGTGAGCTTGAATTGTCATTTTCAGTGAATGCTGACCAAGGTGGGGGTGAAACATTGCTATTGCCAGTGGCAGCACTGAGAGGAGATGAGACAGATGACCCTCGGTCAGCAAACTTTGTCATGTGAACTTTGGTGTCAGCAAGTTTTGTCATTGGAAGACTATTAGTGGACACATCTGAGTCATGTAAGGATGTAAAGGAACAGTCGGAGATGGCACCATGGGCTAAGACAGTTCCTTCAAGGGAAACAATTGAGGACACTGGAGAATTTGATCTGCCCATACTTTGTAAACTTGAACTTGAAGAAAGGGTGCGCTTTGGACGAACAGGAAGTGGAGGGGGTTTGGCAGTTCTTGTAATATCTGATGTCCTTGGGCGGGGAGGGGGAGGAGGTGCTGGTGCTGGTTCGGGTTCGAAATTGAGGGAAGCTCCTGACGGCAATGGAGGGGGTGGTACAGTAGGGGAAGGGAGGCTAAATTCTTCATCGGATATATTCCAGTGATCCTCTGGAAATGGTGAAAGGCTACAGATAGAGCCTGGTCCAGAGTTCAAACCAGAAACAAGAAGGTGGGGAGGAAGCTGTGGAGGTGGGTGAGATGGAGCAGGGTGATTAAATTCAACATCTGACAGTTCAAGTTTGGTCATTGCATAAGTTACCTCTGTCGGGTTATTTCCACTGAAGCTAAAAATACTGGGAGAATTAGAATGTGGCTGGTCATTAGAAACAATAGAGGATTGGGAATGAGAAGTTGGAAGAGAAGGAGCAGAAGAAAATGAGGGCTGATCAAAATTGGTGGGTTCAGGAAAGCTTTCTGGATCAGCAAATGAGTTTTCAGCTGGAATGGCTGAGGCTACTGAAGGTTCACTTGCCTGGTCTCTATCTAAGAGGTTATTTTCTTGTTCTGATTGCTGACCTGATGTAGGAAGATCATTTTTTGAAGAACTCTCAATGTTTTGTTCTTTATATTTAATACTTTCTTCAAGTAATTCACTTAGTTTCTTGCTTGGTGGTGGCTCCAGCTTTGGAAATAGCTCTGCTGGTTTCTTGTGGTGCTGATTACTGCCAAAATTGCAGAGATCTTGGAAAAGCTTGGCAGTCGGGGCGGCTGGATTAGTACCAATGTCTGTTGATTTACCATTTGCAAATGTGGCACCACTTTCCAGTTTTTCATTGCTCTGCTGTGAGAAGACGCTAGTGAAAGAACTGTCCAATGATATAGCATCAAATTTGCTTGGAGTGCTTCTCTGACTGCTATCAGGTGATGAGAGGGGCAGAAAAGCTGGCTGTGGCCCATCTGGGAATGAAGCAAATGATGCTTGCTGTGCGACAGGAAATCCAGTAACCGGGGTTGGTGGTTTAACAGGGAATGCAGAGAAAGTTGGTTGTGGTGCAGCTGAAAAAGCATTGCCCACAGGAAGTGCAGGTTCTGTTGGAAATGCAGCAAATGATTGTTGTTGAGATGCAAAATTTGGAGCAACATTTTGCACTGCAGCTGGTGGAAAAGGGCTGCTGCCACCTGATGGTGGTTGCATTGGTGGAAATGCAGCAAAAGGTACAGTATTGTCTGCAGTTGGTGGTACAGCAGTAGAAGTAGTATCTGTAAAGGGTGTTTGGCTGGGTGCTGGTGCAGCAGAAACAAACAGTTTATCCCCAAATGGATCTGTAACAATGGGTAAAGAACAACTCATGTTGGATGTTACCTGCAATGATAAAACAAAATATAATATTAATAACAGTAGGATGATGAGGGTTAGTGAAGGTAGTAGTGAAGGTGGTGGTGGTGGGAGAATACCTGTAATAGTACAAAATATAATGGTTTCTGATTTAGGCACAAGGCCAGCAATTTGAAGGGGAGAGGAAAGTCGATTAAATTGATCCCAGTGCATTACTGGTACTTTATTTTATCGACCCCGTAAGGATGAAAGGCAAAGTTAACCTCGGCGGGATTTGAACTCAGAATGGCAAGGGCTGTAACTATGCTGGAAAGCATGGCGTCCGACCCTCTACCAATACTGCCTTTACATAAAATTATAATTGTTTCTACTTTAGGCACAAGGCCAAATTACATAAAATTATAATGAAAGGTTTTTAGATAGATACAAACACTTTAAGATACACAGCTTTCATCATCATCATCATCATCATCATCACAAGGCACTTTATTTGATGTTGATCTTTTTGCCAGGAGTTGTGACTGGGAGATAGTATCAGTAATGGAAAGATCAATGGAAACATTGTTTTCTTGGTTCAATTTGATGAGTTCCACCCTGCTCAGAAAGTGATTAAAGTCTGGGATCTCGTTGATCAATTTGATCGATGAAGGAAGAAGAGTCTAAAGTTTTGAACAGAACCTTTCACTGGAAAGGTTACATTTTCTGACAGTACTAAATAAAAGAAAATATCAGTCCTGCTTTTACTACATCAAGAGTTTTAACTCTTTAACATTCACATTAATTTTCAAACGTCATGCTTATCTATTCACATTATTTTGGTGTATTGGCAGTATCGGTAGAGGGTTGGATGCCATGCTTTGCAGCACAGTTACGTCCCTTTACGGACTGAGTTCAAATGCCGCCGAGGTTAACTTTGCCTTTCATCCTTACGGGGTCGATAAAATAAAGTACCAGTAATACACTGGGATAATTGCTGGCCTTGTGCAAAAAGTAGAAACAATTATTTTGAGTTAATCATACTCAAGAGGGTTATCAATTTTATTTGTTTGTAATTTTCTTAATTTTCTATGTGCAGACATGAAATTTTGTCAGATGTTAAAATATCAATAATTTACAAGTGTATATTTTTACTGATTTTGTTTGTTAAATTTGACTTTTATGGGCAGGAGAAATTAATTAACAGGTGTAAAAGTAATGACTTTATGGATAAACACAAAAATTTAAACATTATGTGCCTTACCTGTTAGATTTGTTACAAAAAATATCCAACAATGACTTAGATGTTGACATTCAACAAACTTAGCACTTTTCCGAACAGGTGAATTAATATAAAATGCAGGTATAATCAACACATGATTTTAGTCTGTCTCTACATTCCATGCAAATATTTTCATTGAAAAAAATGTATAAAACCCTTTCACAAAATTCCATGCTAAAGCAAGGGTTTCTTCCTCTGCAACCCTGCCTCAACCCTTACAGTCTTCTTTCTTCTTCCTTTAGCATCTTTAATCAAGGTTGTTGTTTTTGTCTCCTCCTCCTACTTCTATCCTCCTCCTTCTCTACCACCCCTTTCTCGCCTCCCTCTCTAGCACTCTTCTCCCTCTCTAGCACTCTTCCCTCTCCTCCCTCTCTAGCACTCTTCCCTCTCCTCCCTCTCTAGAACTCTTCCCTCTTCAGCATTCCTCCCTCTTTACCACTCCTTCCTTGCCTCTCTCTCTAGCACTCTTCCCTCTCCTCCCTCTTTAGCACTCTTCCCTCTCCTCCCTCGCCTCCCTCTCTAGCATTCCTCCCTCTTTACCACTCCTTCTTCGCCTCCCTCTCTAGCACTCTTCCCTCTCCTCCCTCTCTACCACTTGTTCCTCGCCTCCCTCTCTAGCACTCCCCCCTCCCTCTCCAGCACTCCTCCCTCTATGTCATATAACTGAGGTAGGTAAAAGACATAACAGCGTCCCACGATATCTCTGTCATCCACCTCATGTTATATAATAACAGCATTACCAGCCGGTGTATGAAGAAAGTAGACAGGGAAATCTTAGAGAAAGAACAAAAATATAAAAAAATTAAGGTGTAAGTAAAGTGCAGTTGAGGACTTACCTCAGGTGAGGTGGTAACTGGATCAGTTACTTTTGGAATTGCTGGATTAGCAATTATAGGAAGTGAAGCAGGAAATGGTTGTGCAGGAACATTGGAGGACACTGCAGCAGAAAAGGCACTAGACTTTGGAAATAGGTTGGCCGGGAGACTACACTGACCAGGTTCCATCATAGATGCCGACGTTGCCTGTGTCATAGTGCCAATGGGGACACGGGGTGAAGCCGGGGGAGGGGGGAGAAGCATGACAGGAGTGGACGTGGTCCCAGTATTCTGTTTTGAGTTTTTCACATTCCACGGATCAGTGGTATCTCCCGTTGTCACCTGCCCGAAGGGAAAGTCATCGAAGCTCTCCAAAACTGTACCCATGGAATCCATTCCCTGTGAATTGAATTGACAATAAAAGGGTTTAGCAGAAGATTTACACAGATATTCATGTCAAATACATCTTGGAAACACTTCGAGAAAAAGAGAGTGAGATAGTGTGTGTGTATGTAAAATGGGCCTTCAACAGTTGTAGCCATGCTGTATCCATACAGCTTCAGATAGAGCAAGATGAAATATATATTTATTATACTGGAGGCACATGGCTTAGTGGTTAGAGCTTTGGCCTTGAAATCGAAAGGTTGTGAGTTCAATTCTCAGACCGGGTGATGTGTTGTTTCCTTGAGCAAGACACTTTATTTCACATTGTTCCAGTTTACTCAGCTGTAGAAATGAGATGATAGGGACTGGTGTCCCTATCATTCCACTGTAAAGTGGTCGTGGAGGTGCCACGGCAAAAAAAAGCACCCAGCACTCACTGTAAATGAGGTTGGTGTTAGGAAGGGCATCCAGCTGTAGAAATCAAGCCAGAATCAGTTCCCGTCCCATCCTTGCAAGCAGGGAGAAGCGGACGTAAAATGAAATGATGAATGATGATATATCTATTATACATAATATACATTTATACTAAATATATATTTATTATACATAATATATAACTATTATACATATATATTTATTATACATAAAATATATTTATTATACATAAAATATATCTATTATGCTAAATATATATTTATTATACTAAATATATATCTATTATACATAATATACATTTATACTAAATATATATTTATTATACATAATATATATCTATTATACATATATATTTATTATACATAAAATATATTTATTATACATAAAATATATCTATTATACATAAACTATACTGAATATGGTTATACTAGATATATAATTACACTAAATATACAAGTATTATACATAATATATATATTTATTATACAGAAACATTTGTATATAGGTTCATATAGACCTATATTCTGAATCATGCTGTTAGTGCTATTGTTAACTAATATATATATATATTACATTGTAAAGTGGTAGAGGTGGTGCCACAACAGAAACACATCCGGCAAGGTGATTGGTATCAGGAAGGGCATCCAGCCATAGAAACTATGTCTTACACAGAATGAGCACCCAGTACCCCCTGCAAAGTGATTGGTCTCAGGAAGAGCAACTAGCCATAAAAAATATGTCCAACACAGAATGTGTGATCAACCTGAACTTGTCTGGTCCAGAACCATGACAACCCTTCCAACCCATGCCGGATGTAAAACAATGATAATGTTATGTGTTGTTATGGCAAAAACAGCTACAGGATCAAGAAAAAGCTTTGCCCAATATAGAGAGTAAGCTGTGCAGGTATACATCAAAATGATGCCACTCAGTAGCTTATTTATTTATTTAATCAATTTAAACGTCCGTATAGAGCTAGCAAGTCATGACAGACTAGGTGAAGTATTGCGTCCTCCTAACAGTTGGTGATCAAAAAGTGAGACAAGTAATAAAAACAATAAAAAAGGGGCAAAAAAACAGAAAAATACAAATAAAAATAAAAACTTCAAATGTTGAAGGTAAATGGGAGACAGATTATGTAGAAGAAAACTAAAGGGAAATAATAAAGGAGGGAAACTGTAAAACAGAAGTTTCTCTTGTTGAATCTTCATAGCTTCCATGTACTCAAAGATTTAGTTTATATTTGGTTGACTTTTAACCATATATTGAACTTTCAATTTTGGTAGTTTTTTTTAAGATTTGAAATGTTGCCTCTTTGTAGCTTTGAAATGTTGCCCTTCAGTTGCTTTGAAATGTTGCTACTCAGTAGGAATGACAGTAGGAGATCAAATGTGGGAGGAGTGAGAATACATAGTTGAAAGTGGGAGGAGTATGAATAGGGGATATTAAAAGTGGGGGGTCTGAGTACATGAGAGAGGAAGCAAAAGTGGGAGCAATAAGAATTATGTGAACAAAGTTGGTAGATGTAAAACATGAAAGAGTGAAAGTAAGAATAAACTTCACGAGTGAAAGTGGGAAGAAGAATATGAGGAAGTAAGAAAAAGAAGGGAGAGGGTAACAGTGAAAGAAAGAGGAATTAAGAAAAAATGACCACAGAAAGTTTATAGTGAGCATGTGGTTAGAATGTCTCAGGAAAGAATTGCTGGACAGATTTTATGGGCATAACCAACCAGCAGGAGACCCAGGGGTAGACCTCGAGAAAGATGGCTGGATAACAACCATGAGCTTGGTTGGTCTCACTGATCTAGCCAGATCAGTTGGAGACGGTTACTTCTGACAGGACTTGCTGGAAGGAGTGTTTGAGGACTATGCCTCCCCACCCCTCATGACCCTCTCAGGAATAAGAGGGCAAAGAAGAAAAGGAAAAAAGTGAGAGGAGAAAATAGTGAGAGGAGAAAAGAAACAAGGGAGAAAGAAGCCAAAAGGAAGGAGCTTGAATTTCTTTAAAACATCTTGAGATTGCAGGAAGATTACGTCAATAGTGAAAGTGAAAGTAGAAGTGTGTGAAGAGAGAAACAACGGTGGGAAAGATAAAGAGGATGAAGCCAAATAATGCTCAGGGTTTCAAATATTCTTTGTTAAAGTGTCCACTGGACAACGATAACAGGTGAACACTGTCCTACCTGTTGAATATACTCCAAATCAGTATCGAGGTCGATAATATTTGGAGCAGCGACTTGTGCTACAGGTTTGTTACTTCTAGGTACCTGATGATACGATAATAGAAATTGCAAGAGATGTCAACATGAATGGACCTGTTATTTTTATCTAAAGACATTTTTTCCAATTCCAACCCGCCTGTCCCCTCAATCTATCTTATTTCTCATTCTTTCTTCTGATGAAGGACTAGCGTCTGAAATGTTAAGACCCTCTTCCTGCTATATCAAGTGTTAACCTAATATATCCCTTCCATATACTGTACCGAATGTGTTGTTATTTCTGTTTACCTTTTACATACACATATATATATATATATAAAGAGAGAAGGAGAGAAGGAGAGAGAAATATACAAGAAAGATTAGAGTGAACTCTAAACATCCTGTACCACATCAAAACACAGTTGTGAGACATATGGACATCTATAATTTAAAAGCTGATAAGAATATTTCCCAATGTAGGATACTCTAAGATAATATATACATAAATAAAACCGCTGTTGCTCCAAACACTCAGCAAGTACCATAAATCTGTTATTAACCTTTAGCACGCTAACACATTTTATGAATTGTTTCCCATGACACTGTACTATGTATGAAGGGAGATCACTCTATTGGTGACATAATACACCTAGAGCATGCTGAAGATTAATAGCATTTAATTCATTATTAACATTTCTCTTTAAATCCCATATACTGAGTTTTTTTAAATATTAAGTTATGAACTAACAACCAAGCATATGCCATATTATCTTTCAGCACAATTGAGTGCATTAAATTATATTTAACCGTTTAGCATTTAAACCGGCTGTATCAACAAGAATTCTCTCAGCTCTTTCTGTTTAAACTGGCCATAACCAGCTGCTCATGCTAATGTTAAGGTATTGTTTTCAAAATAAATAATATCAAAATCTCATAGATTCAATATTATGTGAGATAAAGCCATTACCGCGAAACTACAATAGTATATATAGAATAATGTAAATGGTAAACTACAATAGTATATATAGAATAATGTAAATGGTAAACTACAATAGTATATATAGAATAATGTAAATGGTAAACTACAATAGTATATATAGAATAATGTAAATGGTAAACTACAATAGTATATATAGAATAATGTAAATGGTAAACTACAATAGTATATATAGAATAATGTAAATGGTAAACTACAATAGTATATATAGAATAATGTAAATGGTAAACTACAATAGTATATATAGAATAATGTAAATGGTAAACTACAATAGTATATATAGAATAATGTAAATGGTAAACTACAATAGTATATATAGAATAATGTAAATGGTAAACTACAATAGTATATATAGAATAATGTAAATGGTAAACTACAATAGTATATATAGAATAATGTAAATGGTAAAAGTCTTTAATCTAATATTACAATTTTTCACAACAATTTGCCCACAAGTAAATATACTAAAAACATTTGAATTAAAAAAATTCATTTACAGACATTTTCTACTAAATCATTCCATTATAGATGAAAATGTTTTATAGTTGATGTGAATATTAATTCTGTGAAAGAATAGTAAAGTATTGGTATCATCATCATTATCACCGTTTTACGTCGATGATGATGATACCAATACTTTGGTATGTACAGGCAATAAGAGTAGAGGTTATATATAATATGACACCTGGAACCTGAAAGAATGATACTGAGATAAATTAGTCTGAGATTAGTGAAAGACAGATAGAGGGATGGAATTCATTAAGGCTAAATAGTGAGTCTTGTTACTCTAGAGTTTCACAAGGCTCATCAGACAAGAAGTTCTTGATAAACAGGTGAAACTCCAAAGTAACAAGACTCATTATTTAACCTTAATAAAAATGAATATTAAAACTCTACTTCGGATTTGAGTACTCTTTTCTTCTAGCCGTCAACCACACACACACACATATATATATATATATATATATGTATATATATATATATATATATATATATATATATATATATATATAAGTAATATTACTTGTTTGTACCTACACGGTTGAGTGAAAAAGGCTAAAATGAACTTCTATTTCTAGTGACCCCATTTACTTGCCAACAGTCCATTCATTACTTTCCCTTTAGTGAACTATATTCCATGTGACAGTTATCCCTTTAAAAAAGATATCGGTCAGTGATAGACCCTCAAAATTCTCTGGGTACGAGAAAGTCCTATTCCCCTATATATGCTAAATTATTAGAACATTAGGTCGGTCTTAAAGGATGAACCCGCAGTAGGAACCAATAAGTATTTTGAGCTAATTTTTTTTTTGTCTTAATTACTTTACCCATTATTAATTATATACATATATCAGTCAGTAGGCACCTCTTAACCAAATATACACCCCAAACCACTACCCCTACTCCATCCTCCCACTCCCACCAACACCACTCTTTCTCTGTAAAGTTATGTTGGTACCAAAACATCCAATCCGAACTAATGAGATTGTGTAGGTCTCACAACAAAAAAAAAAAAAACACACAGTCCACGCTGTAATGTGGCCGTGTAGGTAAGACGGTAAAAAGTTCCCAGTCCACACTGTAAATGCGGTAGGTGTTAGGAAGGGCATCCAGCCGTAGAAAACCTGCCAGATAGTCCTATATGAGCGAGAGATGGTCACCCGACCAACCTTGCCTCAAGTGGGACAAATCCTGTCTAACCCATGCTAGCATGGAAGATGGACGTTAAACAATGATGATATATATATATATATATATATATCAAAATGAAAATCCGAAGGCAAGGTAACATTCCAATCATTTAATCACGACACGTTTCAATAAGAGATAGATCGATTGTGAAGCCATGATCGATTATCACTGATATCATCAGGTGAAAATGAATTGATGAGATCAGTGATAATCGATCATGGCTTCACAATCGAATTTTACCTTGCCTTCGGATTTTCATTTTGATACTTATACTCCGTTTTACATCATCTAACTGTTCCCTTGAATGGAATTGGAGATATACAAAAGCGTGGAGAACTTAATATTGCTAACATAAAGGATTGGACCATTTTACACAACCAATAATGCACCTTACTATATAACAACTGTATATATATATATATATAATTTATTTATGTTCATACACGGAACAAAAGCGCTATGTAAGCCCAATATTAACCATATCCAGATTGTAAGAGGGATTGAAATTGTGACCTAATCTTCAGGCGCATATTATTTCTTGTTTGTTCTTTTTTACAATGGTTAAAATTGCTCTTCCAGGATTAAAGATAAAAAAATGTCAATGAAAAGATAAAGTTATCAAATATTCCTTCCTTACAGAATAAACGTAATCTGTGTCATCAGTCTTGGCTTTGTTAGGTGCAATTGTGATTGGTATACCAACTTCTGTCACACTGCACACTGCAGGTTTATCCTTGTCATCTGCCTGAAATAACAACATAAACACATTTAATGGAGTCACATTTATTTCATTTACATATCTGGCTGACAATGTCTAGGCTTTCGTTAACTCAGTGAAGCTTGTGTTTTATTGAGTGAAGCCTGCATTTTACTGAGTGAAGCTAGTTCAGTTTAGATATTTAGTGATGGAGTGAAGCTGGTTCAGTTTACATATCTATAAGATATATTTAGTGATGGAGTGAAGCTTGTCCAGTTTACATATCTATAAGATACATTTAGTGATGGAGTGAAGCTTGTTCAGTTTACATATCTATAAGATATATTTAGTGATGGAGTGAAGCTGTTTCAGTTTACATATCTATAAGATATATTTAGTGATGGAGTGAAGCTTGTTCAGTTTACATATCTATAAGATACATTTAGTGATGGAGTGAAGCTTGTTCAGTTTACATATCTATAAGATATATTTAGTGATGGAGTGAAGCTTGTTCAGTTTACATATCTATAAGATACATTTAGTGATGGAGTGAAGCTTGTTCAGTTTACATATCTATAAGATATATTTAGTGATGGAGTGAAGCTTGTTCAGTTTACATATCTATAAGATACATTTAGTGATGGAGTGAAGCTTGTCCAGTTTACATATCTATAAGATATATTTAGTGATGGAGTGAAGCTTGTCCAGTTTACATATCTATAAGGTACATTTAGTGATGGAGTGAAGCTTGTTCAGTTTACATATCTATAAGATACATTTAGTGATGGAGTGAAGCTTGTTCAGTTTACATATCTATAAGATACATTTAGTGATGGAGTGAAGCTTGTCCAGTTTACATATCTATAAGATACATTTAGTGATGGAGTGAAGCTTGCTCAGTTTACATATCTATAAGATATATTTAGTGATGGAGTAAAGCTTGTTCAGTTTACATATCTATAAGATACATTTAGTGATGGAGTGAAGCTTGTTCAGTTTACATATCTATAAGATATATTTAGTGATGGAGTGAAGCTTGTTCAGTTTACATATCTATAAGGTACATTTAGTGATGGAGTGAAGCTTGTTCAGTTTACATATCTATAAGATACATTTAGTGATGGAGTGAAGCTTGTCCAGTTTACATATCTATAAGATACATTTAATGATGGAGTGAAGCTTGTCCAGTTTACATATCTATAAGATATATTTAGTGATGGAGTGAAGCTTGTATCTTGATTCTCCTGAATAAAACACATCTTAGGTTTTACTCAATTAAGGCATAAGTGGGAGGAGGGGGAGGAGGGGAAGAAGAAGAAAAGTATAAGTTGTCTTAAGTGACAAAGAGAATTTAGCTATTTTCAATCACTTAAGTGATAAATACCAGCTTCATTTAATGACAGAGTAAAAACTCAGTTATTTTTACTCACCCGAGTGAAACACAACATCTAAGTTTTCCTCAATAAAATGAAATTTGTTCAATTTAAATATGTGAATGATATAAGTTTGTTTTGATGGTACAATGAAGCTTTATATACATAACATAATGGTAGAGTTATATTTTATATTCAATGAACTTTAATTATATATATGTACAGTCACCGGAAATAACATCTGTGAAATATACAGCTACATCTATCTGTTAGCTAGCTACCTCACCGTGAAACAAACAACACTTAGAATCCATCAGAATAAAACGCCTACGCAGCGGCTAAACATCAAATGATTATTTCTGTATAAATAGAGTGGTTCCAAACACTTTCACCAGTCGACTTTGGCAGAGTCAACTTGTGTATCGTTGTTCCTCTACTCTGCCACGCTTGTCACTCACACACGCCTTGTACCTTGTATCGTCGCTTCATGTGAAAATAAATAGCTGATCGAAACTACATCTCTCGCCTTGCTTCGTCCTTTTAACTTGTGCTTTCGCTATCCATTCTTACCGTATATGACAACAGTTCTTTTAAGGGCTATCTTCAGATATGATCAGACCGTATGCGATAACAGTCCTTCTAAGGGCTATTCTCGGATCTGATGAGAAGTAGTGACCAGACTGACTAACCACGTCGCTACAATTGGTGACCTCGACGTGATTCGAACATGCAACCAGACAGCAGCCTAAGAAGATACCAACATGGACATATCACAACCAACGACAGAGGCCGAAATTTCAGAGCTGCGGGCTATGATCAGAGAGCGGGCTGGTCAAATTAAAGCCCTCTCAAATCAAGTAGAGAACCTGACCTTTCAAACTCACTGGCGACGCAGCAACAGTCGATCCAGGCCTTTTCACAGTCGAAGATCCAGAAGTCCCAGTCAAAATCGTGCTCCTGGCAACCTCTGCTGGTATCATGCAAATTTCGGCGCACAGGCATCTAAGTGTAAAGCCCCATGCTCTTTCCAGAATACCACCCAGGGCCTAGCGACGACGTTCACTCCTGGTACTGAAAAGAAAAGTCGTCTATTTTTTATTAACGACCAAGCGACAGGCATCCATTACCTCGTGGATACATGAGCCCAGGTTAGTATTATTCCTGTTTCACTAGTCTTGGGCAAAAGACATCCAACATCGTCCTTTTTGCAGGCAGTGAACCGATCGTCAATTCCGACTTTCGGGGAGAAATCACTGACCCTCAGTTTAGTCCTGAGGTGTCGTTTACAATGGGTGTTCGTCGTGGCAGACCTGCCGACCCCTATCTTAGGAGCCGATTTTCTCCACCACTTCAACCTTCTGGTGGACATAAAGAACCGGAGGCTTATTGATACCACAACAAACCTCACTGTGAGAGGTATATTTACCACGCAATCCACAGTGAGCCCTGTAATTTGCCAGTCAGAGCCTTCGCGTTACAACGGCATTCTCCAGAAATACCCAGACATCATTCGCCGGTATTTAAGAATGGACCTATTAAGCATAGTGTCACACACCACATCGAGACAAGAGGACCACCCACAGCTGCCCGACCAAGGAGACTGCCTCCAGACTGATTGAGAATCGCCAAACAGGAGTTTCAACACATGCTGAACCTTGGAATCATTCGCCCTTCCTCCAGCAACTGGTCTGCACCCCTACACCTTGTTCCTAAAAAAACCGAGAATGATTGGCGACCATGTGGGGATTATCGTGCACTTAACAATTCTACAGTACCCGATAATTACCCTGTATCTCACTTGCACGACTTTTCTGCCTCTCTGCAAAGCGCACGCATCTTTTCCAAGATAGATTTGGTACGTGCATATAACCAGATACCTATGGAGCCTGCAGATATTCCGAAGACCGCAATGACAAAACCGTTCGGTTTATTTGAATTCCTGCGAATGCCGTTCGGTCTGCGCAATGCTGCACAAACTTTTCAGCGGTTTATTGACACCGTGTTACGTGATCTACCCTTCGTATATGCGTAATCGACGATGTGCTGGTAGCAAGTACTTCCGAGCAAGACCACGAGAAACACTTAGATCTCCTTGTCCAACGTTTGGCCGAGTACGGTATTATCGTCATCCCCAGCAAGTGCCTTCTCGGCGTTCCTTCACTGTCCTTTCTCGGGCACATCATTGATAAAGACGGCATTCCTCCACTTCCCGAGAAAGTAGAAGCTATCTGCAATTTTCCCGCACCTACATCACTTCGGAAACTGCGTGAATTCCTCGGTCTGGTGAATTTTTATAGGCGTTTCATCCCTCATTGTGCTGATGCAGCCAGACTCCTCACGGACCTTCTTTGCCACCGGACCCGCAAAAACGAAGAGATCACTCTAAACGAGGAAGAATTAACATCTTTTAACCGCCTGAAAGAAATCTTGGCAAACACTTCCATGCTCGTTTTCCCCAGGTCTGGCACTCCTCTTTCGCTGCTAGTGGACGCATCAGACATGGGGGTTGGAGGCATTTTACAACAACATGTCGACGGCGTTTGGCAACCCTTATCCTTCTTTTCTAAGCGGTTGCAACCTGCAGAAACGAAATACAGTATGTTTGGCCGCGAACTTTTGGCAACCTACCTTTCGGTTAAACATTTTCGGCACATGCTCGAAGGATCGGATTTCGTAATCTACATGGACCATAAACCACTAGTTTATGCGTTCCGTTCCAAACTTGATCGACATTCACCGAGAGAACTCCGACACCTGGATTTTTTCTCCCAATATTCAACTGATATTCGGCATATCAAGGGATCAGACAATGTAGCAGCCGACGCCCTGTCCCGAATCCAGCTGAACGCAATACATGTGCATTCAGGTATCGACCTTCAACAGATCGCAGATGACCAAGAGACTGACGAAGAGCTTATCAAGCTCCGAGATTCGCCATCCCTCAAGTTTCAGCAAGTTCCCATTCTTTCTTCTCCGGGACAAATTTGGTGCGACCTTTCTACCGGTCATGAACGACCGTACGTACCACAGATGCATCGTCGACAAGTTTTTTCTGCGTTACACTGCTTGTCTCACCCGGGAATCCGGGCTACACAGAAACTCATGTCTGCTCATTTTGTGTGGACTAACATTAACAAGGACGTGCACGACTGGCCCAGGAGCTGCATTGCCTGCCAGAAAGCCAAAGTCCACAGACACATCAAAACTCCACTCGGCACATTCGCGCAACCTGATGCACGTTTTCATCATGTGCATATCGACATTGTCGGACCTCTACCACCATCACAGAACTGCATACACTTGCTCACCTGCATAGATCGTTTTTCCTGTTGGCCTGAGGCTTTTCCCATAAGTGATACCTCTGCGGTAACAGTCGCTAAAACTTTGGTTTTACACTGGGTATCATGTTATGGCGCCCCAGCGAAGATAACAACGGACAGAGGACGCCAATATGACTCCCACCTCTTCAGGGAACTGACTCGCCTGTTAGGATGTAAACATATCCGCATGACAGCTTATCACCCGCAAGCTAATGGTCTCGTGGAAAGATTCCATTGCCAATTGAAAGCTGCAATAAAAGCATATCAGACAAGACCCACTGGTTTGAATACCTACCACTCATCCTTCTGGGCATTCGATCCACCGTTAAGGAGGAATTCGGACACACACCTGCAGAATTAGTGTACAGCACCACCCTGGTTCTACCTGGTCAGATGGTTGCTCCCATCTCTCCTCAGGATGTTCCAGACCCAGGATCATACGTACACCGTCTTCGACAATATATGTCTCACCTTGCTCCTGCAAGCACCCATCAACAGAACACAGCCACACACGTACCTTCAGACATTAAAGATTGGACACACGTTTTCGTTCGAAACGACACCATCTCAGCTCATCTTCGACCTCCGTATTCTGGCCCTTATCGTGTTCTAAAAAAATATCCGAAATATTTTATTCTCGATCTAGATGGTAAACAGAATTCTGTCAGTGTGGACAGATTAAAAAAAGCCATCATGGATACTGTTACAGTCTCTACACCAGAATCTTCAACAGATTGATGTCCCAGCAAGCCACCTGTTTCATCTCCAGTCACGAGAAGTGGTCGACGTGTCCATTGGCCCGCCAAGTTGGCACAATATGTGAATTACCGTTAACCTCAAGTGAGTTTCTTAATCATTCTTCTTGCAAAACATTTCCATTTTCCTTGTGTTTACTATTTCCAGTTTCAAATACAATGAACTTTCTGCTTGAACAATTGCAATTTTTAGTGACCATGTGCTCATGTCACGAAGAACATTATTTATTATGAACATTATTTATTACAAACACTATTTAAGAACAAACATTGTGTATAGCATTGTGTATAAACATTTTTTTCTTCTCTCTCTTGTTTTGCAAAATTTTTTATTTTTCTTGTTCTGCAACATTAATTGTGTAATTGCCATAATTTTTATATACATACAAGGCGTGTACATATTCTGTTTTTCATGCACACTACAAAACCACGTTTGTTTCACCTTTTGGTTCATACATGTTTTCATGTATGTTTGTTTCACCTTTTGGTTCATACATGTTTTCTCTTTGATCACACATTTCACAAATCACATCCTCAAAGCACTGGCCTTCTTTTTTCACGTACACATTCACTCAATAGCTCGAGAATGCCTCGCTATTTTTTTACCACATGCATTCGCTCAAGTCATATGCTGTGGAACAAACTGTTACTTCTAGGCAGCATGCTTACGGCCATTCAGTTCACACATTACGGTTATCTTCACTGCCCAGTTAGACTTTTTGTCACGCAATTCACAGGCAGCTCAACCCAAATTGCAACAGGCTCATTCATCACACCTGCATAAATCTGGTCAAAGTCATTTTATAGTTTATTTCTTTTTTTCTCTTCCTGACACACACATCTTGCCATATCATCTCTACATCGACTCTGTCCTATACTCGATGATCACAAAATTTCACAACGTGCTGGACACTCCTTGGGCTATTGTCATGACATATGCACCACTGGCCCATTACTATACGATATTTCGCTCTTTTGTTGTACAAAAGATCTGGCAGGGGGCTAATGTACAGCCACCGGAAATAACATCTGTGAAATATACAGCTACATCTATCTGTTAGCTAGCTACATCACCGTGAAACAAACAACCCTTAGAAGCCATCAGAATAAAACGCCTACGCAGCGGCTAAACATCAAATGATTATTTCTGTATAAATAGAGTGGTTCCAAACACTTTCGCCAGTCGACTTTGGCAGAGTCAACTTGCATATCGTTGTTCCTCTACTCTGCCACGCTTGTCACTCACACATGCCTTGTACCTTGTATCGGCGCTTCATGTGAAAATAAATAGCTGATCGAAACTACATCTCTCGCCTTGCTTCGTCCTTTCAACTTGTGCTTTCATTTGTCCATCCTTACCATATATGACAACTACTTTTAAGGGCTATCTTCAGATACAATCAGACCGTATGCGATAACAGTCCTTCTAAGGGCTATTCTCGGATCTGATGAGAAGTAGTGACCAGACTGATTAACCACGTTGCTACATATATACAGAGGTCTCCAAAAAATGTATACTCAATAATTCAATTAGAATGCTGTTGAAGTGTGCATACAATTTTTTGGGACACCCTGTATATACATATATGGTCGTGTTGGTGACAACAAAACGCGCCCAGCACACACTGTAAAACAGTCATGTAGGCATTATGGCAAAAAGCGCCAAGCCACACTGTAAAGTGGTTATGTAGGAGTCATGACAAAAAACACCCAGTACATACAGTAAATGTGGTTGACATCAGGACGGACATCAAGCCATAGAAACCAAGCAAGAAACAGTTCTGTATGAGCAAGACATGATCCCCTGATCTGACTTATCTCACATCAGGACAACTTATCTAACCTACGCAAGTGTGGAAAAATGGATGCTAAACGGTGTTGCTGATAATGATGATATATATATATTGTTTATACTTTGGGAGGGTCATGTTGCCAATAAAAACACACGCACCTGTTGGTTTTCATCTTGTTTAGATGGTGTAGGACAGAACAAAGGAGAGACACAAAATAAAAATCTAGTCACTGAGGAGGTCACAGAATGTGTGACATAAGAGCTTTGACAATATATAAACAACCTTCCCGTTATTGAACTAACCAACCAACTGGAAATTTATAATAAATTGAACTGAAAACCAACTGGTGCATGTGTTTTTATTTGCAACATGACCCTCCCAAAGTATAACAATATCTGTTTCAACACACGTTTTCAGATAAGAAATCTTTCAAAACAAATTCAAAAACAAATTATATATATATATTTAATGAAGAAAAGGCTTCTACAGGACTAGAACTGTTTCATTCGGGAGAAAACATCATATATGTATATGTGTGTGTATCCTAGGTTTAATCAGATTTAACCTCAGTAAGTAAGGTACTCAATACATAGAGTATATAATGTTTAATATAGAAATGGCTTCTACAGGACTAGAACTGTTTCATTCGAAGGGAATCCTCAGGAAAGCCCTTTCCTGATGATTTCCATTGAATGATACAGTTCTAGTCCTGTAAAAGCCATTTCTATATTAAACATTATATATATATATATATATATATATATATGAAACGGTGATGATGATATATATATATGTGTGTGTGTGTGTGTGTGAATATATGTAGGTATTATGTATATCTAGTATATATGTACATGTGTATAAATGTGTGTGTGTGTGAATATATGTAACTATGTAAACATAGTTGTGTAAATATACAAGAGTATATGTGTATGTGGTGCATCAGAATGCAGCTGATCATAATAAATGGAGAAAGACTGTACATGAGGGGAAAGTTGCTTTTGAAGCATCTTGCATCACATATGAGAAAGTAAAATGTGATGAGAGGAAGAGCATTGTTGTTGCACTTCCAGACGGCGAGGGTCCTCCTATGGCGCTGACATGCAGGGTCTGTGCAAGACACTGCCTCAGCAAAGCTGGACTTGAAAGTCATCTTCTCAGTCATAAAGTAAGACCAGTGGTTGACTACCAGGCTGCTGTTGGAGATGCTACTCATCATGCTGCCAAGCATGTGGTAGAGAATGTAAGTCAGCAGGAGGGCTCAAGCGACATGCAAAAGTACATCAACTCCAACCACAGTCGGCTATTCCCAATGAATGTTTTGGTTGCCGACTCTGTGCAACACATTTTAGATCATTGGCTGGGCTAAAAAGCCATATTTGATTGCAGCACCATTAACTATTAATATATATGTGTGTTCTTTTTTTTTTTTTTTGTGTATAGTCATACCCGATAACGAGGGGGCAGCCATCATACATATGTGTATACATGTTTGTATGTGTCTGAGAGAGACTTCAATGTGTATATATGTAAATGTGTATACATGTTTGTATGTGTGAGAGGGAGACCTCAATGTGTATGTATATGTGTATATATATGTGTATGTGAGAGAGAGACCTCAATGTGTATGTATGTGTGAGAGACTCAACAGAAATACTGACCTCTTTTTGGGCAGCCTCATCTCTCTCTTTCTTTTTCATTTCAAATACTGTCTCAAACAAATCCCTTATGGCGATGATAACATGTCCAGCCTGTAAAGAGTCAGAGTGGTCAAAATATAGGTGAAAGTGGTCAAAATATGGACAAAAGAGGTAAAAAAATGGTGAAAATGGGAACCATATTGGTCAAAATATAAATCACAGATGTTAAATATGGTGAAGTCACTTTGGTCAAAATATAGATGTCAGTTGTGACATATGGTCAAACTAAGAATCGCTTTGGTCAAATAGAAGAAGAGTGAATATAGACATAGAGTGTCTATAAATACAGTTGATATCTGTAGACTGTGTCTAGCTAACATCTACACGAAGTGTATATAGTCAACATCTACACAAAGTGTATACAGTCAACATCTACACAAAGTGTATGGTCAACATCTACACAAAGTTTATAGTCAACATCTACACAAAGTGTATAGTCAACATCTACACAAAGTGTATAGTCAACATCTACACAAAGTGTATACAGTCAACATCTACACACAGTGTATGCAGTTAAAATCTACACAAAGTGTATACAGTCAACATCTAGACAAAGTGTATACAATCAACATCTACACAAAGTGTATACAGTCAACATCTAGACAAAGTGTATACAGTCAACATCTACACAAAGTGTATACTGTCAACATCTACACTAAGTGTATAGTCAACATTGACACAAAGTGTATACAGTCAACATCTACACAAAGTATATACAGTCAACATCTACACAAAGTATATACAGTCAACATCTACACAAAGTGTATACAGTCAACATCTACACAAAGTGTATACAGTCAACATCTACACAAAGTGTATACAGTCAACATCTACACAAAGTGTATACAGTCAACATCTACACAAAGTGTATATAGTCAACATCTACACAAAGTGTATACAGTCAACATCTACACAAAGTGTATACAGTCAACATCTACACAAAGTGTATACAGTCAACATCTACACTAAGTGTACAGTAAACATCTACACAAAGTGTATAGTCAACATCTACACAAAGTGTATACAGTCAACATCTACACAAATTGTATAGTCAACATCTACACAAAGTGTATACAGTCAACATCTACACAAAGTGTATAAAGTCTACATCTACACAAAGTGTATAGTCAACATCTACACAAAGTGTATACAATCAACATCTACACAAAGTGTATACAGTCGACATCTACACAACGTGTATACAGTCAAAATCTACACAAAGTGTATACAATCAACATCTACACAAAGTGTATACAGTCAACATCTACACAAAGTGTGTACAATCAACATCTACACAAGGTGTATAGGCAACATCTACACGGAGTGTATACAGTCAACATCTACACAAAGTGTATACAGTCAACATCTACACAAAGTGTATAGTCAACATCTACACAAAGTGTATACAGTCAACATCTACACAAAGTGTATACAGTCAACATCTACACAAAGTGTATAGTCAACATCTAAACAAAGAGTATAAGTCAACATCTACACAAAGTGTATACAGTCAACATCTACACAAAGTGTATACAATCAACATCTACACAAAGTGTATACAGTCAACATCTAGACAAAGTGTATACAGTCAACATCTACACAAAGTGTATACGGTCAACATCTACACTAAGTGTATAGTCAACATCGACACAAAGTGTATACAGTCAACATCTACACAAAGTATATACAGTCAACATCTACACAAAGTGTATACAGTCAACATCTACACACAGTGTATACAGGCAACATCTACACAAAGTGTATACAGTCAACATCTACACAAAGTGTATACAGTGAACATCTACACAAAGTGTATAGTCAACATCTACACAAAGTGTATAGTCAACATCTACACAAAGTGTATACAGTCAACATCTACACAAAGTGTATACAGTCAACATCTACACAAAGTGTATAGTCAACATCTACACAAAGTGTATACAGGCAACATCTACACAAAGTGTATACAGTCAACATCTACACAAATTGTATACAGTCAACATCTACACAAAGTGTATACAGTCAACATCTACACAAAGTGTATACAGTCAATATCTACACAAAGTGTATAGTCAACATCTACACAAAGTGTATACAGTCAACATCTACACAAAGTGTATACAGTCAACATCTACACAAAGTGTATAGTCAACATCTACACAAACTGTATAGTCAACATCTACACAAAGTGTATACAGTCAACATCTACACAAAGTGTATACAGTCAACATCTACACAAAGTGTATACAGTCATCATCTACACAAAGTGTATACAGTCAACATCTACACAAAGTGTATAGTCAACATCTACACAAAGTGTGTATAGTCAACATCTACACAAAGTGTATAGTCAACATCTACACAAAGTGTATAGTCAACATCTACACAAAGTGTATACAGTCAACATCTACACAAAGTGTATACAGTCAACATCTACACAAAGTGTATAGTCAACATCTACAAAAAGTGTACGTTCAACATCTACACAAAGTGTACAGTCAACATCTACACAAAGCGTATAGTCAACATCTACACAAAGTGTATACAGTTAACATCTATACAAAGTGTATAGTCAACCTCTAAACAAAGTGTATAGTCAACATCTACACAAAGTGTATACAGTCAACATCTACACGGAGTGTATACAGTCAACATCTACACAAAGTGTATACAGTCAACATCTACACAAAGTGTATACAGTCAATATCTACACTAAGTGTATACAATCAACATCTACACAAAGTGTACAGTCAACATCTACACAAAGTGTATAGTCAACATCTACACAAAGTCTATACAGTCAACATCTACACAAAGTGTATAGTCAACATCTACACAAAGTGTACAGTCAACATCTACACAAAGTGTATACAGTCAACATCTACACAAAGTGTATATTCAAAACCTACATAAAGTGTATAGTCAACATCTACACAAAGTGTATACAGTCAACATCTACACAAAGTGTGTACAATCAACATCTACACAAGGTGTATAGGCAACATCTACACGGAGTGTATACAGTCAACATCTACACAAAGTGTATACAGTCAACATCTACACAAAGTGTATAGTCAACATCTACACAAAGTGTATACAGTCAACATCTACACAAAGTGTATACAGTCAACATCTACACAAAGTGTATAGTCAACATCTAAACAAAGAGTATAAGTCAACATCTACACAAAGTGTATACAGTCAACATCTACACAAAGTGTATAGTCAACATCTACACAAAGTGTATACAATCAACATCTACACAAAGTGTATACGGTCAACATCTACACTAAGTGTATAGTCAACATCGACACAAAGTGTATACAGTCAACATCTACACAAAGTATATACAGTCAACATCTACACAAAGTGTATACAGTCAACATCTACACACAGTGTATACAGGCAACATCTACACAAAGTGTATACAGTCAACATCTACACAAAGTGTATACAGTCAACATCTACACAAAGTGTATAGTCAACATCTACACAAAGTGTATAGTCAACATCTACACAAAGTGTATACAGTCAACATCTACACAAAGTGTATACAGTCAACATCTACACAAAGTGTATAGTCAACATCTACACAAAGTGTATACAGGCAACATCTACACAAAGTGTATACAGTCAACATCTACACAAATTGTATACAGTCAACATCTACACAAAGTGTATACAGTCAACATCTACACAAAGTGTATACAGTCAATATCTACACAAAGTGTATAGTCAACATCTACACAAAGTGTATACAGTCAACATCTACACAAAGTGTATACAGTCAACATCTACACAAAGTGTATAGTCAACATCTACACAAACTGTATAGTCAACATCTACACAAAGTGTATACAGTCAACATCTACACAAAGTGTATACAGTCAACATCTACACAAAGTGTATACAGTCATCATCTACACAAAGTCTATACAGTCAACATCTACACAAAGTGTATAGTCAACATCTACACAAAGTGTATAGTCAACATCTACACAAAGTGTATACAGTCAACATCTACACAAAGTGTATACAGTCAACATCTACACAAAGTGTATACAGTCAACATCTACACAAAGTGTATACAGGCAACATCTACACAAAGTGTATACAGTCAACATCTACACAAAGTGTATAGTCAACATCTACAAAAAGTGTACGTTCAACATCTACACAAAGTGTACAGTCAACATCTACACAAAGTGTATAGTCAACATCTACACAAAGTGTATAGTCAACATCTACACAAAGTGTATACAGTTAACATCTATACAAAGTGTATAGTCAACATCTAAACAAAGTGTATAGTCAACATCTACACAAAGTGTATACAGTCAACATCTACACGGAGTGTATACAGTCAACATCTACACAAAGTGTATACAGTCAACATCTACACAAAGTGTATACAGTCAATATCTACACTAAGTGTATACAATCAACATCTACACAAAGTGTACAGACAACATCTACACAAAGTGTATAGTCAACATCTACACAAAGTCTATACAGTCAACATCTACACAAAGTGTATAGTCAACATCTACACAAAGTGTACAGTCAACATCTACACAAAGTGTATACAGTCAACATCTACACAAAGTGTATATTCAAAACCTACATAAAGTGTATAGTCAACATCTACACAAAGTGTATAGTCAACATCTACACAAAGTGTATACAGTCAACATCTACACAAAGTGTATATAGTCAACAATTACACAAAGTGTATAGTCAACATCTACAGAAAGTATATACAGTCAATATCTACACAAAGTGTATAGTCAACATCTACAGAAAGTGTATAGTTAACATCTACACAAAGTGTATAGTCAACATCTACACAAAGTGTATACGGTCAACATCTACACAAAGTGTATACAGTCAACATCTACACAAAGTGTATAATCAACATCTACACAAAGTGTATAGTCAACATCTACACAAAGTGTATACAGTCAACATCTACACGGAGTGTATACAGTCAACATCTACACAAAGTGTATACAGTCAACATCTACACAAAGTGTACACAGTCAACATCTACACAAAGTGTATACAGTCAACATCTACACAAAGTGTATACAATCAACATCTACACAAAGTGTACAGTCAACATCTACACAAAGTGTATAGTCAACATCTACACAAAGTGTATACAGTCAACATCTACACAAAGTGTATAGTCAACATCTACACAAAGTGTACAGTCAACATCTACAAGAAGTGTATACAGTCACAATCTACACAAAGTGTATACGATCAACATCTACACAAAGTGTATACAGTCAACATCTACACAAAGTGTATACAATCAACATCTACACAAAGTGTATACAATCAACATCTACACAAAGTGTATACAATCAACATCTACACAAAGTGTACAGTCAACATCTACACAAAGTGTATAGTCAACATCTACACAAAGTGTACAGTCAACATCTACACAAAGTGTATACAATCAACATCTACACAAAGTGTATACAGTCAACATCTACACAAAGTGTATACAGACAACATCTACACAAAGTGTATACAGTCAACATCTACACAAAGGGTATAGTCAACATCTACACAAAGTATATACAGTCAACATCTACACAAAGTGTATACAGTCAACATCTACACAAAGTGTATACAGTCAACATCTACACAAAGTGCACATTCAACATCTACACAAAGTGTACAGTCAACATCTACACAAAGTGTACAGTCAACATCTACACAAAGTGTATACAGTCAACATCTACACAAAGTGTATAGTCAACATCTACACAAAGTGTACAGTCAACATCTACGCAAAGAGAATAATCAACATGTACACAAAGTGTATATAGTTCACATCTACACAAAGTGTAGAGTCAACATCTACACAAAGTGTATAGTCAACATCTACACAAAGTGTATACAGTCAACATCTACACAAAGTGTATACAGTCAACATCTACACAAAGTGTATACAGTCAACATCTACACAAAGTGTATACAGTCAACATCTACACAAAGTATATTCAGTCAATATCTACACAAAGTGTATAGTCAACATCTACACAAAGTGTATAGTCAACATCTACACAAAGTGTATACAGTCAACATCTACACAAAGTGTATACAGTCAATATCTACACAAAGAGTATACAGTCAACATCTATACAAAGTGTATAGTCAACATCTAAACAAAGTGTATAGTCAACATCTACACAGTGTATAGTCAACATCTACACAAAGTGTATACAGTCAACATCTACATAAAGTGTATACAGTCAACATCTACACAAAGTGTATACAGTCAACATCTACACAAAGTGTATACAGTCAACATCTACACAAAGTGTATACAGTCAACATCTACACAAAGTGTATACAGTCAACATCTACACAAAGGGTATACAGTCAACATCTGCACAAAGTGTATACAGTCAACATCTACACAAAGTGTATAGTCAACATCTACACAAAGTGTATAGTCAACATCTACACAAAGTGTATACAGTCAACATCTACACAAAGTATATACAGTCAATATCTACACAAAGAGTATACAGTCAACATCTACACAAAGTGTATAGTCAACATCTACACAAAGTGTATACAGTCAACATCTACACAAAGTGTATACAGTCAACATCTACACAAAGTGTATAGTCAACATCTACACAAAGTGTATAGTCAACATCTACACAAAGTGTATACAGTCAACATCTACACAAAGTGTATACAGTCAACATCTACACAAAGTGTATAGTCAACATCTACAGAAAGTATATACAGTCAATATCTACACAAAGTGTATAGTCAACATCTATAGAAAATGTATAGTTAACATCTACACAAAGTGTATAGTCAATATCTACACAAACTGTATAGTCAACATCTACACAAAGTGTATACAGTCAACATCTACACAAAGTGTATACAGTCAATATCTACACAAAGTGTATACAGTCAATATCTACACAAAGTGTATACAGTCAACATCTACACAAAGTGTATAAAGTCAATATGTACACAAAGAGTATACAGTCAACATCTACATAAAGTGTATACAGTCAACATCTACACAAAGTGTATACAGTCAACATCTACACAAAGTGTATACAGTCAACATCTACACAAAGTGTATACAGTCAACATCTACACAGTGTATACAGTCAACATCTACACAAAGTGTATACAGTCAACATCTACACAAAGGGTATACAGTCAACATCTACACAAAGTGTATAGTCAACATCTACACAAAGTGTATAGTCAACATCTACACAAAGTGTATAGAGTCAACATCTACACAAAGTGTATACAGTCAACATCTACACAATGTGTATACAGTCAACGTCTACACAAAGTCTATACAGTCAACATCTACACAAAGTATATACAGTCAACATCTACACAAAGTGTATAGTCAACATCTACAGAAAGTGTATACAATCAACATCTACACAAAGTGTATACGGTCAACATCTACACTAAGTGTATAGTTAACATCTACACAAAGTGTATAGTCAACATCTACACAAAGTGTATACAGTCAACATCTACACAAGTGTATACTCAACATCTACACAAAGTGTATACAGTCAACATCTACACAAAGTGTATACAGTCAACATCTATACAAAGTGTATAGTCAACATCTAAACAAAGTGTATAGTCAACATCTACACAAAGTGTATAGTCAACATCTACACAAAGTGTATACAGTCAACATCTACACAAAGTGTATACAGTCAATATCTACACAAAGAGTATACAGTCAACATCTACACAAAGTGTATACAGTCAACATCTACACAAAGTGTATACAGTCAACATCTACACAAAGTGTATACAGTCAACATCTACACAAAGTGTATACAGTCAACATCTACACAAAGTGTATACAGTCAACATCTACACAATGTGTATACAGTCAACATCTACACAAAGTGTATAGTCAACATCTACACAAAGTGTATACAGTCAACATCTACACAAAGTGTATACAGTCAATATCTACACAAAGAGTATACAGTCAACATCTACACAAAGTGTATAGTCAACATCTACACAAAGTGTATACAGTCAACATCTACACAAAGTGTATACAGTCAACATCTACACAAAGTGTATAGTCAACATCTACACAAAGTGTATACAGTCAACATCTACACAAAGTGTATACAATCAACATCTACACAAAGTGTATACAGTCAACATCTACACTAAGTGTACAGTAAACATCTACACAAAGTGTATAGTCAACATCTACACAAAGTGTATACAGTCAACATCTACACAAATTGTATAGTCAACATCTACACAAAGTGTATACAGTCAACATCTACACAAAGTGTATAAAGTCTACATCTACACAAAGTGTATAGTCAACATCTACACAAAGTGTATACAATCAACATCTACACAAAGTGTATACAGTCGACATCTACACAAAGTGTATACAGTCAAAATCTACACAAAGTGTATACAATCAACATCTACACAAAGTGTATACAGTCAACATCTACACAAAGTGTGTACAATCAACATCTACACAAGGTGTATAGGCAACATCTACACGGAGTGTATACAGTCAACATCTACACAAAGTGTATACAGTCAACATCTACACAAAGTGTATAGTCAACATCTACACAAAGTGTATACAGTCAACATCTACACAAAGTGTATACAGTCAACATCTACACAAAGTGTATAGTCAACATCTAAACAAAGAGTATAAGTCAACATCTACACAAAGTGTATACAGTCAACATCTACACAAAGTGTATACAATCAACATCTACACAAAGTGTATACAGTCAACATCTAGACAAAGTGTATACAGTCAACATCTACACAAAGTGTATACGGTCAACATCTACACTAAGTGTATAGTCAACATCGACACAAAGTGTATACAGTCAACATCTACACAAAGTATATACAGTCAACATCTACACAAAGTGTATACAGTCAACATCTACACACAGTGTATACAGGCAACATCTACACAAAGTGTATACAGTCAACATCTACACAAAGTGTATACAGTGAACATCTACACAAAGTGTATAGTCAACATCTACACAAAGTGTATAGTCAACATCTACACAAAGTGTATACAGTCAACATCTACACAAAGTGTATACAGTCAACATCTACACAAAGTGTATAGTCAACATCTACACAAAGTGTATACAGGCAACATCTACACAAAGTGTATACAGTCAACATCTACACAAATTGTATACAGTCAACATCTACACAAAGTGTATACAGTCAACATCTACACAAAGTGTATACAGTCAATATCTACACAAAGTGTATAGTCAACATCTACACAAAGTGTATACAGTCAACATCTACACAAAGTGTATACAGTCAACATCTACACAAAGTGTATAGTCAACATCTACACAAACTGTATAGTCAACATCTACACAAAGTGTATACAGTCAACATCTACACAAAGTGTATACAGTCAACATCTACACAAAGTGTATACAGTCATCATCTACACAAAGTGTATACAGTCAACATCTACACAAAGTGTATAGTCAACATCTACACAAAGTGTGTATAGTCAACATCTACACAAAGTGTATAGTCAACATCTACACAAAGTGTATAGTCAACATCTACACAAAGTGTATACAGTCAACATCTACACAAAGTGTATACAGTCAACATCTACACAAAGTGTATAGTCAACATCTACAAAAAGTGTACGTTCAACATCTACACAAAGTGTACAGTCAACATCTACACAAAGCGTATAGTCAACATCTACACAAAGTGTATACAGTTAACATCTATACAAAGTGTATAGTCAACCTCTAAACAAAGTGTATAGTCAACATCTACACAAAGTGTATACAGTCAACATCTACACGGAGTGTATACAGTCAACATCTACACAAAGTGTATACAGTCAACATCTACACAAAGTGTATACAGTCAATATCTACACTAAGTGTATACAATCAACATCTACACAAAGTGTACAGTCAACATCTACACAAAGTGTATAGTCAACATCTACACAAAGTCTATACAGTCAACATCTACACAAAGTGTATAGTCAACATCTACACAAAGTGTACAGTCAACATCTACACAAAGTGTATACAGTCAACATCTACACAAAGTGTATATTCAAAACCTACATAAAGTGTATAGTCAACATCTACACAAAGTGTATACAGTCAACATCTACACAAAGTGTGTACAATCAACATCTACACAAGGTGTATAGGCAACATCTACACGGAGTGTATACAGTCAACATCTACACAAAGTGTATACAGTCAACATCTACACAAAGTGTATAGTCAACATCTACACAAAGTGTATACAGTCAACATCTACACAAAGTGTATACAGTCAACATCTACACAAAGTGTATAGTCAACATCTAAACAAAGAGTATAAGTCAACATCTACACAAAGTGTATACAGTCAACATCTACACAAAGTGTATAGTCAACATCTACACAAAGTGTATACAATCAACATCTACACAAAGTGTATACGGTCAACATCTACACTAAGTGTATAGTCAACATCGACACAAAGTGTATACAGTCAACATCTACACAAAGTATATACAGTCAACATCTACACAAAGTGTATACAGTCAACATCTACACACAGTGTATACAGGCAACATCTACACAAAGTGTATACAGTCAACATCTACACAAAGTGTATACAGTCAACATCTACACAAAGTGTATAGTCAACATCTACACAAAGTGTATAGTCAACATCTACACAAAGTGTATACAGTCAACATCTACACAAAGTGTATACAGTCAACATCTACACAAAGTGTATAGTCAACATCTACACAAAGTGTATACAGGCAACATCTACACAAAGTGTATACAGTCAACATCTACACAAATTGTATACAGTCAACATCTACACAAAGTGTATACAGTCAACATCTACACAAAGTGTATACAGTCAATATCTACACAAAGTGTATAGTCAACATCTACACAAAGTGTATACAGTCAACATCTACACAAAGTGTATACAGTCAACATCTACACAAAGTGTATAGTCAACATCTACACAAACTGTATAGTCAACATCTACACAAAGTGTATACAGTCAACATCTACACAAAGTGTATACAGTCAACATCTACACAAAGTGTATACAGTCATCATCTACACAAAGTCTATACAGTCAACATCTACACAAAGTGTATAGTCAACATCTACACAAAGTGTATAGTCAACATCTACACAAAGTGTATACAGTCAACATCTACACAAAGTGTATACAGTCAACATCTACACAAATTGTATACAGTCAACATCTACACAAAGTGTATACAGGCAACATCTACACAAAGTGTATACAGTCAACATCTACACAAAGTGTATAGTCAACATCTACAAAAAGTGTACGTTCAACATCTACACAAAGTGTACAGTCAACATCTACACAAAGTGTATAGTCAACATCTACACAAAGTGTATAGTCAACATCTACACAAAGTGTATACAGTTAACATCTATACAAAGTGTATAGTCAACATCTAAACAAAGTGTATAGTCAACATCTACACAAAGTGTATACAGTCAACATCTACACGGAGTGTATACAGTCAACATCTACACAAAGTGTATACAGTCAACATCTACACAAAGTGTATACAGTCAATATCTACACTAAGTGTATACAATCAACATCTACACAAAGTGTACAGTCAACATCTACACAAAGTGTATAGTCAACATCTACACAAAGTCTATACAGTCAACATCTACACAAAGTGTATAGTCAACATCTACACAAAGTGTATAGTCAACATCTACACAAAGTGTATAGTCAACATCTACACAAAGTGTATACAGTCAACATCTACACAAAGTGTATATAGTCAACAATTACACAAAGTGTATAGTCAACATCTACAGAAAGTATATACAGTCAATATCTACACAAAGTGTATAGTCAACATCTACAGAAAGTGTATAGTTAACATCTACACAAAGTGTATAGTCAACATCTACACAAAGTGTATACGGTCAACATCTACACAAAGTGTATACAGTCAACATCTACACAAAGTGTATAATCAACATCTACACAAAGTGTATAGTCAACATCTACACAAAGTGTATACAGTCAACATCTACACGGAGTGTATACAGTCAACATCTACACAAAGTGTATACAGTCAACATCTACACAAAGTGTACACAGTCAACATCTACACAAAGTGTATACAGTCAACATCTACACAAAGTGTATACAATCAACATCTACACAAAGTGTACAGTCAACATCTACACAAAGTGTATAGTCAACATCTACACAAAGTGTATACAGTCAACATCTACACAAAGTGTATAGTCAACATCTACACAAAGTGTACAGTCAACATCTACAAGAAGTGTATACAGTCACAATCTACACAAAGTGTATACGATCAACATCTACACAAAGTGTATACAGTCAACATCTACACAAAGTGTATACAATCAACATCTACACAAAGTGTATACAATCAACATCTACACAAAGTGTATACAATCAACATCTACACAAAGTGTACAGTCAACATCTACACAAAGTGTATAGTCAACATCTACACAAAGTGTACAGTCAACATCTACACAAAGTGTATACAATCAACATCTACACAAAGTGTATACAGTCAACATCTACACAAAGTGTATACAGACAACATCTACACAAAGTGTATACAGTCAACATCTACACAAAGGGTATAGTCAACATCTACACAAAGTATATACAGTCAACATCTACACAAAGTGTATACAGTCAACATCTACACAAAGTGTATACAGTCAACATCTACACAAAGTGCACATTCAACATCTACACAAAGTGTACAGTCAACATCTACACAAAGTGTACAGTCAACATCTACACAAAGTGTATACAGTCAACATCTACACAAAGTGTATAGTCAACATCTACACAAAGTGTACAGTCAACATCTACGCAAAGAGAATAATCAACATGTACACAAAGTGTATATAGTTCACATCTACACAAAGTGTAGAGTCAACATCTACACAAAGTGTATAGTCAACATCTACACAAAGTGTATACAGTCAACATCTACACAAAGTGTATACAGTCAACATCTACACAAAGTGTATACAGTCAACATCTACACAAAGTGTATACAGTCAACATCTACACAAAGTATATTCAGTCAATATCTACACAAAGTGTATAGTCAACATCTACACAAAGTGTATAGTCAACATCTACACAAAGTGTATACAGTCAACATCTACACAAAGTGTATACAGTCAATATCTACACAAAGAGTATACAGTCAACATCTATACAAAGTGTATAGTCAACATCTAAACAAAGTGTATAGTCAACATCTACACAGTGTATAGTCAACATCTACACAAAGTGTATACAGTCAACATCTACATAAAGTGTATACAGTCAACATCTACACAAAGTGTATACAGTCAACATCTACACAAAGTGTATACAGTCAACATCTACACAAAGTGTATACAGTCAACATCTACACAAAGTGTATACAGTCAACATCTACACAAAGGGTATACAGTCAACATCTGCACAAAGTGTATACAGTCAACATCTACACAAAGTGTATAGTCAACATCTACACAAAGTGTATAGTCAACATCTACACAAAGTGTATACAGTCAACATCTACACAAAGTATATACAGTCAATATCTACACAAAGAGTATACAGTCAACATCTACACAAAGTGTATAGTCAACATCTACACAAAGTGTATACAGTCAACATCTACACAAAGTGTATACAGTCAACATCTACACAAAGTGTATAGTCAACATCTACACAAAGTGTATAGTCAACATCTACACAAAGTGTATACAGTCAACATCTACACAAAGTGTATACAGTCAACATCTACACAAAGTGTATAGTCAACATCTACAGAAAGTATATACAGTCAATATCTACACAAAGTGTATAGTCAACATCTATAGAAAATGTATAGTTAACATCTACACAAAGTGTATAGTCAATATCTACACAAACTGTATAGTCAACATCTACACAAAGTGTATACAGTCAACATCTACACAAAGTGTATACAGTCAATATCTACACAAAGTGTATACAGTCAATATCTACACAAAGTGTATACAGTCAACATCTACACAAAGTGTATAAAGTCAATATGTACACAAAGAGTATACAGTCAACATCTACATAAAGTGTATACAGTCAACATCTACACAAAGTGTATACAGTCAACATCTACACAAAGTGTATACAGTCAACATCTACACAAAGTGTATACAGTCAACATCTACACAGTGTATACAGTCAACATCTACACAAAGTGTATACAGTCAACATCTACACAAAGGGTATACAGTCAACATCTACACAAAGTGTATAGTCAACATCTACACAAAGTGTATAGTCAACATCTACACAAAGTGTATAGAGTCAACATCTACACAAAGTGTATACAGTCAACATCTACACAATGTGTATACAGTCAACGTCTACACAAAGTCTATACAGTCAACATCTACACAAAGTATATACAGTCAACATCTACACAAAGTGTATAGTCAACATCTACAGAAAGTGTATACAATCAACATCTACACAAAGTGTATACGGTCAACATCTACACTAAGTGTATAGTTAACATCTACACAAAGTGTATAGTCAACATCTACACAAAGTGTATACAGTCAACATCTACACAAGTGTATACTCAACATCTACACAAAGTGTATACAGTCAACATCTACACAAAGTGTATACAGTCAACATCTATACAAAGTGTATAGTCAACATCTAAACAAAGTGTATAGTCAACATCTACACAAAGTGTATAGTCAACATCTACACAAAGTGTATACAGTCAACATCTACACAAAGTGTATACAGTCAATATCTACACAAAGAGTATACAGTCAACATCTACACAAAGTGTATACAGTCAACATCTACACAAAGTGTATACAGTCAACATCTACACAAAGTGTATACAGTCAACATCTACACAAAGTGTATACAGTCAACATCTACACAAAGTGTATACAGTCAACATCTACACAATGTGTATACAGTCAACATCTACACAAAGTGTATAGTCAACATCTACACAAAGTGTATACAGTCAACATCTACACAAAGTGTATACAGTCAATATCTACACAAAGAGTATACAGTCAACATCTACACAAAGTGTATAGTCAACATCTACACAAAGTGTATACAGTCAACATCTACACAAAGTGTATACAGTCAACATCTACACAAAGTGTATAGTCAACATCTACACAAAGTGTATACAGTCAACATCTACACAAAGTGTATACAATCAACATCTACACAAAGTGTATACAGTCAACATCTACACAAAGTGTGTACAATCAACATCTACACAAGGTGTATAGGCAACATCTACACGGAGTGTATACAGTCAACATCTACACAAAGTGTATACAGTCAACATCTACACAAAGTGTATAGTCAACATCTACACAAAGTATATACAGTCAATATCTACACAAAGTGTATAGTCAACATCTACAGAAAGTGTATAGTTAACATCTACACAAAGTGTATAGTCAACATCTACACAAAGTGTATACAGTCATCATCTACACAAGTGTATACTCAACATCTACACAAAGTGTATACAGTCAACATCTACACAAAGTGTATACAGTCAACATCTATACAAAGTGTATAGTCAACATCTAAACAAAGTGTATACAGTCAACATCTACACAAAGTGTATAGTCAACATCTACACAAAGTGTATACAGTCAACATCTACACAAAGTGTATACAGTCAATATCAACACAAAGAGGATACAGTCAACATCTACACAAAGTGTATAGTCAACATCTACACAAAGTGTATACAGTCAACATCTACACAAAGTGTATACAGTCAACATCTACACAAAGTGTATAGTCAACATCTACACAAAGTGTATACAGTCAACATCTACACAAAGTGTATACAGTCAACATCTACACAAAGTGTATACAGTCAACATCTACACAAAGTGTATACAGTCAACATCTACACAAAGTGTATAGTCAACATCTACACAAAGTGTATAGTCAACATCTACACAAAGTGTATACTGTCAACATCTACACAAAATGTATACAGTCAACATCTACACAAAGTGTATAGTCAACATCTACACAAAGTGTATACAGTCAACATCTACACAAAGTGTATAATCAACATCTACACAAAGTGTATAGTCAACATCTACACAAAGTGTATACAATTAACATCTACACAAAGTGTATACAGTCAACATCTACACGGAGTGTATACAGTCAACATCTACACAAAGTGTACACAGTCAACATCTACACAAAGTGTATAGTCAACATCTACACAAAGTGTATACAGTCAACATCTACACAAAGTGTATAGTCAACATCTACACAAAGTGTATACGGTCAACATCTACACAAAGTGTATACAGTCAACATCTACACAAAGTGTATAATCAACATCTACAGAAAGTGTATAGTCAACATCTACACAAAGTGTATACAGTCAACATCTACACGGAGTGTATACAGTCAACATCTACACAAAGTGTATACAGTCAACATCTACACAAAGTGTACACAGTCAACATCTACACAAAGTGTATACAGTCAACATCTACACAAAGTGTATACAATCAACATCTACACAAAGTGTACAGTCAACATCTACACAAAGTGTATAGTCAACATCTACACAAAGTGTATACAGTCAACATCTACACAAAGTGTACAGTCAACATCTACAAGAAGTGTATACAGTCACAAACTACACAAAGTGTATACGATCAACATCTACACAAAGTGTATACAGTCAACATCTACACAAAGTGTATACAATCAACATCTACACAAAGTGTATACAATCAACATCTACACAAAGTGTATACAATCAACATCTACACAAAGTGTAAGTCAACATCTACACAAAGTGTATAGTCAACATCTACACAAAGTGTACAGTCAACATCTACACAAAGTGTATACAATCAACATCTACACAAAGTGTATACAGTCAACATCTACACAAAGTGTATACAGACAACATCTACACAAAGTGTATACAGTCAACATCTACACAAAGGGTATAGTCAACATCTACACAAAGTATATACAGTCAACATCTACACAAAGTGTATACAGTCAACATCTACACAAAGTGTATACAGTCAACATCTACACAAAGTGCACATTCAACATCTACACAAAGTGTACAGTCAACATCTACACAAAGTGTACAGTCAACATCTACACAAAGTGTATACAGTCAACATCTACACAAAGTGTATAGTCAACATCTACACAAAGTGTACAGTCAACATCTACGCAAAGAGAATAATCAACATGTACACAAAGTGTATATAGTTCACATCTACACAAAGTGTAGAGTCAACATCTACACAAAGTGTATAGTCAACATCTACACAAAGTGTATACAGTCAACATCTACACAAAGTGTATACAGTCAACATCTACACAAAGTGTATACAGTCAACATCTACACAAAGTGTATACAGTCAACATCTACACAAAGTATATACAGTCAATATCTACACAAAGTGTATAGTCAACATCTACAGAAAGTGTATAGTTAACATCTACACAAAGTGTATAGTCAACATCTACACAAAGTGTATACAGTCAACATCTACACAAGTGTATACTCAACATCTACACAAAGTGTATACAGTCAACATCTACACAAAGTGTATACAGTCAACATCTATACAAAGTGTATAGTCAACATCTAAACAAAGTGTATAGTCAACATCTACACAGTGTATAGTCAACATCTACACAAAGTGTATACAGTCAACATCTACACAAAGTGTATACAGTCAACATCTACACAAAGTGTATACAGTCAACATCTACACAAAGTGTATACAGTCAACATCTACACAAAGTGTATACAGTCAACATCTACACAAAGTGTATACAGTCAACATCTACACAAAGTGTATACAGTCAACATCTACACAAAGTGTATACAGTCAACATCTGCACAAAGTGTATACAGTCAACATCTACACAAAGTGTATAGTCAACATCTACACAAAGTGTATAGTCAACATCTACACAAAGTGTATACAGTCAACATCTACACAAAGTATATACAGTCAATATCTACACAAAGAGTATACAGTCAACATCTACACAAAGTGTATAGTCAACATCTACACAAAGTGTATACAGTCAACATCTACACAAAGTGTATACAGTCAACATCTACACAAAGTGTATAGTCAACATCTACACAAAGTGTATAGTCAACATCTACACAAAGTGTATACAGTCAACATCTACACAAAGTGTATACAGTCAACATCTACACAAAGTGTATAGTCAACATCTACAGAAAGTATATACAGTCAATATCTACACAAAGTGTATAGTCAACATCTATAGAAAATGTATAGTTAACATCTACACAAAGTGTATAGTCAATATCTACACAAACTGTATAGTCAACATCTACACAAAGTGTATACAGTCAACATCTACACAAAGTGTATACAGTCAATATCTACACAAAGTGTATACAGTCAATATCTACACAAAGTGTATACAGTCAACATCTACACAAAGTGTATAAAGTCAATATGTACACAAAGAGTATACAGTCAACATCTACATAAAGTGTATAGTCAACATCTACACAAAGTGTATACAGTCAACATCTACACAAAGTGTATACAGTCAACATCTACACAAAGTGTATACAGTCAACATCTACACAGTGTATACAGTCAACATCTACACAAAGTGTATACAGTCAACATCTACACAAAGGGTATACAGTCAACATCTACACAAAGTGTATAGTCAACATCTACACAAAGTGTATAGTCAACATCTACACAAAGTGTATAGAGTCAACATCTACACAAAGTGTATACAGTCAACATCTACACAATGTGTATACAGTCAACGTCTACACAAAGTCTATACAGTCAACATCTACACAAAGTATATACAGTCAATATCTACACAAAGTGTATAGTCAACATCTACAGAAAGTGTATAGTTAACATCTACACAAAGTGTATAGTCAACATCTACACAAAGTGTATACAGTCAACATCTACACAAGTGTATACTCAACATCTACACAAAGTGTATACAGTCAACATCTACACAAAGTGTATACAGTCAACATCTATACAAAGTGTATAGTCAACATCTAAACAAAGTGTATAGTCAACATCTACACAAAGTGTATAGTCAACATCTACACAAAGTGTATACAGTCAACATCTACACAAAGTGTATACAGTCAATATCTACACAAAGAGTATACAGTCAACATCTACACAAAGTGTATAGTCAACATCTACACAAAGTGTATATAATCAACATCTACACAAAGTGTATACAGTCAACATCTACACAAAGTGTATACAGTCAACATCTACACAAAGTGTATACAGTCAACATCTACACAAAGTGTATACAGTCAACATCTACACAAAGTGTATACAGTCAACATCTACACAATGTGTATACAGTCAACATCTACACAAAGTGTATAGTCAACATCTACTCAAAGTGTATACAGTCAACATCTACACAAAGTGTATACAGTCAATATCTACACAAAGAGTATACAGTCAACATCTACACAAAGTGTATAGTCAACATCTACACAAAGTGTATACAGTCAACATCTACACAAAGTGTATACAGTCAACATCTACACAAAGTGTATAGTCAACATCTACACAAAGTGTATACAGTCAACATCTACACAAAGTGTATACAATCAACATCTACACAAAGTGTATACAGTCAACATCTACACAAAGTGTGTACAATCAACATCTACACAAGGTGTATAGGCAACATCTACACGGAGTGTATACAGTCAACATCTACACAAAGTGTATACAGTCAACATCTACACAAAGTGTATAGTCAACATCTACACAAAGTGTATACAGTCAACATCTACATAAAGTGTATACAGTCAACATCTACACAAAGTATATACAGTCAATATCTACACAAAGAGTATACAGTCAACATCTACACAAAGTGTATAGTCAACATCTACACAAAGTGTATACAGTCAACATCTACACAAAGTGTATACAGTCAACATCTACACAAAGTGTATAGTCAACATCTACACAAAGTGTATAGTCAACATCTACACAAAGTGTATACAGTCAACATCTACACAAAGTGTATACAGTCAACATCTACACAAAGTGTATAGTCAACATCTACAGAAAGTATATACAGTCAATATCTACACAAAGTGTATAGTCAACATCTATAGAAAATGTATAGTTAACATCTACACAAAGTGTATAGTCAATATCTACACAAACTGTATAGTCAACATCTACACAAAGTGTATACAGTCAACAT
Source organism: Eledone cirrhosa (assembly GCA_964016885.1). Taxonomy (NCBI): domain Eukaryota; kingdom Metazoa; phylum Mollusca; class Cephalopoda; order Octopoda; family Eledonidae; genus Eledone; species Eledone cirrhosa. Next base: position 21,783,293 of record OZ024740.1, read on the forward strand.
CTACACAAAGTGTATACAGTCAATATCTACACAAAGTGTATACAGTAAATATCTACACAAAGTGTATACAGTCAACATCTACACAAAGTGTATAAAGTCAATATGTACACAAAGAGTATACAGTCAACATCTACATAAAGTGTATACAGTCAACATCTACACAAAGTGTATACAGTCAACATCTACACAAAGTGTATACAGTCAACATCTACACAAAGTGTATACAGTCAACATCTACACAGTGTATACAGTCAACATCTACACAAAGTGTATACAGTCAACATCTACACAAAGGGTATACAGTCAACATCTACACAAAGTGTATAGTCAACATCTACACAAAGTGTATAGTCAACATCTACACAAAGTGTATAGAGTCAACATCTACACAAAGTGTATACAGTCAACATCTACACAATGTGTATACAGTCAACGTCTACACAAAGTCTATACAGTCAACATCTACACAAAGTATATACAGTCAACATCTACACAAAGTGTATAGTCAACATCTACAGAAAGTGTATAGTTAACATCTACACAAAGTGTATAGTCAACATCTACACAAAGTGTATACAGTCAACATCTACACAAGTGTATACTCAACATCTACACAAAGTGTATACAGTCAACATCTACACAAAGTGTATACAGTCAACATCTATACAAAGTGTATAGTCAACATCTAAACAAAGTGTATAGTCAACATCTACACAAAGTGTATAGTCAACATCTACACAAAGTGTATACAGTCAACATCTACACAAAGTGTATACAGTCAATATCTACACAAAGAGTATACAGTCAACATCTACACAAAGTGTATACAGTCAACATCTACACAAAGTGTATACAGTCAACATCTACACAAAGTGTATACAGTCAACATCTACACAAAGTGTATACAGTCAACATCTACACAATGTGTATACAGTCAACATCTACACAAAGTGTATAGTCAACATCTACACAAAGTGTATACAGTCAACATCTACACAAAGTGTATACAGTCAATATCTACACAAAGAGTATACAGTCAACATCTACACAAAGTGTATAGTCAACATCTACACAAAGTGTATACAGTCAACATCTACACAAAGTGTATACAGTCAACATCTACACAAAGTGTATAGTCAACATCTACACAAAGTGTATACAGTCAACATCTACACAAAGTGTATACAATCAACATCTACACAAAGTGTATACAGTCAACATCTACACAAAGTGTGTACAATCAACATCTACACAAGGTGTATAGGCAACATCTACACGGAGTGTATACAGTCAACATCTACACAAAGTGTATACAGTCAACATCTACACAAAGTGTATAGTCAACATCTACACAAAGTATATACAGTCAATATCTACACAAAGTGTATAGTCAACATCTACAGAAAGTGTATAGTTAACATCTACACAAAGTGTATAGTCAACATCTACACAAAGTGTATACAGTCATCATCTACACAAGTGTATACTCAACATCTACACAAAGTGTATACAGTCAACATCTACACAAAGTGTATACAGTCAACATCTATACAAAGTGTATAGTCAACATCTAAACAAAGTGTATACAGTCAACATCTACACAAAGTGTATAGTCAACATCTACACAAAGTGTATACAGTCAACATCTACACAAAGTGTATACAGTCAATATCTACACAAAGAGGATACAGTCAACATCTACACAAAGTGTATAGTCAACATCTACACAAAGTGTATACAGTCAACATCTACACAAAGTGTATACAGTCAACATCTACACAAAGTGTATAGTCAACATCTACACAAAGTGTATACAGTCAACATCTACACAAAGTGTATACAGTCAACATCTACACAAAGTGTATACAGTCAACATCTACACAAAGTGTATACAGTCAACATCTACACAAAGTGTATAGTCAACATCTACACAAAGTGTATAGTCAACATCTACACAAAGTGTATACTGTCAACATCTACACAAAATGTATACAGTCAACATCTACACAAAGTGTATAGTCAACATCTACACAAAGTGTATACAGTCAACATCTACACAAAGTGTATAATCAACATCTACACAAAGTGTATAGTCAACATCTACACAAAGTGTATACAATTAACATCTACACAAAGTGTATACAGTCAACATCTACACGGAGTGTATACAGTCAACATCTACACAAAGTGTACACAGTCAACATCTACACAAAGTGTATAGTCAACATCTACACAAAGTGTATACAGTCAACATCTACACAAAGTGTATAGTCAACATCTACACAAAGTGTATACGGTCAACATCTACACAAAGTGTATACAGTCAACATCTACACAAAGTGTATAATCAACATCTACACAAAGTGTATAGTCAACATCTACACAAAGTGTATACAGTCAACATCTACACGGAGTGTATACAGTCAACATCTACACAAAGTGTATACAGTCAACATGTACACAAAGTGTACACAGTCAACATCTACACAAAGTGTATACAGTCAACATCTACACAAAGTGTATACAATCAACATCTACACAAAGTGTACAGTCAACATCTACACAAAGTGTATAGTCAACATCTACACAAAGTGTATACAGTCAACATCTACACAAAGTGTATAGTCAACATCTACACAAAGTGTACAGTCAACATCTACAAGAAGTGTATACAGTCACAAACTACACAAAGTGTATACGATCAACATCTACACAAAGTGTATACAGTCAACATCTACACAAAGTGTATACAATCAACATCTACACAAAGTGTATACAATCAACATCTACACAAAGTGTATACAATCAACATCTACACAAAGTGTACAGTCAACATCTACACAAAGTGTATAGTCAACATCTACACAAAGTGTACAGTCAACATCTACACAAAGTGTATACAATCAACATCTACACAAAGTGTATACAGTCAACATCTACACAAAGTGTATACAGACAACATCTACACAAAGTGTATACAGTCAACATCTACACAAAGGGTATAGTCAACATCTACACAAAGTATATACAGTCAACATCTACACAAAGTGTATACAGTCAACATCTACACAAAGTGTATACAGTCAACATCTACACAAAGTGCACATTCAACATCTACACAAAGTGTACAGTCAACATCTACACAAAGTGTACAGTCAACATCTACACAAAGTGTATACAGTCAACATCTACACAAAGTGTATAGTCAACATCTACACAAAGTGTACAGTCAACATCTACGCAAAGAGAATAATCAACATGTACACAAAGTGTATATAGTTCACATCTACACAAAGTGTAGAGTCAACATCTACACAAAGTGTATAGTCAACATCTACACAAAGTGTATACAGTCAACATCTACACAAAGTGTATACAGTCAACATCTACACAAAGTGTATACAGTCAACATCTACACAAAGTGTATACAGTCAACATCTACACAAAGTATATACAGTCAATATCTACACAAAGTGTATAGTCAACATCTACAGAAAGTGTATAGTTAACATCTACACAAAGTGTATAGTCAACATCTACACAAAGTGTATACAGTCAACATCTACACAAGTGTATACTCAACATCTACACAAAGTGTATACAGTCAACATCTACACAAAGTGTATACAGTCAACATCTATACAAAGTGTATAGTCAACATCTAAACAAAGTGTATAGTCAACATCTACACAGTGTATAGTCAACATCTACACAAAGTGTATACAGTCAACATCTACACAAAGTGTATACAGTCAACATCTACACAAAGTGTATACAGTCAACATCTACACAAAGTGTATACAGTCAACATCTACACAAAGTGTATACAGTCAACATCTGCACAAAGTGTATACAGTCAACATCTACACAAAGTGTATAGTCAACATCTACACAAAGTGTATAGTCAACATCTACACAAAGTGTATACAGTCAACATCTACACAAAGTATATACAGTCAATATCTACACAAAGAGTATACAGTCAACATCTACACAAAGTGTATAGTCAACATCTACACAAAGTGTATACAGTCAACATCTACACAAAGTGTATACAGTCAACATCTACACAAAGTATATAGTCAACATCTACACAAAGTGTATAGTCAACATCTACACAAAGTGTATACAGTCAACATCTACACAAAGTGTATACAGTCAACATCTACACAAAGTGTATAGTCAACATCTACAGAAAGTATATACAGTCAATATCTACACAAAGTGTATAGTCAACATCTATAGAAAATGTATAGTTAACATCTACACAAAGTGTATAGTCAATATCTACACAAACTGTATAGTCAACATCTACACAAAGTGTATACAGTCAACATCTACACAAAGTGTATACAGTCAATATCTACACAAAGTGTATACAGTCAATATCTACACAAAGTGTATACAGTCAACATCTACACAAAGTGTATAAAGTCAATATGTACACAAAGAGTATACAGTCAACATCTACATAAAGTGTATAGTCAACATCTACACAAAGTGTATACAGTCAACATCTACACAAAGTGTATACAGTCAACATCTACACAAAGTGTATACAGTCAACATCTACACAGTGTATACAGTCAACATCTACACAAAGTGTATACAGTCAACATCTACACAAAGGGTATACAGTCAACATCTACACAAAGTGTATAGTCAACATCTACAGAAAGTGTATAGTTAACATCTACACAAAGTGTATAGTCAACAACTACACAAAGTGTATACAGTCAACATCTACACAAGTGTATACTCAACATCTACACAAAGTGTATACAGTCAACATCTACACAAAGTGTATACAGTCAACATCTATACAAAGTGTATAGTCAACATCTAAACAAAGTGTATAGTCAACATCTACACAAAGTGTATAGTCAACATCTACACAAAGTGTATACAGTCAACATCTACACAAAGTGTATACAGTCAATATCTACACAAAGAGTATACAGTCAACATCTACACAAAGTGTATACAGTCAACATCTACACAAAGTGTATACAGTCAACATCTACACAAAGTGTATACAGTCAACATCTACACAATGTGTATACAGTCAACATCTACACAAAGTGTATAGTCAACATCTACACAAAGTGTATACAGTCAACATCTACACAAAGTGTATACAGTCAATATCTACACAAAGAGTATACAGTCAACATCTACACAAAGTGTATAGTCAACATCTACACAAAGTGTATACAGTCAACATCTACACAAAGTGTATACAGTCAACATCTACACAAAGTGTATAGTCAACATCTACACAAAGTGTATACAGTCAACATCTACACAAAGTGTATACAATCAACATCTACACAAAGTGTATACAGTCAACATCTACACAAAGTGTGTACAATCAACATCTACACAAGGTGTATAGGCAACATCTACACGGAGTGTATACAGTCAACATCTACACAAAGTGTATACAGTCAACATCTACACAAAGTGTATAGTCAACATCTACACAAAGTATATACAGTCAATATCTACACAAAGTGTATAGTCAACATCTACAGAAAGTGTATAGTTAACATCTACACAAAGTGTATAGTCAACATCTACACAAAGTGTATACAGTCATCATCTACACAAGTGTATACTCAACATCTACACAAAGTGTATACAGTCAACATCTACACAAAGTGTATACAGTCAACATCTATACAAAGTGTATAGTCAACATCTAAACAAAGTGTATACAGTCAACATCTACACAAAGTGTATAGTCAACATCTACACAAAGTGTATACAGTCAACATCTACACAAAGTGTATACAGTCAATATCTACACAAAGAGGATACAGTCAACATCTACACAAAGTGTATAGTCAACATCTACACAAAGTGTATACAGTCAACATCTACACAAAGTGTATACAGTCAACATCTACACAAAGTGTATAGTCAACATCTACACAAAGTGTATACAGTCAACATCTACACAAAGTGTATACAGTCAACATCTACACAAAGTGTATACAGTCAACATCTACACAAAGTGTATACAGTCAACATCTACACAAAGTGTATAGTCAACATCTACACAAAGTGTATAGTCAACATCTACACAAAGTGTATACTGTCAACATCTACACAAAATGTATACAGTCAACATCTACACAAAGTGTATAGTCAACATCTACACAAAGTGTATACAGTCAACATCTACACAAAGTGTATAATCAACATCTACACAAAGTGTATAGTCAACATCTACACAAAGTGTATACAATTAACATCTACACAAAGTGTATACAGTCAACATCTACATAAAGTGTATACAGTCAACATCTACACGGAGTGTATACAGTCAACATCTACACAAAGTGTACACAGTCAACATCTACACAAAGTGTATAGTCAACATCTACACAAAGTGTATACAGTCAACATCTACACAAAGTGTATAGTCAACATCTACACAAAGTGTATACGGTCAACATCTACACAAAGTGTATACAGTCAACATCTACACAAAGTGTATAATCAACATCTACACAAAGTGTATAGTCAACATCTACACAAAGTGTATACAGTCAACATCTACACGGAGTGTATACAGTCAACATCTACACAAAGTGTATACAGTCAACATCTACACAAAGTGTACACAGTCAACATCTACACAAAGTGTATACAGTCAACATCTACACAAAGTGTATACAATCAACATCTACACAAAGTGTACAGTCAACATCTACACAAAGTGTATAGTCAACATCTACACAAAGTGTATACAGTCAACATCTACACAAAGTGTATAGTCAACATCTACACAAAGTGTACAGTCAACATCTACAAGAAGTGTATACAGTCACAAACTACACAAAGTGTATACGATCAACATCTACACAAAGTGTATACAGTCAACATCTACACAAAGTGTATACAATCAACATCTACACAAAGTGTATACAATCAACATCTACACAAAGTGTATACAATCAACATCTACACAAAGTGTACAGTCAACATCTACACAAAGTGTATAGTCAACATCTACACAAAGTGTACAGTCAACATCTACACAAAGTGTATACAATCAACATCTACACAAAGTGTATACAGTCAACATCTACACAAAGTGTATACAGACAACATCTACACAAAGTGTATACAGTCAACATCTACACAAAGGGTATAGTCAACATCTACACAAAGTATATACAGTCAACATCTACACAAAGTGTATACAGTCAACATCTACACAAAGTGTATACAGTCAACATCTACACAAAGTGCACATTCAACATCTACACAAAGTGTACAGTCAACATCTACACAAAGTGTACAGTCAACATCTACACAAAGTGTATACAGTCAACATCTACACAAAGTGTATAGTCAACATCTACACAAAGTGTACAGTCAACATCTACGCAAAGAGAATAATCAACATGTACACAAAGTGTATATAGTTCACATCTACACAAAGTGTAGAGTCAACATCTACACAAAGTGTATAGTCAACATCTACACAAAGTGTATACAGTCAACATCTACACAAAGTGTATACAGTCAACATCTACACAAAGTGTATACAGTCAACATCTACACAAAGTGTATACAGTCAACATCTACACAAAGTATATACAGTCAATATCTACACAAAGTGTATAGTCAACATCTACAGAAAGTGTATAGTTAACATCTACACAAAGTGTATAGTCAACATCTACACAAAGTGTATACAGTCAACATCTACACAAGTGTATACTCAACATCTACACAAAGTGTATACAGTCAACATCTACACAAAGTGTATACAGTCAACATCTACACAAAGTGTATACAGTCAACATCTACACAAAGTGTATACAGTCAACATCTGCACAAAGTGTATACAGTCAACATCTACACAAAGTGTATAGTCAACATCTACACAAAGTGTATAGTCAACATCTACACAAAGTGTATACAGTCAACATCTACACAAAGTATATACAGTCAATATCTACACAAAGAGTATACAGTCAACATCTACACAAAGTGTATAGTCAACATCTACACAAAGTGTATACAGTCAACATCTACACAAAGTGTATAGTCAACATCTACAGAAAGTATATACAGTCAATATCTACACAAAGTGTATAGTCAACATCTACAGAAAATGTATAGTTAACATCTACACAAAGTGTATAGTCAATATCTACACAAACTGTATAGTCAACATCTACACAAAGTGTATACAGTCAACATCTACACAAAGTGTATACAGTCAATATCTACACAAAGTGTATACAGTCAATATCTACACAAAGTGTATACAGTCAACATCTACACAAAGTGTATACAGTCAATATCTACACAAAGAGTATACAGTCAACATCTACATAAAGTGTATACAGTCAACATCTACACAAAGTGTATACAGTCAACATCTACACAAAGTGTATACAGTCAACATCTACACAAAGTGTATACAGTCAACATCTACACAGTGTATACAGTCAACATCTACACAAAGTGTATACAGTCAACATCTACACAAAGTGTATACAGTCAACATCTACACAAAGTGTATAGTCAACATCTACACAAAGTGTATAGTCAACATCTACACAAAGTGTATAGAGTCAACATCTACACAAAGTGTATACAGTCAACATCTACACAATGTGTATACAGTCAACATCTACACAAAGTCTATACAGTCAACATCTACACAAAGTATATACAGTCAATATCTACACAAAGTGTATAGTCAACATCTACAGAAAGTGTATAGTTAACATCTACACAAAGTGTATAGTCAACATCTACACAAAGTGTATACAGTCAACATCTACACAAGTGTATACTCAACATCTACACAAAGTCTATACAGTCAACATCTACACAAAGTGTATACAGTCAACATCTATACAAAGTGTATAGTCAACATCTAAACAAAGTGTATAGTCAACATCTACACAAAGTGTATAGTCAACATCTACACAAAGTGTATACAGTCAACATCTACACAAAGTGTATACAGTCAATATCTACACAAAGAGTATACAGTCAACATCTACACAAAGTGTATAGTCAACATCTACACAAAGTGTATACAATCAACATCTACACAAAGTGTATACAGTAAACATCTACACAAAGTGTATACAGTCAACGTCTACACAAAGTGTATACAGTCAACATCTACACAAAGTGTATACAGTCAACATCTACACAATGTGTATACAGTCAACATCTACACAAAGTGTATAGTCAACATCTACACAAAGTGTATACAGTCAACATCTACACAAAGTGTATACAGTCAACATCTACACAAAGTGTATACAGTCAACATCTACACAAAGTGTATACAGTCAACATCTACACAGTGTATACAGTCAACATCTACACAAAGTGTATACAGTCAACATCTACACAAAGGGTATACAGTCAACATCTACACAAAGTGTATAGTCAACATCTACACAAAGTGTATAGTCAACATCTACACAAAGTGTATAGAGTCAACATCTACACAAAGTGTATACAGTCAACATCTACACAATGTGTATACAGTCAACGTCTACACAAAGTCTATACAGTCAACATCTACACAAAGTATATACAGTCAATATCTACACAAAGTGTATAGTCAACATCTACAGAAAGTGTATAGTTAACATCTACACAAAGTGTATAGTCAACATCTACACAAAGTGTATACAGTCAACATCTACACAAGTGTATACTCAACATCTACACAAAGTGTATACAGTCAACATCTACACAAAGTGTATACAGTCAACATCTACACAAAGTGTATACAGTCAACATCTACACAATGTGTATACAGTCAACATCTACACAAAGTGTATAGTCAACATCTACACATAGTGTATACAGTCAACATCTACACAAAATGTATACAGTCAATATCTACACAAAGAGTATACAGTCAACATCTACACAAAGTGTATAGTCAACATCTACACAAAGTGTATACAGTCAACATCTACACAAAGTGTATACAGTCAACATCTACACAAAGTGTATAGTCAACATCTACACAAAGTGTATACAGTCAACATCTACACAAAGTGTATACAATCAACATCTACACAAAGTGTATACAGTCAACATCTACACAAAGTGTGTACAATCAACATCTACACAAGGTGTATAGGCAACATCTACACGGAGTGTATACAGTCAACATCTACACAAAGTGTATACAGTCAACATCTACACAAAGTGTATAGTCAACATCTACACAAAGTGTATACAGTCAACATCTACACAAAGTGTATACAGTCAACATCTACACAAAGTGTATAGTCAACATCTACACAAAGTATATACAGTCAATATCTACACAAAGTGTATAGTCAACAAATACAGAAAGTGTATAGTTAACATCTACACAAAGTGTATAGTCAACATCTACACAAAGTGTATACAGTCATCATCTACACAAGTGTATACTCAACATCTACACAAAGTGTATACAGTCAACATCTACACAAAGTGTATACAGTCAACATCTATACAAAGTGTATAGTCAACATCTAAACAAAGTGTATAGTCAACATCTACACAAAGTGTATAGTCAACATCTACACAAAGTGTATACAGTCAACATCTACACAAAGTGTATACAGTCAATATCTACACAAAGAGGATACAGTCAACATCTACACAAAGTGTATAGTCAACATCTACACAAAGTGTATACAGTCAACATCTACACAAAGTGTATACAGTCAACATCTACACAAAGTGTATAGTCAACATCTACACAAAGTGTATACAGTCAACATCTACACAAAGTGTATACAGTCAACATCTACACAAAGTGTATACAGTCAACATCTACACAAAGTGTATACAGTCAACATCTACACAAAGTGTATAGTCAACATCTACACAAAGTGTATAGTCAACATCTACACAAAGTGTATACAGTCAACATCTACACAAAGTGTATACAGTCAACATCTACACAAAGTGTATACAGTCAACATCTACACAAAGTGTATAGTCAACATCTACACAAAGTGTATACAGTCAACATCTACACAAAGTGTATAATCAACATCTACACAAAGTGTATACAATCAACATCTACACAAAGTGTATACAGTCAACATCTACACGGAGTGTATACAGTCAACATCTACACAAAGTGTACACAGTCAACATCTACACAAAGTGTATACAGTCAACATCTACACAAAGTGTATACAATTAACATCTACACAAAGTGTACAGTCAACATCTACACAAAGTGTATAGTCAACATCTACACAAAGTGTATACAGTCAACATCTACACAAAGTGTATAGTCAACATCTACACAAAGTGTACAGTCAACATCTACACGAAGAGTATACAGTCAAAATCTACACAAAGTGTATACGATCAACATCTACACAAAGTGTATACAGTCAACATCTACACAAAGTGTATACAATCAACATCTACACAAAGTGTATGCAATCAACATCTACACAAAGTGTATACAGTCAACATCTACACGGGGTGTATACAGTCAACATCTACACAAAGTGTATACAGTCAACATCTACACAAAGTGTATAGTCAACATCTACACAAAGTGTATACAGTCAACATCTACACAAAGTGTATACAGTCAACATCTACACAAAGTGTATAGTCAACATCTACACAAAGTGTATACAGTCAACATCTACACAAAGTGTATACAGTCAACATCTACACAAAGTATATACAGTCAATATCTACACAAAGTGTATAGTCAACATCTACAGAAAGTGTATAGTTAACATCTACACAAAGTGTATAGTCAACATCTACACAAAGTGTATACAGTCAACATCTACACAAGTGTATACTCAACATCTACACAAAGTGTATACAGTCAACATCTACACAAAGTGTATACAGTCAACATCTACACAAAGTGTATACAGTCAACATCTACACAAAGTGTATACAGTCAACATCTGCACAAAGTGTATACAGTCAACATCTACACAAAGTGTATAGTCAACATCTACACAAAGTGTATAGTCAACATCTACACAAAGTGTATACAGTCAACATCTACACAAAGTATATACAGTCAATATCTACACAAAGAGTATACAGTCAACATCTACACAAAGTGTATAGTCAACATCTACACAAAGTGTATACAGTCAACATCTACACAAAGTGTATAGTCAACATCTACAGAAAGTATATACAGTCAATATCTACACAAAGTGTATAGTCAACATCTACAGAAAATGTATAGTTAACATCTACACAAAGTGTATAGTCAATATCTACACAAACTGTATAGTCAACATCTACACAAAGTGTATACAGTCAACATCTACACAAAGTGTATACAGTCAATATCTACACAAAGTGTATACAGTCAATATCTACACAAAGTGTATACAGTCAACATCTACACAAAGTGTATACAGTCAATATCTACACAAAGAGTATACAGTCAACATCTACATAAAGTGTATACAGTCAACATCTACACAAAGTGTATACAGTCAACATCTACACAAAGTGTATACAGTCAACATCTACACAAAGTGTATACAGTCAACATCTACACAGTGTATACAGTCAACATCTACACAAAGTGTATACAGTCAACATCTACACAAAGTGTATACAGTCAACATCTACACAAAGTGTATAGTCAACATCTACACAAAGTGTATAGTCAACATCTACACAAAGTGTATAGAGTCAACATCTACACAAAGTGTATACAGTCAACATCTACACAATGTGTATACAGTCAACATCTACACAAAGTCTATACAGTCAACATCTACACAAAGTATATACAGTCAATATCTACACAAAGTGTATAGTCAACATCTACAGAAAGTGTATAGTTAACATCTACACAAAGTGTATAGTCAACATCTACACAAAGTGTATACAGTCAACATCTACACAAGTGTATACTCAACATCTACACAAAGTCTATACAGTCAACATCTACACAAAGTGTATACAGTCAACATCTATACAAAGTGTATAGTCAACATCTAAACAAAGTGTATAGTCAACATCTACACAAAGTGTATAGTCAACATCTACACAAAGTGTATACAGTCAACATCTACACAAAGTGTATACAGTCAATATCTACACAAAGAGTATACAGTCAACATCTACACAAAGTGTATAGTCAACATCTACACAAAGTGTATACAATCAACATCTACACAAAGTGTATACAGTAAACATCTACACAAAGTGTATACAGTCAACGTCTACACAAAGTGTATACAGTCAACATCTACACAAAGTGTATACAGTCAACATCTACACAATGTGTATACAGTCAACATCTACACAAAGTGTATAGTCAACATCTACACAAAGTGTATACAGTCAACATCTACACAAAGTGTATACAGTCAACATCTACACAAAGTGTATACAGTCAACATCTACACAAAGTGTATACAGTCAACATCTACACAGTGTATACAGTCAACATCTACACAAAGTGTATACAGTCAACATCTACACAAAGGGTATACAGTCAACATCTACACAAAGTGTATAGTCAACATCTACACAAAGTGTATAGTCAACATCTACACAAAGTGTATAGAGTCAACATCTACACAAAGTGTATACAGTCAACATCTACACAATGTGTATACAGTCAACGTCTACACAAAGTCTATACAGTCAACATCTACACAAAGTATATACAGTCAATATCTACACAAAGTGTATAGTCAACATCTACAGAAAGTGTATAGTTAACATCTACACAAAGTGTATAGTCAACATCTACACAAAGTGTATACAGTCAACATCTACACAAGTGTATACTCAACATCTACACAAAGTGTATACAGTCAACATCTACACAAAGTGTATACAGTCAACATCTACACAAAGTGTATACAGTCAACATCTACACAATGTGTATACAGTCAACATCTACACAAAGTGTATAGTCAACATCTACACATAGTGTATACAGTCAACATCTACACAAAATGTATACAGTCAATATCTACACAAAGAGTATACAGTCAACATCTACACAAAGTGTATAGTCAACATCTACACAAAGTGTATACAGTCAACATCTACACAAAGTGTATACAGTCAACATCTACACAAAGTGTATAGTCAACATCTACACAAAGTGTATACAGTCAACATCTACACAAAGTGTATACAATCAACATCTACACAAAGTGTATACAGTCAACATCTACACAAAGTGTGTACAATCAACATCTACACAAGGTGTATAGGCAACATCTACACGGAGTGTATACAGTCAACATCTACACAAAGTGTATACAGTCAACATCTACACAAAGTGTATAGTCAACATCTACACAAAGTGTATACAGTCAACATCTACACAAAGTGTATACAGTCAACATCTACACAAAGTGTATAGTCAACATCTACACAAAGTATATACAGTCAATATCTACACAAAGTGTATAGTCAACAAATACAGAAAGTGTATAGTTAACATCTACACAAAGTGTATAGTCAACATCTACACAAAGTGTATACAGTCATCATCTACACAAGTGTATACTCAACATCTACACAAAGTGTATACAGTCAACATCTACACAAAGTGTATACAGTCAACATCTATACAAAGTGTATAGTCAACATCTAAACAAAGTGTATAGTCAACATCTACACAAAGTGTATAGTCAACATCTACACAAAGTGTATACAGTCAACATCTACACAAAGTGTATACAGTCAATATCTACACAAAGAGGATACAGTCAACATCTACACAAAGTGTATAGTCAACATCTACACAAAGTGTATACAGTCAACATCTACACAAAGTGTATACAGTCAACATCTACACAAAGTGTATAGTCAACATCTACACAAAGTGTATACAGTCAACATCTACACAAAGTGTATACAGTCAACATCTACACAAAGTGTATACAGTCAACATCTACACAAAGTGTATACAGTCAACATCTACACAAAGTGTATAGTCAACATCTACACAAAGTGTATAGTCAACATCTACACAAAGTGTATACAGTCAACATCTACACAAAGTGTATACAGTCAACATCTACACAAAGTGTATACAGTCAACATCTACACAAAGTGTATAGTCAACATCTACACAAAGTGTATACAGTCAACATCTACACAAAGTGTATAATCAACATCTACACAAAGTGTATACAATCAACATCTACACAAAGTGTATACAGTCAACATCTACACGGAGTGTATACAGTCAACATCTACACAAAGTGTACACAGTCAACATCTACACAAAGTGTATACAGTCAACATCTACACAAAGTGTATACAATTAACATCTACACAAAGTGTACAGTCAACATCTACACAAAGTGTATAGTCAACATCTACACAAAGTGTATACAGTCAACATCTACACAAAGTGTATAGTCAACATCTACACAAAGTGTACAGTCAACATCTACACGAAGAGTATACAGTCAAAATCTACACAAAGTGTATACGATCAACATCTACACAAAGTGTATACAGTCAACATCTACACAAAGTGTATACAATCAACATCTACACAAAGTGTATGCAATCAACATCTACACAAAGTGTATACAGTCAACATCTACACGGGGTGTATACAGTCAACATCTACACAAAGTGTATACAGTCAACATCTACACAAAGTGTATAGTCAACATCTACACAAAGTGTATACAGTCAACATCTACACAAAGTGTATACAGTCAACATCTACACAAAGTGTATAGTCAACATCTACACAAAGTGTATACAGGCAACATCTACACAAAGTGTATACAGTCAACTTCTACACGGAGTGTATACAGTCAACATCTACACAAAGTGTATACAGTCAACATCTACACAAAGTGTACACAGTCAACATCTACACAAAGTGTATACAGTCAACATCTACACAAAGTGTATACAATCAACATCTACACAAAGTGTACAGTCAACATCTACACAAAGTGTATACAGTCAACATCTACACAAAGTGTATAGTCAACATCTACACAAAGTGTACAGTCAACATCTACACGAAGTGTATACAGTCAAAATCTACACAAAGTGTATACGATCAACATCTACACAAAGTGTATACAGTCAACATCTACACAAAGTGTATACAATCAACATCTATACAAAGTGTATACAATCAACATCTACACAAAGTGTATACAGTCAACATCTACACGGAGTGTATACAGTCAACATCTACACAAAGTGTATACAGTCAACATCTACACAAAGTGTATACAGTCAACATCTACACAAAGTGTATACAATCAACATCTACACAAAGTGTACAGTCAACATCTACACACAGTGTATAGTCAACATCTACAGAAAGTGTATAGTTAACATCTACACAAAGTGTATAGTCAACATCTACACAAAGTGTATAGAGTCAACATCTACACAAAGTGTATACAGTCAACATCTACACAATGTGTATACAGTCAACATCTACACAAAGTCTATACAGTCAACATCTACACAAAGTATATACAGTCAATATCTACACAAAGTGTATAGTCAACATCTACAGAAAGTGTATAGTTAACATCTACACAAAGTGTATAGTCAACATCTACACAAAGTGTATACAGTCAACATCTACACAAGTGTATACTCAACATCTACACAAAGTCTATACAGTCAACATCTACACAAAGTGTATACAGTCAACATCTATACAAAGTGTATAGTCAACATCTAAACAAAGTGTATAGTCAACATCTACACAAAGTGTATAGTCAACATCTACACAAAGTGTATACAGTCAACATCTACACAAAGTGTATACAGTCAATATCTACACAAAGAGTATACAGTCAACATCTACACAAAGTGTATAGTCAACATCTACACAAAGTGTATACAATCAACATCTACACAAAGTGTATACAGTAAACATCTACACAAAGTGTATACAGTCAACGTCTACACAAAGTGTATACAGTCAACATCTACACAAAGTGTATACAGTCAACATCTACACACTGTGTATACAGTCAACATCTACACAAAGTGTATAGTCAACATCTACACAAAGTGTATACAGTCAACATCTACACAAAGTGTATACAGTCAACATCTACACAAAGTGTATACAGTCAACATCTACACAAAGTGTATACAGTCAACATCTACACAGTGTATACAGTCAACATCTACACAAAGTGTATACAGTCAACATCTACACAAAGGGTATACAGTCAACATCTACACAAAGTGTATAGTCAACATCTACACAAAGTGTATAGTCAACATCTACACAAAGTGTATAGAGTCAACATCTACACAAAGTGTATACAGTCAACATCTACACAATGTGTATACAGTCAACGTCTACACAAAGTCTATACAGTCAACATCTACACAAAGTATATACAGTCAATATCTACACAAAGTGTATAGTCAACATCTACAGAAAGTGTATAGTTAACATCTACACAAAGTGTATAGTCAACATCTACACAAAGTGTATACAGTCAACATCTACACAAGTGTATACTCAACATCTACACAAAGTGTATACAGTCAACATCTACACAAAGTGTATACAGTCAACATCTACACAAAGTGTATACAGTCAACATCTACACAATGTGTATACAGTCAACATCTACACAAAGTGTATAGTCAACATCTACACATAGTGTATACAGTCAACATCTACACAAAATGTATACAGTCAATATCTACACAAAGAGTATACAGTCAACATCTACACAAAGTGTATAGTCAACATCTACACAAAGTGTATACAGTCAACATCTACACAAAGTGTATACAGTCAACATCTACACAAAGTGTATAGTCAACATCTACACAAAGTGTATACAGTCAACATCTACACAAAGTGTATACAATCAACATCTACACAAAGTGTATACAGTCAACATCTACACAAAGTGTGTACAATCAACATCTACACAAGGTGTATAGGCAACATCTACACGGAGTGTATACAGTCAACATCTACACAAAGTGTATACAGTCAACATCTACACAAAGTGTATAGTCAACATCTACACAAAGTGTATACAGTCAACATCTACACAAACTGTATACAGTCAACATCTACACAAAGTGGATAGTCAACATCTACACAAAGTATATACAGTCAATATCTACACAAAGTGTATAGTCAACAAATACAGAAAGTGTATAGTTAACATCTACACAAAGTGTATAGTCAACATCTACACAAAGTGTATACAGTCATCATCTACACAAGTGTATACTCAACATCTACACAAAGTGTATACAGTCAACATCTACACAAAGTGTATACAGTCAACATCTATACAAAGTGTATAGTCAACATCTAAACAAAGTGTATAGTCAACATCTACACAAAGTGTATAGTCAACATCTACACAAAGTGTATACAGTCAACATCTACACAAAGTGTATACAGTCAATATCTACACAAAGAGGATACAGTCAACATCTACACAAAGTGTATAGTCAACATCTACACAAAGTGTATACAGTCAACATCTACACAAAGTGTATACAGTCAACATCTACACAAAGTGTATAGTCAACATCTACACAAAGTGTATACAGTCAACATCTACACAAAGTGTATACAGTCAACATCTACACAAAGTGTATACAGTCAACATCTACACAAAGTGTATACAGTCAACATCTACACAAAGTGTATAGTCAACATCTACACAAAGTGTATAGTCAACATCTACACAAAGTGTATACAGTCAACATCTACACAAAGTGTATACAGTCAACATCTACACAAAGTGTATACAGTCAACATCTACACAAAGTGTATAGTCAACATCTACACAAAGTGTATACAGTCAACATCTACACAAAGTGTATAATCAACATCTACACAAAGTGTATAGTCAACATCTACACAAAGTGTATACAATCAACATCTACACAAAGTGTATACAGTCAACATCTACACGGAGTGTATACAGTCAACATCTACACAAAGTGTACACAGTCAACATCTACACAAAGTGTATACAGTCAACATCTACACAAAGTGTATACAATTAACATCTACACAAAGTGTACAGTCAACATCTACACAAAGTGTATAGTCAACATCTACACAAAGTGTATACAGTCAACATCTACACAAAGTGTATAGTCAACATCTACACAAAGTGTACAGTCAACATCTACACGAAGAGTATACAGTCAAAATCTACACAAAGTGTATACGATCAACATCTACACAAAGTGTATACAGTCAACATCTACACAAAGTGTATACAATCAACATCTACACAAAGTGTATGCAATCAACATCTACACAAAGTGTATACAGTCAACATCTACACGGGGTGTATACAGTCAATATCTACACAAAGTGTATACAGTCAACATCTACACAAAGTGTATAGTCAACATCTACACAAAGTGTATACAGTCAACATCTACACAAAGTGTATACAGTCAACATCTACACAAAGTGTATAGTCAACATCTACACAAAGTGTATACAGGCAACATCTACACAAAGTGTATACAGTCAACTTCTACACGGAGTGTATACAGTCAACATCTACACAAAGTGTATACAGTCAACATCTACACAAAGTGTACACAGTCAACATCTACACAAAGTGTATACAGTCAACATCTACACAAAGTGTATACAATCAACATCTACACAAAGTGTACAGTCAACATCTACACAAAGTGTATACAGTCAACATCTACACAAAGTGTATAGTCAACATCTACACAAAGTGTACAGTCAACATCTACACGAAGTGTATACAGTCAAAATCTACACAAAGTGTATACGATCAACATCTACACAAAGTGTATACAGTCAACATCTACACAAAGTGTATACAATCAACATCTATACAAAGTGTATACAATCAACATCTACACAAAGTGTATACAGTCAACATCTACACGGAGTGTATACAGTCAACATCTACACAAAGTGTATACAGTCAACATCTACACAAAGTGTATACAGTCAACATCTACACAAAGTGTATACAATCAACATCTACACAAAGTGTACAGTCAACATCTACACAAAGTGTATAGTCAACATCTACACAAAGTGTACAGTCAACATCTACACAAAGTGTATACAATCAACATCTACACAAAGTGTATACAGTCAACATCTACACAAAGTGTATACAGACAACATCTACACAAAGTGTATACAGTCAACATCTACACAAAGGGTATAGTCAACATCTACACAAAGTATATACAGTCAACATCTACACAAAGTGTATACAGTCAACATCTACACAAAGTGTATACAGTCAACATCTACACAAAGTGCACATTCAACATCTACACAAAGTGTACAGTCAACATCTACACAAAGTGTACAGTCAACATCTACACAAAGTGTATACAGTCAACATCTACACAAAGTGTATAGTCAACATCTACACAAAGTGTACAGTCAACATCTACGCAAAGAGAATAATCAACATGTACACAAAGTGTATATAGTTCACATCTACACAAAGTGTAGAGTCAACATCTACACAAAGTGTATAGTCAACATCTACACAAAGTGTATACAGTCAACATCTACACAAAGTGTATACAGTCAACATCTACACAAAGTGTATACAGTCAACATCTACACAAAGTGTATAAGTCAACATCTACACAAAGTATATACAGTCAATATCTACACAAAGTGTATAGTCAACATCTACAGAAAGTGTATAGTTAACATCTACACAAAGTGTATAGTCAACATCTACACAAAGTGTATACAGTCAACATCTACACAAGTGTATACTCAACATCTACACAAAGTGTATACAGTCAACATCTACACAAAGTGTATACAGTCAACATCTACACACAGTGTATACAGTCAACATCTACACAAAGTGTATACAGTCAACATCTGCACAAAGTGTATACAGTCAACATCTACACAAAGTGTATAGTCAACATCTACACAAAGTGTATAGTCAACATCTACACAAAGTGTATACAGTCAACATCTACACAAAGTATATACAGTCAATATCTACACAAAGAGTATACAGTCAACATCTACACAAAGTGTATAGTCAACATCTACACAAAGTGTATACAGTCAACATCTACACAAAGTGTATACAGTCAACATCTACACACAGTGTATACAGTCAACATCTACACAAAGTGTATAGTCAACATCTACACAAAGTGTATAGTCAACATCTACACAAAGTGTATACAGTCAACATCTACACAAAGTGTATACAGTCAACATCTACACAAAGTGTATAGTCAACATCTACAGAAAGTATATACAGTCAATATCTACACAAAGTGTATAGTCAACATCTACAGAAAATGTATAGTTAACATCTACACAAAGTGTATAGTCAATATCTACACAAACTGTATAGTCAACATCTACACAAAGTGTATACAGTCAACATCTACACAAAGTGTATACAGTCAATATCTACACACAGTGTATACAGTCAATATCTACACAAAGTGTATACAGTCAACATCTACACAAAGTGTATACAGTCAATATCTACACAAAGAGTATACAGTCAACATCTACATAAAGTGTATACAGTCAACATCTACACAAAGTGTATACAGTCAACATCTACACAAAGTGTATACAGTCAACATCTACACAAAGTGTATACAGTCAACATCTACACAGTGTATACAGTCAACATCTACACAAAGTGTATACAGTCAACATCTACACAGAGTGTATACAGTCAACATCTACACAAAGTGTATAGTCAACATCTACACAAAGTGTATAGTCAACATCTACACAAAGTGTATAGAGTCAACATCTACACAAAGTGTATACAGTCAACATCTACACAATGTGTATACAGTCAACATCTACACAAAGTCTAAACAGTCAACATCTACACAAAGTATATACAGTCAATATCTACACAAAGTGTATAGTCAACATCTACAGAAAGTGTATAGTTAACATCTACACAAAGTGTATAGTCAACATCTACACAAAGTGTATACAGTCAACATCTACACAAGTGTATACTCAACATCTACACAAAGTGTATACAGTCAACATCTACACAAAGTGTATACAGTCAACATCTATACAAAGTGTATAGTCAACATCTAAACAAAGTGTATAGTCAACATCTACACAAAGTGTATAGTCAACATCTACACAAAGTGTATACAGTCAACATCTACACAAAGTGTATACAGTCAATATCTACACAAAGAGTATACAGTCAACATCTACACAAAGTGTATAGTCAACATCTACACAAAGTGTATACAATCAACATCTACACAAAGTGTATACAGTCAACATCTACACAAAGTGTATACAGTCAACATCTACACAAAGTGTATACAGTCAACATCTACACAAAGTGTATACAGTCAACATCTACACAAAGTGTATACAGTCAACATCTACACAATGTGTATACAGTCAACATCTACACAAAGTGTATAGTCAACATCTACACAAAGTGTATACAGTCAACATCTACACAAAGTGTATAAGTCAATATCTACACAAAGAGTATACAGTCAACATCTACACAAAGTGTATAGTCAACATCTACACAAAGTGTATACAGTCAACATCTACACAAAGTGTATACAGTCAACATCTACACAAAGTGTATAGTCAACATCTACACAAAGTGTATACAGTCAACATCTACACGAAGTGTATACAATCAACATCTACACAAAGTGTGTACAATCAACATCTACACAAGGTGTATAGGCAACATCTACACGGAGTGTATACAGTCAACATCTACACAAAGTGTATACAGTCAACATCTACACAAAGTGTATAGTCAACATCTACACAAAGTGTATACAGTCAACATCTACACAAAGTGTATACAGTCAACATCTACACAAAGTGTATAGTCAACATCTACACAAAGTATATACAGTCAATATCTACACAAAGTGTATAGTCAACATCTACAGAAAGTGTATAGTCAACATCTACACAAAGTGTATAGTCAACATCTACACAAAGTGTATACAGTCAACATCTACACAAAGTGTATACAGTCAACATCTACACAAAGTGTATAGTCAACATCTACACAAAGTGTATACAGTTAACATCTACACAAAGTGTATACAGTCAACATCTACACAAAGTGTATACAGTCAACATCTACAAAAAGTGTATACAGTCAACATCTACACAAAGTGTATAGTCAACATCTACACAAAGTGTATAGTCAACATCTACACAAAGTGTATACAGTCAACATCTACACAAAGTGTATACAGTCAACATCTACACAAAGTGTATACAGTCAACATCTACACAAAGTGTATAGTCAACATCTACACAAAGTGTATACAGTCAACATCTACACAAAGTGTATAATCAACATCTACACAAAGTGTATAGTCAACATCTACACAAAGTGTATACAATCAACATCTACACAAAGTGTATACAGTCAACATCTACACGGAGTGTATACAGTCAACATCTACACAAAGTGTACACAGTCAACATCTACACAAAGTGTATACAGTCAACATCTACACAAAGTGTATACAATTAACATCTACACAAAGTGTACAGTCAACATCTACACAAAGTGTATAGTCAACATCTACACAAAGTGTATACAGTCAACATCTACACAAAGTGTATAGTCAACATCTACACAAAGTGTACAGTCAACATCTACACGAAGAGTATACAGTCAAAATCTACACAAAGTGTATACGATCAACATCTACACAAAGTGTATACAGTCAACATCCACACAAAGTGTATACAATCAACATCTACACAAAGTGTATACAATCAACATCTACACAAAGTGTATACAGTCAACATCTACACGGGGTGTATACAGTCAACATCTACACAAAGTGTATACAGTCAACATCTACACAAAGTGTATAGTCAACATCTACACAAAGTGTATACAGTCAACATCTACACAAAGTGTATACAGTCAACATCTACACAAAGTGTATAGTCAACATCTACACAAAGTGTATACAGGCAACATCTACACAAAGTGTATACAGTCAACATCTACACAAATTGTATACAGTCAACATCTACACAAAGTGTATACAGTCAACATCTACATAAAGTGTATACAGTCAACATCTACACAAAGTGTATAGTCAACATCTACACAAAGTGTATACAGTCAACATCTACACAAAGTGTATACAGTCAACATCTACACAAAGTGTATAGTCAACATCTACACAAACTGTATAGTCAACATCTACACAAAGTGTATACAGTCAACATCTACACAAAGTGTATACAGTCAACATCTACACAAAGTGTATACAGTCATCATCTACACAAAGTGTATACAGTCAACATCTACACAAAGTGTATAGTCAACATCTACACAAAGTGTGTATAGTCAACATCTACACAAAGTGTATAGTCAACATCTACACAAAGTGTATAGTCAACATCTACACAAAGTGTATACAGTCAACATCTACACAAAGAGGATACAGTCAATATCTACACAAAGAGTATACAGTCAACATCTACACAAAGTGTATAGTCAACATCTACACAAAGTGTATACAGTCAACATCTACACAAAGTGTATACAGTCAACATCTACACAAAGTATATACAGTCAACATCTACACAAAGTGTATACAGGCAACATCTACACAAAGTGT
Source organism: Eledone cirrhosa (assembly GCA_964016885.1). Lineage (NCBI taxonomy): Eukaryota > Metazoa > Mollusca > Cephalopoda > Octopoda > Eledonidae > Eledone > Eledone cirrhosa. The sequence continues at coordinate 21,807,926 of OZ024740.1, forward strand.
ATACAGTCAACATCTACACAAGGTGTATAGTCAACATCTACAAAAAGTGTACATTCAACATCTACACAAAGTGTATAGTCAACATCTACACAAAGTGTATACAGTCAACATCTATACAAAGTGTATAGTCAACATCTAAAGAAAGTGTATAGTCAATATCTACACAAAGTGTATACAGTCAACATCTACACAAAGTGTATACAGTCAACATCTACACAAAGTGTATAGTCAACATCTAAACAAAGAGTATAAGTCAACATCTACACAAAGTGTATACAGTCAACATCTACACAAAGTGTATAGTCAACATCTACACAAAGTGTATACAGTCAACATCTACACAAAGTGTATACAGTCAACATCTACACAAAGTGTATACAGTCAACATCTACACAAGGTGTATACAGTCAACATTTACACAATTTGTATACAGTCAACATCTACACAAAGTGTATACAGTCAACATCTACACAAAGTATATACAGTCAATATCTACACAAAGTGTATAGTCAACATCTACAGAAAGTGTATAGTTAACATCTACACAAAGTGTATAGTCAACATCTACACAAAGTGTATACAGTCATCATCTACACAAGTGTATACTCAACATCTACACAAAGTGTATACAGTCAACATCTACACAAAGTGTATACAGTCAACATCTATACAAAGTGTATAGTCAACATCTAAACAAAGTGTATAGTCAACATCTACACGAAGTGTATAGTCAACATCTACACAAAGTGTATACAGTCAACATCTACACAAAGTGTATACAGTCAATATCTACACAAAGAGGATACAGTCAACATCTACACAAAGTGTATAGTCAACATCTACACAAAGTGTATACAGTCAACATCTACACAAAGTGTATATAGTCAACATCTACACAAAGTGTATAGTCAACATCTACACAAAGTGTATACAGTCAACATCTACACAAAGTGTATACAGTCAACATCTACACAAAGTGTATACAGTCAACATCTACACGAAGTGTATACAGTCAACATCTACACAAAGTGTATAGTCAACATCTACACAAAGTGTATAGTCAACATCTACACAAAGTGTATACAGTCAACATCTACACAAAGTGTATACAGTCAACATCTACACAAAGTGTATACAGTCAACATCTACACAAAGTGTATAGTCAACATCTACACAAAGTGTATACAGTCAACATCTACACAAAGTGTATAATCAACATCTACACAAAGTGTATAGTCAACATCTACACAAAGTGTATACAATCAACATCTACACAAAGTGTATACAGTCAACATCTACACGGAGTGTATACAGTCAACATCTACACAAAGTGTACACAGTCAACATCTACACAAAGTGTATAGTCAACATCTACACAAAGTGTATACAGTCAACATCTACACAAAGTGTATAGTCAACATCTACACAAAGTGTACAGTCAACATCTACACGAAGAGTATACAGTCAAAATCTACACAAAGTGTATACGATCAACATCTACACAAAGTGTATACAGTCAACATCTACACAAAGTGTATACAATCAACATCTACACAAAGTGTATACAATCAACATCTACACAAAGTGTATACAGTCAACATCTACACGGGGTGTATACAGTCAACATCTACACAAAGTGTATACAGTCAAAATCTACACAAAGTGTATAGTCAACATCTACACAAAGTGTATACAGTCAACATCTACACAAAGTGTATACAGTCAACATCTACACAAAGTGTATAGTCAACATCTACACAAAGTGTATACAGGCAACATCTACACAAAGTGTATACAGTCAACATCTACACAAATTGTATACAGTCAACATCTACACAAAGTGTATACAGTCAACATCTACATAAAGTGTATACAGTCAACATCTACACAAAGTGTATAGTCAACATCTACACAAAGTGTATACAGTCAACATCTACACAAAGTGTATACAGTCAACATCTACACAAAGTGTATAGTCAACATCTACACAAACTGTATAGTCAACATCTACACAAAGTGTATACAGTCAACATCTACACAAAGTGTATACAGTCAACATCTACACAAAGTGTATACAGTCATCATCTACACAAAGTGTATACAGTCAACATCTACACAAAGTGTATAGTCAACATCTACACAAAGTGTGTATAGTCAACATCTACACAAAGTGTATAGTCAACATCTACACAAAGTGTATAGTCAACATCTACACAAAGTGTATACAGTCAACATCTACACAAAGTGTATACAGTCAATATCTACACAAAGAGTATACAGTCAACATCTACACAAAGTGTATAGTCAACATCTACACAAAGTGTATACAGTCAACATCTACACAAAGTGTATACAGTCAACATCTACACAAAGTGTATACAGTCAACATCTACACAAAGTGTATACAATCAACATCTACACAAAGTGTATACAGTCAACATCTACACGGAGTGTATAAGTCAACATCTACACAAGGTGTATACAGTCAACATCTACACAAAGTGTACACAGTCAACATCTACACAATGTGTATACAGGCAACATCTACACAAAGTGTATACAGTCAACATCTACACAAAGTGTATACAGTCAACATCTACACAAAGTGTATACAGTCAACATCTACACAAAGAGTATACAGTCAACATCTACACAAAGTGTATACAGTCAACATCTACACAATGTGTATACAGTCAACATCTACACAAAGTGTATAGTCAACATCTACACAAAGTGTATAGTCAACATCTACACAAAGTGTATACAGTCAACATCTACACAAAGTGTATACAATCAACATCTACACAAAGTGTATACAGTCAACATCTACACAAAGTGTGTACAATCAACATCTACACAAGGTGTATAGGCAACATCTACACGGAGTGTATACAGTCAACATCTACGCAAAGTGTATAGTCAACATCTACACACAGTGTATACAGTCAACATCTACACAAAGTGTATACAGTCAACATCTACACAAAGTGTATAGTCAACATCTAAACAAAGAGTATAAGTCAACATCTACACAAAGTGTATACAGTCAACATCTACACAAAGTGTATAGTCAACATCTACACAAAGTGTATACAGTCAACATCTACACAAAGTGTATACAGTCAACATCTACACAAAGTGTATACAGTCAACATCTACACAAAGTATATACAGTCAATATCTACACAAAGTGTATAGTCAACATCTACAGAAAGTGTATAGTTAACATCTACACAAAGTGTATAGTCAACATCTACACAAAGTGTATACAGTCATCATCTACACAAGTGTATACTCAACATCTACACAAAGTGTATACAGTCAACATCTACACATAGTGTATACAGTCAACATCTATACAAAGTGTATAGTCAACATCTAAACAAAGTGTATAGTCAACATCTACACAAAGTGTATAGTCAACATCTACACAAAGTGTATACAGTCAACATCTACACAAAGTGTATACAGTCAATATCTACACAAAGAGGATACAGTCAACATCTACACAAAGTGTATAGTCAACATCTACACAAAGTGTATACAGTCAACATCTACACAAAGTGTATATAGTCAACATCTACACAAAGTGTATAGTCAACATCTACACAAAGTGTATACAGTCAACATCTACACAAAGTGTATACAGTCAACATCTACACAAAGTGTATACAGTCAACATCTACACAAAGTGTATACAGTCAACATCTACACAAAGTGTATAGTCAACATCTACACAAAGTGTATAGTCAACATCTACACAAAGTGTATACAGTCAACATCTACACAAAGTGTATACAGTCAACATCTACACAAAGTGTATACAGTCAACATCTACACAAAGTGTATAGTCAACATCTACACAAAGTGTATACAGTCAACATCTACACAAAGTGTATAATCAACATCTACACAAAGTGTATAGTCAACATCTACACAAAGTGTATACAATCAACATCTACACAAAGTGTATACAGTCAACATCTACACGGAGTGTATACAGTCAACATCTACACAAAGTGTACACAGTCAACATCTACACAAAGTGTATACAGTCAACATCTACACAAAGTGTATACAATTAACATCTACACAAAGTGTACAGTCAACATCTACACAAAGTGTATAGACAACATCTACACAAAGTGTATACAGTCAACATCTACACAAAGTGTATAGTCAACATCTACACAAAGTGTACAGTCAACATCTACACGAAGAGTATACAGTCAAAATCTACACAAAGTGTATACGATCAACATCTACACAAAGTGTATACAGTCAACATCTACACAAAGTGTATACAGTCAACATCTACACAAAGTGTATACAGTCAACATCTACACAAAGTGTATAGTCAACATCTACACAAAGTGTATACAGTCAACATCTACACAAAGTGTATACAGTCAACATCTACACAAAGTGTATAGTCAACATCTACACAAACTGTATAGTCAACATCTACACAAAGTGTATACAGTCAACATCTACACAAAGTGTATACAGTCAACATCTACACAAAGTGTATACAGTCATCATCTACACAAAGTGTATAGTCAACATCTACACAAAGTGTGTATAGTCAACATCTACACAAAGTGTATAGTCAACATCTACACAAAGTGTATAGTCAACATCTACACAAAGTGTATACAGTCAACATCTACACAAAGAGGATACAGTCAATATCTACACAAAGAGTATACAGTCAACATCTACACAAAGTGTATAGTCAACATCTACACAAAGTGTATACAGTCAACATCTACACAAAGTGTATACAGTCAACATCTACACAAAGTGTATACAGTCAACATCTACACAAAGTGTATACAGGCAACATCTACACAAAGTGTATACAGTCAACATCTACACAAGGTGTATAGTCAACATCTACAAAAAGTGTACATTCAACATCTACACAAAGTGTACAGTCAACATCTACACAAAGTGTATAGTCAACATCTACACAAAGTGTATACAGTCAACATCTATACAAAGTGTATAGTCAACATCTAAACAAAGTGTATAGTCAACATCTACACAAAGTGTATACAGTCAACATCTACACAAAGTGTATACAGTCAACATCTACACAAAGTGTATAGTCAACATCTAAACAAAGAGTATAAGTCAACATCTACACAAAGTGTATACAGTCAACATCTACACAAAGTGTATAGTCAACATCTACACAAAGTGTATACAGTCAACATCTACACAAAGTGTATACAGTCAACATCTACACAAAGTGTATACAGTCAACATCTACACAAGGTGTATACAGTCAACATTTACACAATTTGTATACAGTCAACATCTACACAAAGTGTATACAGTCAACATCTACACAAAGTATATACAGTCAATATCTACACAAAGTGTATAGTCAACATCTACAGAAAGTGTATAGTTAACATCTACACAAAGTGTATAGTCAACATCTACACAAAGTGTATACAGTCATCATCTACACAAGTGTATACTCAACATCTACACAAAGTGTATACAGTCAACATCTACACAAAGTGTATACAGTCAACATCTATACAAAGTGTATAGTCAACATCTAAACAAAGTGTATAGTCAACATCTACACAAAGTGTATAGTCAACATCTACACAAAGTCTATACAGTCAACATCTACACAAAGTGTATACAGTCAATATCTACACAAAGAGGATACAGTCAACATCTACACAAAGTGTATAGTCAACATCTACACAAAGTGTATACAGTCAACATCTACACAAAGTGTATATAGTCAACATCTACACAAAGTGTATAGTCAACATCTACACAAAGTGTATACAGTCAACATCTACACAAAGTGTATACAGTCAACATCTACACAAAGTGTATACAGTCAACATCTACACAAAGTGTATACAGTCAACATCTACACAAAGTGTATAGTCAACATCTACACAAAGTTTATACAGTCAACATCTACACAAAGTGTATACAGTCAACATCTACACAAAGTGTATACAGTCAACATCTACACAAAGTGTATAATCAACATCTACACAAAGTGTATAGTCAACATCTACACAAAGTGTATACAATCAACATCTACACAAAGTGTATACAGTCAACATCTACACGGAGTGTATACAGTCAACATCTACACAAAGTGTACACAGTCAACATCTACACAAAGTGTATACAGTCAACATCTACACAAAGTGTATACAATTAACATCTACACAAAGTGTACAGTCAACATCTACACAAAGTGTATAGTCAACATCTACACAAAGTGTATACAGTCAACATCTACACAAAGTGTATAGTCAACATCTACACAAAGTGTACAGTCAACATCTACACGAAGAGTATACAGTCAAAATCTACACAAAGTGTATACGATCAACATCTACACAAAGTGTATACAGTCAACATCTACACAAAGTGTATACAATCAACATCTACACAAAGTGTATACAATCAACATCTACACAAAGTGTATACAGTCAACATCTACACGGGGTGTATACAGTCAACATCTACACAAAGTGTATACAGTCAACATCTACACAAAGTGTATAGTCAACATCTACACAAAGTGTATACAGTCAACATCTACACAAAGTGTATACAGTCAACATCTACACAAAGTGTATAGTCAACATCTACACAAAGTGTATACAGGCAACATCTACACAAAGTGTATACAGTCAACATCTACACAAATTGTATACAGTCAACATCTACACAAAGTGTATACAGTCAACATCTACACAAAGTGTATACAGTCAACATCTACACAAAGTGTATAGTCAACATCTACACAAAGTGTATACAGTCAACATCTACACAAAGTGTATACAGTCAACATCTACACAAAGTGTATAGTCAACATCTACACAAACTGTATAGTCAACATCTACACAAAGTGTATACAGTCAACATCTACACAAAGTGTATACAGTCAACATCTACACAAAGTGTATACAGTCATCATCTACACAAAGTGTATACAGTCAACATCTACACAAAGTGTATAGTCAACATCTACACAAAGTGTGTATAGTCAACATCTACACAAAGTGTATAGTCAACATCTACACAAAGTGTATAGTCAACATCTACACAAAGTGTATAGTCAACATCTACACAAAGTGTATACAGTCAACATCTACACAAAGTGTATACAGTCAATATCTACACAAAGAGTATACAGTCAACATCTACACAAACTGTATAGTCAACATCTACACAAAGTGTATACAGTCAACATCTACACAAAGTGTATACAGTCAACATCTACACAAAGTGTATACAGTCATCATCTACACAAAGTGTATACAGTCAACATCTACACAAAGTGTATAGTCAACATCTACACAAAGTGTGTATAGTCAACATCTACACAAAGTGTATAGTCAACATCTACACAAAGTGTATAGTCAACATCTACACAAAGTGTATACAGTCAACATCTACACAAAGTGTATACAGTCATCATCTACACAAAGTGTACAGTCAACATCTACACAAAGTGTATAGTCAACATCTACACAAAGTGTATACAGTCAACATCTATACAAAGTGTATAGTCAACATCTAAACAAAGTGTATAGTCAACATCTACACAAAGTGTATACAGTCAACATCTACACGGAGTGTATACAGTCAACATCTACACAAAGTGTATACAGTCAACATCTACACAAAGTGTATACAGTCAATATCTACACTGAGTGTATACAATCAACATCTACACAAAGTGTACAGTCAACATCTACACAAAGTGTATAGTCAACATCTACACAAAGTCTATACAGTCAACATCTACACGAAGTGTATAGTCAACATCTACACAAAGTGTACAGTCAACATCTACACAAAGTGTATATTCAAAACCTACACAAAGTGTATACAGTCAACATCTACACAAAGTGTATATAGTCAACAACTACACAAAGTGTATAGTCAACATCTACAGAAAGTATATACAGTCAATATCTACACAAAGTGTATAGTCAACATCTACAGAAAGTGTATAGTTAACATCTACACAAAGTGTATAGTCAACATCTACACAAAGTGTATACGGTCAACATCTACACAAAGTGTATACAGTCAACATCTACACAAAGTGTATAATCAACATCTACACAAAGTGTATAGTCAACATCTACACAAAGTGTATACAATCAACATCTACACAAAGTGTATACAGTCAACATCTACACGGAGTGTATAAGTCAACATCTACACAAAGTGTATACAGTCAACATCTACACAATGTGTACACAGTCAACATCTACACAAAGTGTATACAGTCAACATCTACACAAAGTGTATACAATCAACATCTACACAAAGTGTATACAATCAACATCTACACAAAGTGTATACAGTCAACATCTACACGGAGTGTATACAGTCAACATCTACACAAAGTGTATACAGTCAACATCTACACGGAGTGTATACAGTCAACATCTACACAAAGTGTATACAGTCAACATCTACACAAAGTGTATAGTCAACATCTACACACAGTGTATACAGTCAACATCTACACAAAGTGTATAGTCAACATCTACACAAAGTGTACAGTCAACATCTACACAAAGTGTATACAGTCAAAATCTACACAAAGTGTATACGATCAACAGCTACACAAAGTGTATACAATCAACATCTACACAAAGTGTACAGTCAACATCTACACAAAGTGTATACAGTCAACATCTACACAAAGTGTATACAGTCAACATCTACACAAAGTGTATACAATCAACATCTACACAAAGTGTACAGTCAACATCTACACAAAGTGTATAGTTAACATCTACACAAAGTGTATACAGTCAACATCTACACAAAGTGTATAGTCAACATCTACACAAAGTGTATACAATCAACATCTACACAAAGTGTATACAGTCGACATCTACACAAAGTGTATACAGTCAAAATCTACACAAAGTGTATACAATCAACATCTACACAAAGTGTATACAGTCAACATCTACACAAAGTGTGTACAATCAACATCTACACAAGGTGTATAGGCAACATCTACACGGAGTGTATGCAGTCAACATCTACACAAAGTGTATAAGTCAACATCTACACAAAGTGTATAAGTCAACATCTACACAAAGTATATACAGTCAAAATCTACACAAAGTGTATAGTTAACATCTACACAAAGTGTATAGTCAACATCTACACAAAGTGTATAGTCAACATCTATACAAAGTGTATACAGTCATCATCTACACAAGTGTATACTCAACATCTACACAAAGTGTATACAGTTAACATCTACACAAAGTGTATACAGTCAACATCTATACAAAGTGTATAGTCAACATCTAAACAAAGTGTATACAGTCAATATCTACACAAAGAGGATACAGTCAACATCTACACAAAGTGTATACAGTCAACATCTACACAAAGTGTATACAGTCAACATCTACACAAAGTGTATACAGTCAACATCTACACAAAGTGTATACAGTCAACATCTACACAAAGTGTATAGTCAACATCTGCACAAAGTGTATAGTCAACATCTACACAAAGTGTATACAGTCAACATCTACACAAAGTGTATACAGTCAACATCTACACAAAGTGTATACAGTCAACATCTACACAAAGTGTATAGTCAACATCTACACAAAGTGTATACAGTCAACATCTACACAAAGTGTATACAGTCAACATCTACACAAAGTGTATACAGTCAATATCTACACAAAGTGTATACAGTCAACATCTACACAAAGTGTATACAGTCAACATCTACACAAAGTGTATAGTCAACATCTACACAAAGTGTATACAGTCAACATCTACACAAAGTGTATACAGTCAACATCTACACAAAGTGTATACAGTCAACATCTACACACAGTGTATACAGGCAACATCTACACAAAGTGTATACAGTCAACATCTACACAAAGTGTATACAGTCAACATCTACACAAAGTGTATAGTCAACATCTACACAAAGTGTATAGTCAACATCTACACAAAGTGTATACAGTCAACATCTACACAAAGTGTATACAGTCAACATCTACACAAAGTGTATAGTCAACATCTACACAAAGTGTATACAGGCAACATCTACACAAAGTGTATACAGTCAACATCTACACAAATTGTATACAGTCAATATCTACACAATGTGTATACAGTCAACATCTACACAAAGTGTATACAGTCAACATCTACACAAAGTGTATAGTCAACATCTACACAAAGTGTATACAGTCAACATCTACACAAAGTGTATACAGTCAACATCTACACAAAGTGTATAGTCAACATCTACACATACTGTATAGTCAACATCTACACAAAGTGTATACAGTCAACATCTACACAAAGTGTATACAGTCAACATCTACACAAAGTGTATACAGTCAACATCTACACAAAGTGTATACAGTCATCATCTACACAAAGTGTATACAGACAACATCTACACAAAGTGTATAGTCAACATCTACACAAAGTGTATACAGTCAACATCTACACAAAGTGTATAGTCAACATCTACGCAAAGTGTATAGTCAACATCTACACAAAGTGTATACAGTGAACATCTACACGAAGTGTATACAGTCAATATCTACACAAAGAGTATACAGTCAACATCTACACAGAGTGTATAGTCAACATCTACACAAAGTGTATACAGTCAACATCTACACAACGTGTATACAGTCAACATCTACACAAAGTGTATACAGTCAACATCTACACAAAGTGTATACAGGCAACATCTACACAAAGTGTATACAGTCAACATCTACACAAAGTGTATAGTCAACATCTACAAAAAGTGTACATTCAACATCTACACAAAGTGTACAGTCAACATCTACACAAAGTGTATAGTCAACATCTACACAAAGTGTATACAGTCAACATCTATACAAAGTGTATAGTCAACATCTAAACAAAGTGTATAGTCAACATCTACACAAAGTGTATACAGTCAACATCTACACGGAGTGTATACAGTCAACATCTACACGGAGTGTATACAGTCAACATCTACAGAAAGTATATACAGTCAATATCTACACAAAGTGTATAGTCAACATCTACAGAAAGTGTATAGTTAACATCTACACAAAGTGTATAGTCAACATCTACACAAAGTGTATACGGTCAACATCTACACAAAGTGTATACAGTCAACATCTACACAAAGTGTATAATCAACATCTACACAAAGTGTATAGTCAACATCTACACAAAGTGTATACAGTCAACATCTACACAAAGTGTATAGTCAACATCTACACAAAGTGTATACAGTCAACATCTACACAAAGTGTATAGTCAACATCTACACAAAGTGTACAGTCAACATCTACACAAAGTGTATACAGTCAAAATCTACACAAAGTGTATACGATCAACAGCTACACAAAGTGTATACAATCAACATCTACACAAAGTGTACAGTCAACATCTACACAAAGTGTATACAGTCAACATCTACACAAAGTGTATACAGTCAACATCTACACAAAGTGTATACAATCAACATCTACACAAAGTGTACAGTCAACATCTACACAAAGTGTATAGTTAACATCTACACAAAGTGTATACAGTCAACATCTACACAAAGTGTATAGTCAACATCTACACAAAGTGTATACAATCAACATCTACACAAAGTGTATACAGTCGACATCTACACAAAGTGTATACAGTCAAAATCTACACAAAGTGTATACAATCAACATCTACACAAAGTGTATACAGTCAACATCTACACAAAGTGTGTACAATCAACATCTACACAAGGTGTATAGGCAACATCTACACGGAGTGTATGCAGTCAACATCTACACAAAGTGTATAAGTCAACATCTACACAAAGTATATACAGTCAATATCTACACAAAGTGTATAGTTAACATCTACACAAAGTGTATAGTCAACATCTACACAAAGTGTATACAGTCAACATCTACACAAGTGTATACTCAACATCTACACAAAGTGTATACAGTTAACATCTACACAAAGTGTATACAGTCAACATCTATACAAAGTGTATAGTCAACATCTAAACAAAGTGTATAGTCAACATCTACACAAAGTGTATAGACAACATCTACACAAAGTGTATAGAGTCAACATCTACACAAAGTGTATACAGTCAATATCTACACAAAGAGGATACAGTCAACATCTACACAAAGTGTTTAGTCAACATCTACACAAAGTGTATACAGTCAACATCTACACAAAGTGTATACAGTCAACATCTACACAAAGTGTATACAGTCAACATCTACACAAAGTGTATACAGTCAACATCTACACAAAGTGTATAGTCAACATCTACACAAAGTGTATACAGTCAACATCTACACAAAGTGTATACAGTCAACATCTACACAAAGTGTATACAGTCAATATCTACACAAAGTGTATACAGTCAACATCTACACAAAGTGTATACAGTCAACATCTACACAAAGTGTATAGTCAACATCTACACAAAGTGTATACAGTCAACATCTACACAAAGTGTATACAGTCAACATCTACACACAGTGTATACAGGCAACATCTACACAAAGTGTATACAGTCAACATCTACACAAAGTGTATACAGTCAACATCTACACAAAGTGTATAGTCAACATCTACACAAAGTGTATAGTCAACATCTACACAAAGTGTATACAGTCAACATCTACACAAAGTGTATACAGTCAACATCTACACAAAGTGTATAGTCAACATCTACACAAAGTGTATACAGGCAACATCTACACAAAGTGTATACAGTCAACATCTACACAAATTGTATACAGTCAACATCTACACAATGTGTATACAGTCAACATCTACACAAAGTGTATACAGTCAACATCTACACAAAGTGTATAGTCAACATCTACACAAAGTGTATACAGTCAACATCTACACAAAGTGTATACAGTCAACATCTACACAAAGTGTATAGTCAACATCTACACATACTGTATAGTCAACATCTACACATACTGTATAGTCAACATCTACACAAAGTGTATACAGTCAACATCTACACAAAGTGTATACAGTCAACATCTACACAAAGTGTATACAGTCATCATCTACACAAAGTGTATACAGTCATCATCTACACAAAGTGTATACAGACAACATCTACACAAAGTGTATAGTCAACATCTACACAAAGTGTATAGTCAACATCTACGCAAAGTTTATAGTCAACATCTACACAAAGTGTATACAGTGAACATCTACACGAAGTGTATACAGTCAATATCTACACAAAGAGTATACAGTCAACATCTACACAGAGTGTATAGTCAACATCTACACAAAGTGTATACAGTCAACATCTACACAACGTGTATACAGTCAACATCTACACAAAGTGTATACAGTCAACATCTACACAAAGTGTATACAGGCAACATCTACACAAAGTGTATACAGTCAACATCTACACAAAGTGTATAGTCAACATCTACACAAAGTGTATACAGTCAACATCTACACGGAGTGTATACAGTCAACATCTACAGAAAGTATATACAGTCAATATCTACACAAAGTGTATAGTCAACATCTACAGAAAGTGTATAGTTAACATCTACACAAAGTGTATAGTCAACATCTACACAAAGTGTATACGGTCAACATCTACACAAAGTGTATACAGTCAACATCTACACAAAGTGTATAATCAACATCTACACAAAGTGTATAGTCAACATCTACACAAAGTGTATACAATCAACATCTACACAAAGTGTATACAGTCAACATCTACACGGAGTGTATAAGTCAACATCTACACAAAGTGTATACAGTCAACATCTACACAAAGTGTACACAGTCAACATCTACACAAAGTGTATACAGTCAACATCTACACAAAGTGTATACAATCAACATCTACACAGTGTATACAATCAACATCTACACAAAGTGTATACAGTCAACATCTACACGGAGTGTATACAGTCAACATCTACACAAAGTGTATACAGTCAACATCTACACGGAGTGTATACAGTCAACATCTACACAAAGTGTATAGTCAACATCTACACAAAGTGTACAGTCAACATCTACACAAAGTGTATACAGTCAAAATCTACACAAAGTGTATACGATCAACATCTACACAAAGTGTATACAGTCAACATCTACACAAAGTGTATACAGTCAACATCTACACAAAGTGTATACAATCAACATCTACACAAAGTGTACAGTCAACATCTACACAAAGTGTATAGTTAACATCTACACAAAGTGTATACAGTCCACATCTACACAAATTGTATAGTCAACATCTACACAAAGTGTATACAGTCAACATCTACACAAAGTGTATAAAGTCAACATCTACACAAAGTGTATAGTCAACATCTACACAAAGTGTATACAATCAACATCTACACAAAGTGTATACAGTCGACATCTACACAAAGTGTATGCAGTCAAAATCTACACAAAGTGTATACAATCAACATCTACACAAAGTGTATACAGTCAACATCTACACAAAGTGTGTACAATCAACATCTACACAAGGTGTATAGGCAACATCTACACGGAGTGTATACAGTCAACATCTACACAAAGTGTATACAATCAACATCTACACAAAGTATATACAGTCAATATCTACACAAAGTGTATAGTCAACATCTACAGAAAGTGTATAGTTAACATCTACACAAAGTGTATAGTCAACATCTACACAAAGTGTATACAGTCAACATCTACACAAGTGTATACTCAACATCTACACAAAGTGTATACAGTTAACATCTACACAAAGTGTATACAGTCAACATCTATACAAAGTGTATAGTCAACATCTAAACAAAGTGTATAGTCATCTACACAAAGTGTATAGTCAACATCTACACAAAGTGTATAGAGTCAACATCTACACAAAGTGTATACAGTCAATATCTACACAAAGAGGATACAGTCAACATCTACACAAAGTGTTTAGTCAACATCTACACAAAGTGTATACAGTCAACATCTACACAAAGTGTATACAGTCAACATCTACACAAAGTGTATACGATCAACATCTACACAAAGTGTATACAGTCAACATCTACACAAAGTGTATACAATCAACATCTACACAAAGTGTATACAATCAACATCTACACAAAGTGTATACAGTCAACATCTACACGGAGTGTATACAGTCAACATCTACACAAAGTGTATACAGTCAACATCTACACAAAGTGTATACAATCAACATCTACACAAAGTGTACAGTCAACATCTACACAAAGTGTATAGTCAACATCTACACAAAGTGTACAGTCAACATCTACACAAAGTGTATACAATCAACATCTACACATCTACACAAAGTGTATACAATCAACATCTACACAAAGAGTATACAGTCAACATCTACACAAAGTGTATACAGACAACATCTACACAAAGTGTATACAGTCAACATCTACACAAAGGGCATAGTCAACATCTACACAAAGTATATACAGTCAACATCTACACAAAGTGTATACAGTCAACATCTACACAAAGTGTATACAGTCAACATCTACACAAAGTGTATACAGTCAACATCTACACAAAGTGCACATTCAACATCTACACAAAGTGTACAGTCAACATCTACACAAAGTGTACAGTCAACATCTACACAAAGTGTATACAGTCAACATCTACACAAAGTGTATAGTCAACATCTACACAAAGTGTACAGTCAACATCTACGCAAAGAGAATAATCAACATGTACACAAAGTGTATATAGTTCACATCTACACAAAGTGTAGAGTCAACATCTACACAAAGTGTATAGTCAACATCTACAGAAAGTGTATACAGTCAATATCTACACAATTTGTATAGTCAACATCTACACAAAGTGTATACAGTCAATATCTACACAAAGTATATACAGTCAATATCTACACAAAGTGTATAGTCAACATCTACAGAAAGTGTATAGTTAACATCTACACAAAGTGTATAGTCAACATCTACACAAAGTGTATACAGTCAACATCTACACAAGTGTATACTCAACATCTACACAAAGTGTATACAGTCAACATCTACACAAAGTGTATACAGTCAACATCTATACAAAGTGTATAGTCAACATCTAAACAAAGTGTATAGTCAACATCTACACAAAGTGTATAGTCAACATCTACAGAAAGTATATACAGTCAATATCTACACAAAGTGTATAGTCAACATCTACAGAAAGTGTATAGTTAACATCTACACAAATTGTATAGTCAACATCTACACAAAGTGTATACAGTCAACATCTACACAAAGTGTATAGTCAACATCTACGCAAAGAGAATAATCAACATGTACACAAAGTGTATATAGTTCAAATCTACACAAAGTGTAGAGTCAACATCTACACAAAGTGTATAGTCAACATCTACACAAAGTGTATAGTCAACATCTACACAAAGTGTATAGTCAACATCTACACAAAGTGTATAGTCAACATCTACACAATGTGTATACAGTCAACATCTACACAAAGTGTATAGTCAACATCTACAGAAAGTATATACAGTCAATATCTACACAAAGTGTATAGTCAACATCTACACAAAGTATATACAGTCAATATCTACACAAAGTGTATAGTCAACATCTACAGAAAGTGTATAGTTAACATCTACACAAAGTGTATAGTCAACATCTACACAAAGTGTATACAGTCAACATCTACACAAGTGTATACTCAACATCTACACAAAGTGTATAGTCAACATCTACACAAAGTGTATACAGTCAACATCTACACAAAGTGTATACAGTCAACATCTACACAAAGTGTATACAGTCAACATCTACACAAAGTGTATACAGTCAACATCTACACAAAGTGTATACAGTCAACATCTACACAAAGTGTATACAGTCAACATCTACACAAAGTGTATACAGTCAACATCTGCACAAAGTGTATACAGTCAACATCTACACAAAGTGTATAGTCAACATCTACACAAAGTGTATAGTCAACATCTACACAAAGTGTATACAGTCAACATCTACACAAAGTGTATACAGTCAATATCTACACAAAGAGTATACAGTCAACATCTACACACAGTGTATAGTCAACATCTACACAAAGTGTATACAGTCAACATCTACACAAAGTGTATACAGTCAACATCTACACAAAGTGTATACAGTCAACATCTACACAAAGTGTATAATTCAACATCTACACAAAGTGTATAGTCAACATCTACACAAAGTGTATACAGTCAACATCTACACACAGTGTATACAGGCAACATCTACACAAAGTGTATACAGTCAACATCTACACAAAGTGTATACAGTCAACATCTACACAAAGTGTATAGTCAACATCTACACAAAGTGTATAGTCAACATCTACACAAAGTGTATACAGTCAACATCTACACAAAGTGTATACAGTCAACATCTACACAAAGTGTATAGTCAACATCTACACAAAGTGTATACAGTTAACATCTACACAAAGTGTATACAGTCAACATCTACACAAAGTGTATACAGTCAACATCTACACAAAGTGTATAGTCAACATCTACAGAAAGTATATACAGTCAATATCTACACAAAGTGTATAGTCAACATCTACAGAAAATGTATAGTTAACATCTACACAAAGTGTATCGTCAAGATCTACACAAACTGTATAGTCAACATCTACACAAAGTGTATACAGTCAACATCTACACAAAGTGTATACAGTCAATATCTACACAAAGTGTATACAGTCAATATCTACACAAAGTGTATACAGTCAACATCTACACAAAGTGTATACAGTCAATATCTACACAAAGAGTATACAGTCAACATCTACACAAAGTGTATAGTCAACATCTACATAAAGTGTATACAGTCAACATCTACACAAAGTGTATACAGTCAACATCTACACAAAGTGTATACAGTCAACATCTACACAAAGTGTATACAGTCAACATCTACACAGTGTATACAGTCAACATCTACACAAAGTGTATACAGTCAACATCTACACAAAGTGTATAGTCAACATCTACACAAAGTGTATAGTCAACATCTACACAAAGTGTATACAGTCAACATCTACACAAAGTGTATACAGTCAACATCTACACAATGTGTATACAGTCAACATCTACACAAAGTGTATACAGTCAACATCTACACAAAGTATATACAGTCAATATCTACACAAAGTGTATAGTCAACATCTACAGAAAGTGTATAGTTAACATCTACACAAAGTGTATAGTCAACATCTACACAAAGTGTATACAGTCAACATCTACACAAGTGTATACTCAACATCTACACAAAGTGTATACAGTCAACATCTACACAAAGTGTATACAGTCAACATCTATACAAAGTGTATAGTCAACTTCTAAACAAAGTGTATAGTCAACATCTACACAAAGTGTATAGTCAACATCTACACAAAGTGTATACAGTCAACATCTACACAAAGTGTATACAGTCAACATCTACACAAAGTGTATACAGTCAACATCTACACAAAGTGTATACAGTCAACATCTACACAAAGTGTATACAGTCAACATCTACACATTGTGTATACAGTCAACATCTACACAAAGTGTATAGTCAACATCTACACAAAGTGTATAGTCAACATCTACACAAAGTGTATACAGTCAACATCTACACAAAGTGTATACAGTCAATATCTACACAAAGAGTATACAGTCAACATCTACACAAAGTGTATAGTCAACATCTACACAAAGTGTATACAGTCAACATCTACACAAAGTGTATACAGTCAACATCTACACAAAGTGTATAGTCAACATCTACACAAAGTGTATACAGTCAACATCTACACAAAGTGTATACAGTCAACATCTACACACAGTGTATACAGGCAACATCTACACAAAGTGTATAGTCAACATCTACACAAACTGTATAGTCAACATCTACACAAAGTGTATACAGTCAACATCTACACAAAGTGTATACAGTCAACATCTACACAAGGTGTATAGTCAACATCTACACAAAGTGTATACAGTCAACATCTACACAAAGTGTATACAGTCAACATCTACATAAAGTGTATACAGTCAACATCTACACACAGTGTATACAGGCAACATCTACACAAAGTGTATACAGTCAACATCTACACACAGTGTATACAGTCAACATCTACACAATGTGTATAGTCAACATCTACACAAAGTGTATACAGTCAACATCTACACAAAGTGTATACAGGCAACATCTACACAAAGTGTATACAGTCAACATCTACACAAAGTGTATACAGTCAACATCTACACAAAGTGTATACAGTCAACATCTACACAAAGTGTATACAGTCAACATCTACACAAAGTGTATAGTCAACATCTACACAAAGTGTATAGTCAACATCTACACACAGTGTATACAGTCAACATCTACACAAAGTGTATACAATCAACATCTACACAAAGTGTACAGTCAACATCTACACAAAGTGTATAGTCAACATCTACACAAAGTGTACAGTCAACATCTACACAAAGTGTATACAATCAACATCTACACAAAGTGTATACAGTCAACATCTACACAAAGTGTATACAGACAACATCTACACAAAGTGTATACAGTCAACATCTACACAAAGGGTATAGTCAACATCTACACAACGTATATACAGTCAACATCTACACAAAGTGTATACAGTCAACATCTACACAAAGTGTATACAGTCAACATCTACACAAAGTGCACATTCAACATCTACACAAAGTGTACAGTCAACATCTACACAAAGTGTACAGTCAACATCTACACAAAGTGTATACAGTCAACATCTACACAAAGTGTATAGTCAACATCTACACAAAGTGTACAGTCAACATCTACGCAAAGAGAATAATCAACATGTACACAAAGTGTATAGTCAACATCTACACAAAGTGTATACAGTCAACATCTACACAAAGTGTATACAGTCAACATCTACACAAAGTGTATAGTCAACATCTACACAAAGTGTATACAGTCAACATCTACACACAGTGTATACAGTCAACATCTACACACAGTGTATACAGGCAACATCTACACAAAGTGTATAGTCAACATCTACACAAACTGTATAGTCAACATCTACACAAAGTGTATACAGTCAACATCTACACAAAGTGTATACAGTCAACATCTACACAAAGTGTATACAGTCAACATCTACACACAGTGTATACAGGCAACATCTACACAAAGTGTATACAGTCAACATCTACACACAGTGTATACAGTCAACATCTACACAATGTGTATAGTCAACATCTACACAATGTGTATAGTCAACATCTACACAAAGTGTATACAGTCAACATCTACACAAAGTGTATAGTCAATATCTACACAAAGTGTATACAGGCAACATCTACACAAAGTGTATACAGTCAACATCTACACAAAGTGTATACAGTCAACATCTACACAAAGTGTATACAGTCAACATCTACACAAAGTGTATAGTCAACATCTACACAAAGTGTATAGTCAACATCTACACACAGAGTATACAGTCAACATCTACCCAAAGTGTATACAGTCAACATCTACACAAAGTGTATAGTCAACATCTACACAAACTGTATAGTCAACATCTACACAAAGTGTATACAGTCAATATCTACACAAAGTGTATACAGTCAATATCTACACAAAGTGTATACAGTCAACATCTACAGAAAGTGTATAGTCAACATCTACAGAAAGTATATACAGTCAATATCTACACAAAGTGTATAGTCAACATCTACAGAAAGTGTATACAGTCAACATCTACACAAAGTGTATACAGTCAACATCTACACAAAGTGTATACAGTCAATATCTACACAAAGTGTATACAGTCAATATCTACACAAAGTGTATACAGTCAACATCTACACAAAGTGTATACAGTCAATATCTACACAAAGTGTATACAGTCAACATCTACACAAAGTGTATAGTCAACATCTACACAAAGTGTATACAGTCAATATCTACACAAAGAGTATACAGTCAACATCTACACAAAGTGTATAGTCAACATCTACATAAAGTGTATACAGTCAACATCTACACAAAGTGTATACAGTCAACATCTACACAAAGTGTATACAGTCAACATCTACACAAATAGTATACAGTCAACATCTACACAAAGTGTACAGTCAACATCTACACAAATTGTATAGTCAACATCTACACAAAGTGTATAGTCAACATCTACACAAAGTGTATACAGTCAACATCTACACAAAGTGTATACAGTCAACATCTACACAAAGTGTATAGTCAACATCTACACAAAGTGTATAGTCAACATCTACACAAAGTGTATAGTCAACATCTACACAATGTGTATACAGTCAACATCTACACAAAGTGTATACAGTCAACATCTACACAAAGTGTATACAGTCAACATCTACACAAAGTGTATACAGGCAACATCTATACAAAGTGTATAGTCAACATCTACACAAAGTGTATACAGTCAACATCTACACACAGTGTACAGTCAACATCTACACAAAGTGTATACAGTCCACATCTACACAAAGTGTATAGTCAACATCTACACAAAGTGTACAGTCAACATCTACACAAAGTGTATACAGTCAACATCTACACAAAGTGTATACAGTCAATATCTACACAGTGTATACAGTCAACATCTACACAAATTGTATAGTCAACATCTACACAAAGTGTATAGTCAACATCTACACAAAGTGTATACAGTCGACATCTACCCACAGTGTACAGTCAACATCTACACAAAGTGTATACAGTCAACATCTACACAAAGTGTATACTGTTAACATCTACACAAAGTGTATACAGTCAACATCTACACAAAGTGTATAGTCAACATCTACACAAAGTGTATACAGTCAACATCTACACAAAGTGTACAGTCAACATCTACACAAAGTGTATACAGGCAACATCTACACAAAGTGTATACAGTCAATATCTACACAGTGTATACAGTCAACATCTACACAAAGTGTATAGTCAACATCTACACAAAGTGTATACAGTCAACATCTACACAAAGTGTACAGTCAACATCTACACAAAGTGTATACAGTCAACATCTACACAAAGTGTATAGTCAACATCTACACAAAGTGTATAGTCAACATCTACACAAAGTGTATACAGTCAACATCTACACAAAGTGTACAGTCAACATCTACACAAAGTGTATACAGGCAACATCTACACAAAGTGTACAGTCAACATCTACACAAAGTGTATACAGTCAACATCTACACAAAGTGTATACAGTCAACATCTACACAAAGTGTATACAGTCAACATCTACACAAAGTGTATACAGTCAATATCTACACAGTGTATACAGTCAACATCTACACAAAGTGTATAGTCAACATCTACACAAAGTGTATACAGTCAATATCTACACAGTGTATACAGTCAACATCTACACGAAGTGTATAGTCAACATCTACACAAAGTGTATACAGTCAATATCTACACAGTGTATACAGTCAACATCTACACAAGTGTATAGTCAACATCTACACAAAGTGTATACAGGCAACATCTACACAAAGTGTAGTCAACATCTACACAAAGTGTAGTCAACATCTACACAAAGTGTATACAGGCAACATCTACACAAAGTGTATAAGTCAACATCTACACAAAGTGTATACAGTCAATATCTACACAAACTGTATACAGGCAACATCTACACAAAGTGTAGTCAACATCTACACAAAGTGTATACAGTCAACATCTACACAATGTGTATACAGTCAACATCTACACAAAGTGTATAGTCAACATCTACACAAAGTGTATACAGTCAACATCTACACAATGTGTATACAGTCAACATCTACACAAAGTGTATAGTCAATATCTACACAAAGTGTATACAGGCAACATCTACACAAAGTGTATAGTCAACATCTACACAAAGTGTATACAGGCAACATCTACACAAAGTGTAGTCAACATCTACACAAACTGTATACAGGCAACATCTACACAAAGTGTATACAGTCAACATCTACACAAAGTATACACAGTCAAAATCTACACAAAGTGTATACAATCAACATCTACACAAAGTGTATAGTCAACATCTACACAAAGTGTATACAGTCAACATCTACACAAAGTGTAGTCAAAATCTACACAAAGTGTATACAATCAACATCTACACAAAGTGTATAGTCAACATCTACACAAAGTGTAGTCAACATCTACACAAAGTGTATACAGTCAACATCTACACAAAGTGTACAGTCAACATCTACACAAAGTGTATACAGGCAACATCTACACAAAGTGTATACAGGCAACATCTACACAAAGTGTATAGTCAACATCTACACAAAGTGTATACAGGCAACATCTACACAAAGTGTACAGTCAACATCTACACAAAGTGTATACAGGCAACATCTACACACTATATCTGTGAATCCCATCAAAATATACATATATAACTATGAAGTAAACTACTAGACACTAGGTCCATCTATAAGGTCAACATCTACAATAATGTCTATATTTACACACTGTGTATGTCTATGATCTTAACAATCCAATCTGGTATAAGCTGATCAGATCCAGTCCGATCTAACACAATCCGGCCCAATCCAATCTGACTCAGTCTGAATTGATTTGATCCGACACAATCCGATCTGATCTGATCCAGTTCGGTCAAGCTTCATCTGGTCCGATCCAACCTGATACGATCCAGTCTGCTCTCATCTGATTTGATCCAATCTAATAAAACCAATCCAGTCCAATCTGATCTAATTTGATGCAGTCCTATCTGATAAAACCCAATCTGGTCCGATCTGATTCAATCCCATTCAGTCCAGTCTCATCCAATCCAATCTGGTCTGATATGATGTTGAAAATTAAACCTCATTTGTTCATTCCATGAGAGTATCTTGGTCAGCCTATAAACTATTCAGCCGGCCCACATAAGAAAGATACAACAAGGGACATAAGTAAATATCCAGCAGTTTATATATCAGGCATGTGGTGGCATTAAAGAGTTGTATCTTAGTACAGCATAACACAATGAGATTAATTAACTGATTATTATTATGTGAGCAGATAATTGTTGGTGTCAGGTTTACACAAGATATACTGAAGACACAAATAAGCTGTCTTTACAAGACAAACCATATGTTACACACACACACACACACGTGTGTGTATGTCTATGTAAACCTACATATATATATATATCTATCATGATCATCATTTAATGGCTGTTTCCCTGCTGGCAAGGGTTGGATGGGTCTACAAAACCAAGTCAGTACTGAAGCGGGACTACAGACCTCTCACATAGACCGAGAATCTGCATCTCACTTACATACGATCATATGTCCTATCCAGTGAACAGGATATATATATATATGTGTATGTGTATATATATATATATATATATATATATCAGAAGAAAATCAGTTTGAAGCTGGTTAGACCTTCAACAGAGTACTTGATACTTGAGTAGTAGAATATGGTTATATTATAGAGTCGGCAGCCGACTCTTTATAATATATATATATATATATATACAATACTCACTGTAAATAAGGTTGGCATTAGGTAGAGCATCCAGTTGTATAAACCAAGCCAGAAGCAGTCCTGCATGAGCAAGACATGGTCACCTGACCTAGCATTGCCCACAACAGGACAACCCATCTAACCTATGCTAGCATGGAAAATGGACATAAGACGGAGGTGATGATGATTTATGTATACACAGACACACACACACACATCATGTATACACAGACACACAGACACACACATCATCATCATTATTTTACATCCGCTTTTCCCTGCTTGCAAGGGGGGGACAGCTCCTATTTAGCACCGCATCTCCCGTCACAGTCCTTTGTAATCTCCTCGGTGAGTTTCAGCGATCTGAGGTCTGCTCTCACCACCTCCGCCAATGTTTATATATATACACACACAGTCAACATCTGTATATTGAATGCTTATGTGTGGGTGAAGGTTGTGTCTTGTGTATGTATGTAAACCTATTACACACACATAAACACCCAAACACAATGTTGCTAAAATGACTTTAAATCCTACTTTATAACTTGATACAGTCGCAAGTACCAAAGGATCACAAGGGGTCATAGGGATAACCATGGGATAACCATGGGCAGCCATGTGTAACCATGGGCAGCCATGTGTAGTCATGTATATGTTATAGTTAAAGACTTCCCCGTAGTTTCGGGGCATCAAATCTTTGGAAAGAATTTCTGTCAGTGAAGCTAGTCTCTTAACTCTTTAACATTTAAACTGGCCGTATCCAGCCACAATTCTCTCACCTCTTTCTCTTCAAACCAGCTGTAACCAGCTGCTTATACTGATGTTAAGGTATTGTTCTCAAAAAAATATCAAAATCTCATAGATTCAATATTATGTGAGATAATTATGTGAGGTAAAGCCTTTACCGTGAAAATACAATAGTAAATATAGAGTAATGTAAATGTTAAAGGGTTAAACTAGGCAACCAAAATAGGTTTATATAAAAAAAACTTTACACATCACTAGAGATGAAATTTTGTTTTTTTTTGTTGTTGCAAAAATGATAATTAGAGTTATTGTAAAGAAGAGTTACACAAATGAGAAAATGGGGAAGGGGTAGGGAAGGTCAGATTTGGCTGTATGGGAAAGTATTTTCAATATTTACAACTACATATAACTATAGGGTGACAGAATTGGTAGAGCATCAGATAAAATGTTATTGTCATATTTGTTCTGGTTATTTACATCCTGCTGAAGAAGTCAACTTTCCTTTCATGCTCCCAGGGTTGATAAAATAAAGAAACAATCAAGTACTAGGAGGGGGGGGGGGGGCTGTGATTTCATCATCATTTTCCCTCCCAGAAATTTGCTGACCTTGTATCTAAATTAATTAATCTCTTGTTAACATCGAAAGCATACATTTAAAATGATGATGATGATGATGAGTATAATGATGATGATGATGATAATGATGGTGATAATGATGATGTTGATGATTATAATGATGGTGATAATGACATTAGGGCAATAGACTCTGTAAAGTGGCTGGTGTAAGTAAACGCATCCAGCTAGAGAAACCATAGAAAGAATAAAATGTATAAGCAGAATATACCCCTCCACCGCCCGACATCAATCCCCCTAGGGAGAGAGAGTAATGTGAATTAAAGACCAACCTGGACTGTACCAACCTATCAAACCCATGCCAGTATGGAATGCAGATGTAAATTGAATTAGCAGAATTGTTAAAGCAACAAAATAATTCCTTGCAGTATTTAGTTGTAGTTCTTTATATAGGTCAACTTTGTCTTACATCTTTTAGGGGTCAATAAAATAAAGTACCAGTTAAGTACTGGGGTATAAACAACCCTTTGGTCACAAATAACCATGGGATTTGCATTTAGAAAGTTCCCCTCCTAGGCTCAAGTTCAGGCAAGGTTGTTTGTGGAAGACCAGCAGTCGCCCACGCATACCAGCCTCTCCTCTCTCTATGCCATCAATGTTGTCCAAGGGAAAGGCAATGGCCAATACACCTTAGCACCAGTGACATCGCAACGTCATTTCAAGCATTAAACTAATATATTTCTTCATTGTACTGTGTCGTTTGTTTTGTTATTTTTGTTTATGTTTTACAAATATATATATATGTATGTAAAAGGTAAACAGAAATAACAACACAATTGGTACAGTATATGGAAGGAATATATTAGGTTAACGCTTGAAATAGCAGGAAGAGGGTTTTGACGTTTCAGACGCTAGTCCTTCATCAGAAAAAAGAATGAGAAATAAGATAGATTGAGGGGACAGAACACGGAGTTACTGTAGGTTCACCCGGATGAGCACTTGATGTTTAGGTTCACTTCTGTGTTGAGGTGTAGAGCTATACAGAGTGTAATATATTGAAAGGATAACAAGGACGATTGGTTACTCCTTCATTACATTTATTCGTAGGAGATGCGCGTTTCGCCACTGATCAGCTCAAGGTTCGATCTGTATCAATCTTACCCGACTCAATAATCGGCAGAAAATGAATACATGTATTCATTTTCTTATACCATTTTAAAGAGTCCGTCGAGCTGCCGATTATTGAGTCGGGTAAGATCGATACAGATCGAACCTTGAGCTGATCAGTGGCGAAACGCGCATCACCTACCAATAAATGTAATGAAGGAGTAACCAATCGTCCTTGTTATCCTTTCAATATATATATATTGAGCAAGACACTTTATTTCACATTGCTCCAGTTTACTCAGCTGTAGAAATGAGATGATAGGGACTTGGGCCCCTATCATTCCACTGTAAAGTGGTCGTGGAGGTGCCACAGCAAAAAAGCACCCAGCACTCACTGTAAATGAGGTTGGTGTTAGGAAGGGCATCCAGCTGTAGAAATCAAGCCAGAATCAGTTCCCGTCCTATCCTTGCAAGCAGGGAAAAGTGGACGTAAAAAAAAAATTTAAAAAAATGAAATGATATATATACATGGTCCAAGCCGAGCTGAAGCATATAGACAATATGTCCCCACCCCTCCCACTGTAAAGTGGACGTGTAGGCGCCTCGTGAAAAAAGCTCCCAGCACTCACTGTAAATGAGGTGAGTGTTAGGAAGGGCATCCAGCTGTAGAAATCAAGCCAGAATCAATTCCCGTATGAGCAAGACAAGGTCAGCCGACTGGACACTGCCCACAACAGGACAACCCGTCTAACCCATGTTAGCGTGGAAGAACAGACGTAAAACGGTGATGATGATGATGGGTCATCCTGATGGTAAGGCAAGAAATATATAGAATAAAATGGTATGGATTGATCTGAAATGTCATAAGATTAATGCTTTTGATAGCAACTTGCCTAAAACCATCCTTGACTTTATAATAAAAACTGATCCTTTTAAAGTTTTCATATCATCATTTGATATTTGTTTCCGTTACTAGGGTTGGCTGAGTTATCATAGGTCATGTCAGTAAATATGATATCAAAACCTCTCATAATTTTATGTAAAAATATTTTGTTAGGGAATGCTCTGAACACTTCAGCTTAATAGCAACATTAGTTACTTTACTATATTCCTTCAAATTAACTGAAACATAGAGAGAGGCAGAAATATGGTAATGAAAGGGTTGGGAATGTTAAGATACTAGCCACACCTTGAAACAGTCCAACCCAGCCAAAACAGATGGAATAACTGACATGAAATGAAACTAGGTTGAGGTGACACACAGCAGTCATGTGACACTAATGCATGTATAAGGGAGAGGGAAGTAGATACCATCACCATCCGCATCATTACTTTCACTTTTCCATGCTAAACATGGGTTAGACAAGATTAAGTATATGGAATATAATAGCCCTGATCTCTATCAGCCATTATGCTGTGAAATAGATAATTCTGAATGGTTTAAACTGTCAATAAGGAGATGCATGTGGTAAACTGACACATGCACCCCACTCTATATATACGAGGTGATAAAAACTGACCTTGCTCACTTACACCTCTCTAAGAGATTGTCACTGGATCGAGATCTTTGGTGCTAAATAGTTATACCGAAGACATCCCCTTCCCTTGCATACAAACTTAAACCTAGTCAGTAGGAACCTCTTAACCCCGATATACACCCCACCCACACACCCTACTCCATCCTTCCATTTCCGTCCACTGTAAAGTGGTCGTGTAGGTGACACAACAAAAAGCACCCAGTCCGTGCTGTAAAGTGGTCATGTAGGTGACATGGTAAAAAGTCCACACTGTAAATGTGGTTGGTGTTAGGAAGGGCATCCAGCTGTAGAAAACCTGCCAGAAAAAGTTCTGTACGAGCGAGATATGGTCTCCCGACCAATCTCGCCTTAAGTGGGACAAAACCGTCCAACCCATGCTAGCATGGAAGATGGACATTCTCATTCTGGCTACCAATTTTATGGTATCCCTCTGTGGATTTTCAACTCAGAATCTAAAGGACTGTCCCTAAGATAAAGTATTTTGTTCAAAACATTTAAACCGGCCATATCTGGCCAGAATTATCTCACCTCTTTCTGTTCAAACTGGCTGTAACCAGCTTCTCATACTGATGTTAAAGTATTCTTCTCAAAATAAATGATATCAAAATCTCAGATTCGATATTATGTGAGGTAAAGCCTTTACTGTGAAAATACAACAGTATATATAGAGTAATGTAAATGTTTTGTGAGATATTATGTGAGGTAAAGCCTTTAATGTGAAAATACAACAGTATATATAGAGTAATGTAAAAGCTAAAATGTTAATGCATATAGAGACACAATACCACAAATTTCAGAGGGAAAATAAATGAACTCCAGTACATAACTAGAACCCATTTATCAATCTTGGTGGGACTTGATCTCAAAATCAAAAGGGGAATAATTAAATTCGTAATAATGTATTTTATTCAGCAGTCTACCAATTCTGCCACCCACTGCCCTAATGACAGTTTCTGATTTAGACACAAAGCAAACATTTTGGGGGAGAAGAAAAGCAATTAAATAGACCCTACTGCATTACTGGTACTTTAGTTTATCTTCTCCGTAAGGATGAAAGGCAAAGCTAACTTTGGCAGGATTTGAACTCAGAACATAAAGGGACGTAATAATAATGGGTTCTGATTTAGGTACAAGGCCAGCAATTTTGGGGGAGGGGAAAAGTCGATGAAATTAACCCTAGTGCATTACTGGAACATTATTTTATCGACCCCATAAGGATGAAGGGCAAAGCTAACCTCGGTGGAATTTGAACTCAGAACATAAAGGGTGGTAACTCTATGCCATAAAGCATGTTATCCGATGCTCTACCAATATAATAATAACCATAGTCTTATAAAAAGCACATTAAGGTTGGTACAGTAGAATACAGAAGATAGAAAGATGAGATATAAGACAAAAGAGGTAACACTAAAATATCTCAGTAGAAATAAAAGCTATTATTTTATTGTTTCTCGTGCTGTGTTATGAAACATTCAAACTGAATGAGTGTCACTAACCTTGAAATACATAATACTAGAAAGCTCTATAACATTTAGGTAGAAAAATAACAACAATTATAAAACAGGGAGTTACCATGGCCCCTAACCCACCTTGCCTTCTGCTTGTAATAATTCTTTTTACTTTGGTACAAGACCTGGATTTGAAGGGAAGGGGAAAGCTAGTAGTAATAATAATTGTTTCTACTTTTGGCACAAGGCCAGCATACCAGTGTATTACTGGTACTTTATTTTATCAACTCTGTTAGGATGAAAGGCAAAGTGAACCTCAGTGGGATTTGAACTCAGACTCTAAAGGGGCGTAACTCTATGCTACAAAGAATGGCGTCTGAACCTCTACCGATACTGCCAATCCACCACCCTTTTAATGATAATAATAATAGTTTCTGATTTAGGCACAAGGCAAATAATTTTGGAGGGAAGGATAAGTCAATTATATTGACACCAACACATTAGTCGTACTTTTGTTTGTCAATTCCAGAAGGCTGAAAGATAAAGTTGAAATCGTCAAGATTTGAACTCACAAATTAAAGGGGCGTACCTAAATATCATAAGGCATTTTAACAGACACACTAATGATTTAGTCACTCCACTAATAGTAATAATAATGGTTTCTGATATAGATACAAGGCCAGTAATTTGGGGGGAAGAGAAAGTTGATTAAATTGACCCAAGTGCATCACTGGTACTTTATTTTATTGACCCCTTGAACTAAGACTGTAACAACTAAAACAGTGATAAATATGATGATGATGATGACTGGTTTTATATCGGGGGGGGGGGGGGGGGGGCTAAGTCAGAAATTTGGGGGAAGGGGCTAGCACTGAGAGATTAATATTGATGAGGGTAGCATCAATTCCAACATAAGTACAAGACCAGAAATTTTAGTGGGAGTGTACAATCAACTGTTTATACATTTAAACCAATATATAACTGGTATGGGTTGATTAATGATAATGTGAGTAAGAAAAGGCATACTTAACAGACAGGTTGAAGGGATAGGGTCCTTGTTCTATGTTAGGTCCAGCACAAGGCTTTGTCTACAGCAGTCAAGTCACAACAAGAACAAGAATACCACTGAATGTAGACAAACCACTTGTGTATATGTGTGTGGTGGAAATGAGGCAGTGTGGGAATACTGTGTGTATGTTTCTCTGTGTATGTGTATATACTAGTAGTTAAAGCTGAACTAACAGTATGGGACACTCTGTATGTGTGTTTGTGTGTGTACTTGTGTACATCTATCAGTATATGCTATTTACATGTGAGTGTAAGTGTCAGAATGTAGTTGTGTATGTATGTAAATATGATATGATATGTATATATAACATTTATTTTTTTGTGTGTGTCTGTATATGTCTGTCTATATGTTGTGTGTGCCTGTGTGACTGTGTATATGTATGTATGGTGTATGTGTGAGTCTACATGTTGTGTGTGTGTAGGTATGTCTATATGTTGTGTGTGTGTGACTGTGCATATATGTATGTGTGGGTATTTAATGAAAGCTAAGGCTGAACTAAGCAGTATAAAACACTCTCACTCTCTCTGTCTGTCTCAGGGAAAAAGATAGAAAGTGAGAGAGAGAGGGGGAGATATTTCTAAAAAGAGAGGTGGGGGGGTAAAGGAAGGAATAAGAGAGAGAGAGAGAGGGAGAAGAAAGAGAGAAAGGAGGGAGGAAAAAAAGGCAAAGAAAGAAAAAAAAGATGTGTAAAGTTTCAACATTTTAACATCCCAAGTTGTCAAGTTGGAATAACACTATGGACCAATGGAAAGACCAGCATGTTCACTGTACTACACCACACCACTACACTCCTACACTACACCACTACACCCTACCACTACACTCCACCACTACACCACTACACTGTACTACACCCCACCACTACACTACACTACACTGTACTACATTACACCACACCACACCACTACACTACACTGCACCACTACACTACACTACACCACTACACTGCATCCCACCACTACACTGCACCACACCACTACACTACCCACCACTACACTGCACCCCACCACTACACTGCACTCCACCACTACACTGCACCCCACCACTACACTACCCACCACTACACTGCACCCCACCACTACACTGCACCCCACCACTACACTGCACTCCACCACTACACTGCACCCCACCACTACACTGCACCCCACCACTACACTGCATCCCACCACTACACTGCACCCCACCACTACACTGCACACCACCACTACACTGCACACCACCACTACACTGCACACCACCACTACACTGCACCCCACCACTACACTGCACCCCACCACTACACTGCACCCCACCACTACACTGCACCCCACCACTACACTACACCCCACCACTACACTGCACCCCACCACTACACTGCACCCCACCACTACACTGCACCCCACCACTACACTGCACCCCACCACTACACTGCACACCACCACTACACTGCACCCCACCACTACACTGCACCCCACCACTACACTGCACCCCACCACTACACTGCACCCCACCACTACACTGCACCCCACCACTACACTGCACCCCACCACTACACTGCACCCCACCACTACACTGCACCCCACCACTACACTACATTCCCCACCACCACTACCTACTACTATTACCACCACCACCACCACCACTACCTACTACTACTACCATCACCACCTGCAATCTGCCACTGCCCCTACCACCATCTCCTCACCAACAACTACACACCTCATTACTACCACCAATACCACCACCACCCTCTACTCACCATACCAATCCTCTCCACAACCACCACCCACACCACCACATCTAACCAACCACCTCTACACCCAACCTTACCACACTCAATATCACAACAGCCTCAGGGTAACACTTTACTTTATATTGAGTTGCTGTTGTTGTGATGTATGTGTTTGTTGGTTGATGTGGTGGTTGTGTTGTTGTGGCGTGATGGTGTTGTTGTGGCGGTGATGGTGTTGTGGTGGTTGTGTTGTTGTGGTTGTGTTGTGGCGGTGATAGTGTTGTTGTGGTTGTGTTGTTGTGGCAGTGATGGTGTTGTGGTGGTTGTGTTGTTGTGGTTGTGTTGTGGCGGTGATAGTGTTGTTGTGGTTGTGGTTGTGTTGTTGTGGCAGTGATGGTGTTGTGGTGGATGTGTTGTTGTGGCGGTGATGGTGTTGTGGTGGTTGTGTTGTTGTGATGGTGATGGTGTTGTTGTGGTGGTGGTGGTCAATGTGGTAGTTGTGGTGTTGTGGTGGTGGTGGTGTTGTTGTGGCAGTGATGGTGGGTGTTGTTGTGGCGGTGATGGTGTTGTTGTGGTGGTGGTGTTGTTGTGGCGGTGATGGTGTTGTTGTGGTGGTTGTGTTGTGGTGGTTGTGTTGTTGTGGCGGTGATGGTGTTGTTGTGGTGGTGGTGTTGCGATGGCTGTGTTGTTGTGGCGGTGATGGTGTTGTTGTGGTGGTGGTGTTGTGGTGGTTGTGTTGTTGTGGCAGTGATGGTGTTGTTGTGGTGGTGGTGTTGTGGTGGTGGTGTTGTTGTGGCGGTGATGGTGTTGTTGTGGTGGAGGTGTTGCGATGGCTGTGTTGTTGTGGCGGTGATGGTGTTGTTGTGGTGGTGGTGTTGTGGTGGTTGTGTTGTTGTGGTGGTTGTGTTGTTGTGGCAGTGATGGTGTTGTTGTGGTGGTGGTGTTGTTGTGGCAGTGATGGTGTTGTTGTGGTGGTGGTGTTGTGGTGGTGGTGTTGTGGTGGTTGTGTTGTTGTGGCAGTGATGGTGTTGTTGTGGTGGTGGTGTTGTGGTGGTGGTGTTGTTGTGGCAGTGATGGTGTTGTTATGGTGGTGGTTGTGTTGTTGTGGTGGTGGTGGTCAATGTGGTAATCGTGGTGCTGTGGTGGTCATGGTGTTGTTGTTGTGGTGGTGGTAGTATTGTTGTTGTGGTGGTTGTGTTGTTGTGGCGGTGATGGTGTTGTTGTGGTGGTGATGTTGTGGCGGTGATGGTGTTGTTGTGGTGGTGGTGGTGTTGTGTTGGTTGTGTTGTGGCGGTGATGGTGTTGTTGTGGTGGTGGTGGTCATGGTGGTAGTCGTGGTGTTGTGGTGGTTGTGGTGTTGTTGCTGTTGTGATGGTCGTGGTGTTGTGGTGGTGGTGTGGTTGTGTTGTTGTTGTGGTGGTGTTGTTGTGGTGGTGGTGTTGTTGTGGTGGTGGTGGTGTTGTGGTGTTGTTGTGGTGGTTGTGGTGTTGTGGTGGTGTTGTTGTGGTGGTAGTTGTGTTGTTGTGATGGTGGTGTTGTTGTGGATGTGATGGTGTTGTTGTTGTTGTTGTGTTCTTATTTACTAAAATGATATAATTTTCATTTTTAGATCGCTATACCTCCTCCCCCACCAGTGACCACCTGTATATCACCATGACAACATACACAGCAAACCCCCAAATTTTACATATCAAAGTTAGTTTGTGCAAATAATTGGAATTGAAAAGTTACACATACAGGAATTAAACCTTTCACATTTACATTACTCTATATATACTATTGTATTGTCATGGTAAAGGCTTTACCTCACATAATATCTCACATAACACTTACATTACTCTATATATACTATTGTATTGTCATGGTAAAGGCTTTACCTCACATAATATCTCACATAATATTTACATTACTCTATATATACTATTGTATTGTCATGGTAAAGGCTTTACCTCACATAATATCTCACATAACATTTACATTACTCTATATATACTATTGTATTGTCATGGTAAAGGCTTTACCTCACATAATATCTCACATAACATTTACATTACTCTATATATACTATTGTATTGTCATGGTAAAGGCTTTACCTCACATAATATCTCACATAACATTTACATTACTCTATATATACTATTGTATTGTCATGGTAAAGGCTTTACCTCACATAATATCTCACATAGCATTTACATTACTCTATATTTACTGTTGTATTTTCACAGTAAAGGCTTTACCTCACATAATATCTCACATAGCATTTACATTACTCTATATATACTGTTGTATTTTCATGGTAAAGGCTTTACCTCACATAATATCTCACATAACATTTACATTACTCTATATATACTATTGTATTTTCACAGTAAAGGCTTTACCTCACATAATATCTCACATAGCATTTACATTACTCTATATATACTGTTGTATTTTCATGGTAAAGGCTTTACCTCACATAATATCTCACATAACATTTACATTACTCTATATATACTATTGTATTGTCACAGTAAAGGCTTTACCTCACATATTATTTCACATAACATCTCGTATACGAGAGACGTGTGTTGACGTGTGTGAACAAGCTCGGCTACCGAGTTGGATTTACTTACTCAAAAGTGAGTTTTGATTAATTTTTTTATACTGTAATATACGTTAACCCCTTGCCTTGGTCGGCAAACTTTGAGTTTATTTATTTTCGCCCCTTTCTGGGGCGAATTTTCCAGTTAAAAATTTATTACGGCAAACTAATAGAAATGGACGGAATTTTCACATCTCATCCTAACGAGAAAGCCACGCCCCCTAAGAAAGGTGATACAGAGAAGCTAGAAGCACAAGGCTCTAAGTCTTCCCTCCTCACTTCTGCAAAAGAAACATGGAACACGGAATTAAAAGAAAAATTTGTAAAAATGGGTGAAAACCCAGAAAGTCACATAAACGCAGACAAAAACAACAGTGACAATAACAGCAATAGTCACAACACCAACCAAGGAAAAAATAACGATAACACCAAACAAAGCGAACCCACTACTGGTGCCTCCTTTGCACAGGCGGTCCGGAAAACACAGACCTGCAAGCAACTGGACATTACAACTCTGAGAGAAAAGATGAAGGAAGCAAAACAGTATGTAACTTTCAAAGAAGGAGGAGACTTCACAATCACCTCCCCACAAGAAATCAAAAGAGACACGACACTAAGAACGATATCTTTCAGAACAATTTCCAACATAACAAGGAAACCAGCTCAATTATCCCAAAAAGAAATTGAGCTGGTCCTAAAGAATGTGTGGAGTGATATATCGTTCATACAAAAAGGGCCACTCTATGGGAATATAACGGTGCTAATGAAGGATCAATTGACGGCCAGGAAATACTCTGTGGCGCCAATTGTTTCCAAGCTACCCACAATTTTCCCCACATATTTAGGGAAAAGAACGCAGAAAATAAGGGTCTCCGGAATCCGGCCAAATGCATGCATTTCCTGGGTACTAACAGGATTTTTAGAAGACGAGGACGGAATCCTCTCAGTAGGAGAAGTCACAACAGACGTTTTCGGCGGTTTGAGCGTGGAGGTTCTGGTCCAAATGAGACCAGAACAAATAGCTAGAATACCACAGAGGGTGTCCCTCGATAGAGAAACATTTATATACATTTCAGCCGAGGGTAGGAGGCCCATATGTTACTACTGTTCAAGCAGGGGTCATCTAAGGGCTGCCTGTCCTCAATTGACAAAAAAAAGGCTCTTTTGCCTACACCCCACACACCACCACCACCACCACCACTACCACCACCACAACAACAACAAAAACAACACGGAAAAATAACACAAGACACGGCCCCACCCAAAACAACTCCAAAAACACACACAAACACAACAAAACCCCAAAATACACCACTACCCGACAGCACGGACGAGGACCCAGCTGAAACGGCACCTAGTGACGAAGAGGGGGGACCCTTCCAACCTGTAAAAAGGAAAAAAAGAAAGCACCACTCGAACATAAACGAAGCAAACACACAACCACCAACAAAAACAAAACAAACAGAACAAACAAAATCCGCCCCACCCCAAAACATAACACATACAACAAAACGTAAGGACACACAAGAACAACAAACAAACACAACACAAATAAAACAGTATACATACATTAACACAAATAACAAAGAACTAGTAAAAACAATACACAAAGACCCTTCGGTGGAAACTGAAGGGCAATTCTTTGCAAGCGCGGCCAACAAACCGCATTTAAAAATGATAAGACTCCCAATGGACACCTATGCAAAACTAAGAGAAAACTTTCCTGAGGACGTGGGGAAAACATGTACTCGACCCTATAACCGCGCCCTCTTGAAACGTACCCCACCCACACCTCACCAAACACCCCCACTCCACCACAGAACAACACCCCACCAAACAACCCCTCCAATACGCCCATGGATATTGTGCAACCTGCTCCTCAGGAGCCGAACAGGTAGGTCCTTCCTCTTTTAACCAACATGGCTGATATAAGAGTTGGGTGTCTCAATGTACGCGGCCTGGGACTGTCTTGGAAACAAGGCAAACTTTTAAACGATCTCAGGTCGCATAGAATGGATGTAATGGCTATTTGCGAGTCCAGGATCAGCAGCGAGCACCAACTGGCGCCCCTCTTCGACGACTTTGAGATCTTCGCATCTCTCTGTCAACCGGGGGGTGGGGGTGGAGTTGTCGTTCTGCTGCGAAAACACCTGGGCCTCGCCATACAGAAGGTGCACCTGGACCCGGAGGGTCGACTGGTGGTTTTAGACGTCGGCAGTAGTGAAAGTGGAGCCCTTAGACTAATTGCTGTGTACGCCCCTTTTTGGGCAGCGCGGCCGGAATACTTCCAACGTCTAGAAACTTTTCTGGGAACGTCCCGCTCCTTGCTTTTAGTGGGGGACTGGAATGGTATCCTGGATGCACATTGGGACTATGTAGGGGCATGTGCCAATAGAGGGGGGTGTAAAAGCCTCAAAAGGTTAATCGGCCGATTTGACCTGGCCAATAGATATCGACTAGATTTTCCGACTGTACCACTATGGACGTGGACCAATCGCAGCGGAACATCTAGGTCGTACCTAGATAGGGTCCTAGTTAGAGAGAAGGATAGGGACACATTTAGCTGTCCAAAAATGTTCATGGTTGACTATTCGGATCACAAGTTAGTGACCTGCATAGCCAACCTTGATAGAACCCATAGACAGGGACCCGGTTACTGGAAGCTGAACTTGTCCTTACCGACAAACAAAGCTTACAGTAAACGGATTAGCACGTTAGTTAAGCAGAGTTTGACAGGGGCAATTGTCAACAACAGGTGGTGAGCTCTCTTAAGAGAGCAATTAGAATAGAATCGATAGGTTTTAGTCAGGAATTAGCAAGGGATAGGAACAAGACGGAGAGGGAATTAGTAGATAGAGTAGAAGAGGCGATTAGGAGTGGCAATGTAGCCGGCGTGCTGGCATCAAGAATGGCCTTAGACCAGTTCTTTGAGGTGAAGCATGAAGGCTGCGTTGTCAGGAGTAAAATACGTGCTCTGGGTAATGAGGCAGCCAAAGCTGTGAGCTGGGCCCGAGTGACAGAGGCAAAAAGTGGGAACAAGTCCACGATTCGGTCTTTGAAGGACCAGGATGGGCGTGTGATCCTTGAACCTGGGCAGATGTGTGCGGCCTTTCAGCGGCACTTTGCACGACTGTTCGAGAGGGGCGGCGCGCCGGGTGAGACTATGGATTTCAATCCATACCTCGACGGTCTACCGCGCCTCTCGGACGCGAAGTCCTGCGAAAGGACGATTTCAGCTGCTGAGATAGGGGCGGCGCTGAGCCAATGCGGCAAACGCAAATCCCCGGGTCTCGATGGTCTACCGTACGAGCTATATGTAGTGATGCCGGACTTGTTCTCCGATATCCTCGAAGCGGTCTACTGCAACTGGCAGCAGAACGGGAGAATTCCCAGTTCTGTGACCAAGGGCGTAGTTACGCTGGTGAGGAAGGATGAGAACAAGGGGGATGACATAAATAACTTCAGTCCCATAACTCTGCTAAATACAGAGTTAAAGATTTTGGCCAAGGTGTTAGCGAAGAGGTTGGCGCTTGTCGTCGAAAACCTGGTGGGAGAAGCGCAGACATGCGCAATCCCGTCCAGGTCCATTCACGACAATCTCCACCTTATGCGATACATCATAGAGAGGGTAGGGAATGAACCCGGCTTTGGTGGGGCCCTGATCAATTTGAATCAATCTAAAGCTTTCGATAGGGTTGACCATCGTTACCTGGATGCAGTGCTCGCGGCGGCAGGCTTCGGACCCGTTTTCAGGGGTTGGATTGCTGCGATGCACAGCAGCAACGTCTGCTCAGGGGTCAAGGTGAACGGCCACCTCTCGGAGCCGTTCCAAATCATGCGATCCATCCGACAGGGATGCCCTCTCTCCTCCCTTCTGTATGTGCTGGCTCTTGAGCCACTACTGCGGAAGTTGGAGCGGTTGCAGGGCATCCCTTTGGAACCGGGATTGCAGAAAGCGGCGTCGGCCTACGCCGATGATGTGACAGTAATGGTGTCGAAAACTTCGCAAATCGGTGAGATCGGCACCTTACTGGAGGAATATGAAAGGTTTACAGGAGCCAAGCTGAACCGGGACAAGTCTGTTGGTTTGCAACTCGGAACATGGAGAGGCAAACCGATGCCCTCCAATGACGTCGTCGGACGCTGGACGGAGGGCCCGGTGAAGCTGCTTGGGGTCTGGTTCGGACCAGACTTCCAGGTGGAGAAAAACTGGAACGAGGTAACGGCCAGGGTGTTTGCACTCACCCAGAAGTGGGCCCAGTGCAAACTATCCCTGAAAGGTCGAGCGGAGGTGGCGAATACTTATATAGCATCCGTCATCTACTACCGCTTGACCGTCGTGCCTTGCCCAGTGAAAAGACTCGCCAAAATGGAGTGCGCGCTGTTCCAATTTCTTTGGAACAAGCGGCCCCCTTTGGTGAGGAGATCCATCTGCTGTCAACACCCTTCGAAAGGAGGGCTGGGGATGCCGTGGCTACAGATGCGTAAACACGCATTAAGGCTACGGTACCTCCAGGTATTCCTCACCGGTCAACCGGTGTGGGCCCCGTTTGTGAGGCGAGCCTTTCCCAGACTCGTCTCGCTCACCGAGCTGCAATCCTGGGTCAAGCAAAGACCGAGAAAAGTGGGCGACTGGCACATTGAATGTGCCCAGGCGCTCACGGCCCTCTGGAAAGCGGACCCGGCAATCAGTGGAGACTCCACCTCGACATTCTATAGAGGGTTGGTACGCAGCAGGTGCGACGATGCTCTCGGAGAAGCTCTAGGCATGGAGGAAGATGAACTGGCCAGTCTGTTCGGTAGGACGTTTGGCCCTGGACCGATGGACAACTTCCAAAAGTCCCTGGCTTGGCAGTGCTACCAAGGGGCTCTACCTGTTCGAGACAAGCTCCACAGGCATGGGAGCCTGGGTAGGGATCCTTTGAATAAGATCTGTCCGAGATGCGTGCATGACGACAAAACCGTTGCGCACGCATTCGTACACTGCCCAGGCATTGCTGACCTGTGGGGCTATGTGGAACGACTACTGTCGAGGGTGGGACCAATCCGGTTGACCACCGAGTCCATTGTCACGATCAAACCGCCTCCCCCTTTCAAAAACGAAGGAGAGGCGGTTTTTCTCTGTGATATGCATGGCTAAAGAAGTTGTATGGTGGACGAGGCTGAAAGGGCTGAGGTCAGACACCTTTCTCTCCGGCCAACAACTGGTCCCCTTTTTCAAATACCATTTTAAAAGAAGGATCAGAATGGAGAGAGAGGTGCTCTACCCCAGCAAGTTTTATGAAAGGTGGGTGAAAGTAGGGAGAATAGCCAGAGTGAATGGGTCTTCTCTCTATATCAGCCTGTAGGTGAAAGAAGAGGAAAAAGAGGAGATGAGGGAAGCACCTACGCTTTGTGTTCCTGAGGAGAAGGGTTGCACATTTTTTCCGGGGTGTGTGCGACCCATGTTAATGCCCCCTGCCTATTGAGGACTTCGTTTGTTGTTGTTATTTCATTGTTATATTTTTGTACTCGTTAATTATATGTAAACTTCCCCCTTTGTATCTGTCCCTACCTTTTGTGCCCTGGTGGCAAATAAAGAAATCACTCTATATATACTATTGTATTTTCACAGTAAAGGCTTTACCTCACATAATATCTCACATAACATTTACATTACTCTATA
The DNA here is from genome assembly GCA_964016885.1 of Eledone cirrhosa. NCBI lineage: Eukaryota > Metazoa > Mollusca > Cephalopoda > Octopoda > Eledonidae > Eledone > Eledone cirrhosa. Next base: position 21,848,997 of record OZ024740.1, read on the forward strand.
TATAGTATTGTATTTTCACAGTAAAGGCTTTACCTCACATAATATCTCACATAACATTTACATTACTCTATATATACTATTGTATTTTCACAGTAAAGGCTTTACCTCACATAATATCTCACATAATATTTACATTACTCTATATATAGTATTGTATTTTCACAGTAAAGGCTTTACCTCACATAATATCTCACATAACATTTACATTACTCTATATATACTATTGTATTTTCATGGCAAAGGCTTTACCTCACATAATATCAAAGCTATAAGATTTTAAAGTTATTTATTTTGAGAACAATACTTTAACATAAGTATGAGTGGCTGGTTACAGCCGGTTTGAACAGAAAGAGGTGACAGAAATCTGGCCGGATGTGGCCAGTTTAAATTAAAAAATTCTAACCTTCCTAAAACTAAAAAGCCCAGTTGAGGGCACACATGAATTGCTATGGCTGTGGCTGGTCCCCCACTCCCACCGCATGCCCTTGTCCCCCATTAAATCCGGGCCTATATACCACCCTAACAACACTCTGTCCTACCCTGACCATCAAACTCTCCTAGTCTTGCCTCTTCTTATTCCACAAGGCTGAGAATGGGGAGTTGCCTCCCTTGAATGTTTCCTTCTCCTTCATCACCACCTCCACTAAATCTGTCACTAGTCTTGTCACCCCCTCTCCTCACCACCTATCACCATCACTCCTCAAACAAACTGCCATAATCAACATGACTTTCTACAACTACACTAGAGCCGACCTCTACACCACCACCACCACCAGAGCCTACCTCTACACCACCACCACCACCACCAGAGCCTACCTCTCCACCACCACCACCACCACCAGAGCCTACCTCTACACCACCACCACCACCACCAGAGCCTACCTCTAAACCACCACCACCAGAGCCTACCTCTACACCACCACCACCACCACCAGAGCCTACCTTTCCACCACCACCACCAGAGTCTACCTCTAAACCACCACCACCACCAGAGCCTACCTCTCCACCACCACCACCACCACCAGAGCCTACCTCTCCACCACCACCACCAGAGCCTACCTCTACACCACCACCACCACCAGAGCCTACCTCTAAACCACCACCACCACCAGAGCCTACCTCTCCACCACCACCACCAGAGCCTACCTCTACACCACCACCACCACCAGAGCCTACCTCTAAACCACCACCACCACCACCAGAGCCTACCTCTACACCACCACCACCACCAGAGACTACCTCTAAACCACCACCACCACCAGAGCCTACCTCTCCACCACCACCACCAGAGCCTACCTCTACACCACCACCACCACCAGAGCCTACCTCTAAACCACCACCACCACCACCAGAGCCTACCTCTAAACCACCACCACCACCAGAGCCTACCTCTAAACCACCACCACCACCAGAGCCTACCTCTAAACCACCACCACCACCAGAGCCTACCTCTAAACCACCACCACCACCACCAGAGCCTACCTCTAAACCACCACCACCACCAGAGCCTACCTCTAAACCACCACCACCACCACCAGAGCCTACCTCTACACCACCACCACCACCACCACCAGAGCCTACCTCTCCACCACCACCACCAGAGCCTACCTCTAAACCACCACCACCACCAGAGCCTACCTCTAAACCACCACCACCACCAGAGCCTACCTCTAAACCACCACCACCACCAGAGCCTACCTCTAAACCACCACCACCACCACCAGAGCCTACCTCTAAACCACCACCACCACCAGAGCCTACCTCTAAACCACCACCACCACCAGAGCCTACCTCTAAACCACCACCACCACCACCAGAGCCTACCTCTAAACCACCACCACCACCAGAGCCTACCTCTAAACCACCACCACCACCAGAGCCTACCTCTAAACCACCACCACCACCACCAGAGCCTACCTCTACACCACCACCACCACCACCACCAGAGCCTACCTCTCCACCACCACCACCAGAGCCTACCTCTAAACCACCACCACCACCAGAGCCTACCTCTAAACCACCACCACCACCAGAGCCTACCTCTAAACCACCACCACCACCAGAGCCAACCTCTAAACCACCACCACCAGAGTCTACCTCTAAACCACCACCACCACCAGAGCCTACCTCTAAACCACCACCACCACCACCAGAGCCTACCTCTACACCACCACCACCACCACCAGAGCCTACCTCTAAACCACCACCACCACCACCAGAGCCTACCTCTAAACCACCACCACCACCACCAGAGCCTACCTCTAAACCACCACCACCACCAGAGCCTACCTCTAAACCACCACCACCACCACCAGAGCCTACCTCTAAACCACCACCACCACCAGAGCCTACCTCTAAACCACCACCACCACCACCAGAGCCTACCTCTACACCACCACCACCACCACCACCAGAGCCTACCTCTAAACCACCACCACCACCATCAAAGCCTACCTCTAAACCACCACCACCACCACCAGAGCCTACCTCTACACCACCACCACCACCACCACCAGAGCCTACCTCTCCACCACCAGAGCCTACCTCTAAACCACCACCACCACCAGAGCCTACCTCTAAACCACCACCACCACCACCAGAGCCTACCTCTAAACCACCACCACCACCAGAGCCTACCTCTAAACCACCACCACCACCAGAGCCTACCTCTAAACCACCACCACCACCACCAGAGCCTACCTCTCCACCACCACCACCAGAGCCTACCTCTACACCACCACCACCACCACCAGAGCCTACCTCTAAACCACCACCACCACCACCAGAGCCTACCTCTCCACCACCACCACCAGAGCCTACCTCTAAACCACCACCACCACCAGAGCCTACCTCTAAACCACCACCACCACCACCAGAGCCTACCTCTCCACCACCACCACCAGAGCCTACCTCTACACCACCACCACCACCACCAGAGCCTACCTCTAAACCACCACCACCACCAGAGCCTACCTCTAAACCACCACCACCACCACCAGAGCCTACCTCTAAACCACCACCACCACCAGAGCCTACCTCTAAACCACCACCACCACCAGAGCCTACCTCTAAACCACCACCACCACCACCAGAGCCTACCTCTACACCACCACCACCACCACCACCAGAGCCTACCTCTAAACCACCACCACCACCAGAGCCTACCTCTACACCACCACCACCACCACCAGAGCCTACCTCTCCACCACCACCACCAGAGCCTACCTCTACACCACCACCACCACCAGAGCCTACCTCTACACCACCACCACCAGAGCCTACCTCTACACCACCACCACCACCACCACTAGAGCCTACCTCTAAACCACCACCACCACCAGAGCCTACCTCTAAACCACCACCACCACCACCAGAGCCTACCTCTAAACCACCACCACCACCAGAGCCTACCTCTAAACCACCACCACCACCACCAGAGCCTACCTCTAAACCACCACCACCACCAGAGCCTACCTCTACACCACCACCACCACCACCAGAGCCTACCTCTAAACCACCACCACCACCAGAGCCTACCTCTAAACCACCACCACCACCACCAGAGCCTACCTCTCCACCACCACCACCAGAGCCTACCTCTAAACCACCACCACCACCAGAGCCTACCTCTAAACCACCACCACCACCAGAGCCTACCTCTAAACCACCACCACCACCAGAGCCTACCTCTACACCACCACCACCACCACCAGAGCCTACCTCTAAACCACCACCACCACAAGAGCCTACCTCTACACCACCACCACCACAACCAGAGCCTACCTCTAAACCACCACCACCACCACCAGAGCCTACCTCTAAACCACCACCACCACCAGAGCCTACCTCTACACCACCACCACCACCAGAGCCTACCTCTACACCACCACCACCACCAGAGCCTACCTCTAAACCACCACCACCACCAGAGCCTACCTCTAAACCACCACCACCACCACCAGAGCCTACCTCTAAACCACCACCACCACCACCACCAGAGCCTACCTCTAAACCACCACCACCACCAGAGCCTACCTCTACACCACCACCACCACCAGAGCCTACCTCTAAACCACCACCACCAGAGCCTACCTCTAAACCACCACCACCACCAGAGCCTACCTCTACACCACCACCACCACCAGAGCCTACCTCTACACCACCACCACCACCAGAGCCTACCTCTACACCACCACCACCACCAGAGCCTACCTCTAAACCACCACCACCACCAGAGCCTACCTCTAAACCACCACCACCACCAGAGCCTACCTCTAAACCACCACCACCACCAGAGCCTACCTCTAAACCACCACCACCACCAGAGCCTACCTCTAAACCACCACCACCACCAGAGCCTACCTCTACACCACCACCACCACCAGAGCCTACCTCTAAACCACCACCACCAGAGCCTACCTCTAAACCACCACCACCACCAGAGCCTACCTCTACACCACCACCACCACCACCAGAGCCTACCTCTAAACCACCACCACCACCAGAGCCTACCTCTAAACCACCACCACCACCAGAGCCTACCTCTACACCACCACCACCACCAGAGCCTACCTCTAAACCACCACCACCAGAGCCTACCTCTAAACCACC
>OZ024740.1:21856107-21868607 GCA_964016885.1 Eledone cirrhosa
GAAGATGCCAAAAAGAGTGTCGCGGCGATAGCGACTACGGAGGCTCAGGACACCTGGCAGCGAAATGGTCAAAGGGAGGCAACCTCGGCACGCGGCCGTTCGCGAGAATTTAAGGGCCGCTGTTTTAGGTGTCAGGGCCCGCATATGGCTAGAGACTAGAGAGTCGAAGCCGGATATAATCTGCTACCGGTGTAAGCGACCAGGCCACATCGCTACTAACTGCGACCAGGGAAACGGTCCAAGGGGAACTACTGCGCCGGTAGTTGCCCCTTACGAGTAGCGGCGCTGCCGGTGGTGGAAGTCTTCGTGAGGGGGAAGCCACAGTGAGCCCGCGTGGATACGGGCTGTACAACGACACTGGTGACCGTGGGGGTGGCGCAGAGGTGGGGAGGGAAGAGCAGCGTAAGGGCAGTCGACGGCAGGAAAATTGAATGCCGAGGTCGCAGCGATATGGAAATAGCGGTACGGGGAAGGACGATAAGGCTTTCCGCCATCGTGGTAGACAGTGTGGTGGATGGGATCGGCGTGGTTATGGGCATGGACGTGATTGGCCGTCTAGGGGGCGTCACGGTGAACAATGTTGGTGTGTTGTTTGGCGCCGCTGCATCGGTATGCGCTGTGAGTGCACGTCATGAGAACCAGAAGGCCCACGAGGGGCAATACCCCGCTTACACTGTACAGGACAAGGACTTCAAGGCCGTGTTTGATGGGCAGCGATGGGTTGTTGAGTGGTACTGGAAGGGAGAACCACCAACACTGAAGACCAAAGTGGGCTGCTATCAACACACATTGAAGGGAAACGCTAGGGGCGAGTTCGAGCGAGAAGTAGAGAGATGGATCGAAGAGGGCATACTGCTTCCCTGGAAGGAGGAGGTGAAGTGCGGAGTATTGCCGTTGATGGGGGTGGTGCAACCCACGAAGAGCAAGGTGAGGCCGGTGCTGGACTATCGAGAGCTGAACGAGCACGTGTCATGCCACACGGGTGGCGAGGTCACGGATGTCTGTGGGGAAACCCTGCGTGAGTGGAGACGCATGACGGGGGGTTCAGCGATCGTGGATCTAAAGTCGGCTTACTTGCAGTTACATATAGATGAGAAGCTCTGGCGGTATCAGCTGGTCAGGTATAAGGGCCGGACATATTGCCTGACCAGGCTCGGTTTCGGGCTGAGCTCCGCACCGAAGATCATGGCGGCGGTCCTCAAGACCGCTCTGGGGAGGGCCGACAAGATAAAGAGGGCTACTAACTCCTACATTGACGACATCCTAGTGGACGAGTCGGTGGTGTCGACGGCGGAGGTCATGAGCCATTTGCAGAGGTATGGACTGACTGCGAAGCCATCAGAAGCATTGGAGGGAGGAGCCGCGCTGGGACTTAGGCTACGGCGAGATAAGACGGGCGTTTTGGTGTTCCAGAGGGGAAACGAAGTTCCGGAACTGGGCCTAAGTATGAATAGGCGGGAGCTTTTCTCGGTGTGTGGAAAGCTGGTGGGTCACTACCCGATCGCTGGGTGGCTCCGGACGGCATGCAGCTATGTCAAGAGACGAGCTGAAGGGGTGACTTGGAGTGACAGAGTGAGAGAGAGAACGGTGGCCATGATGCAGGAGATCGTGGGGAGGGTGAAGGCCGACGACCCAGTGCGGGGATGCTGGTATGTTCCCAAATCACGGAGCGGGACCGTATGGTGCGATGCCAGCAGCATAGCGCTGGGTGTCATGTTGGAGATAGGAGGTGTTGAGGTCGAGGATGCAGCCTGGCTTAGAAAGAAGGACGACTGCAGCCACATCAATGTGACCGAGCTGGACGCAGTGTTGAGAGGGGTGAACCTCACCCTGCGGTGGGGGCTGCGCACCATCGAGATACGCACCGACTCGGCTACCGTACTCGGATGGGTAAGATCAGTGCTCACCAGTGAGAAGAGAGTGCGAACGAGAGGCGCGGCGGAGATGCTGATAAAGCGCCGCCTGGGAACGTTAGGAGAGCTGGCCACCGAGTTCGACCTGAAGCTGAGCGTAGTGTTCGTGCCTTCAGAGAAAAATAGGGCGGACATCTTAACTAGAGTGAAGAAAGCCTGGATGGAAGCGCCGGAGGAGGTAGAGGATGAGATAGCTGCCGTGTGTCGGCTGACCGAGTTAGACCTGAAGGGGTTGCATGACATGCACCACATGGGGGTGGATAGGAGCCTGTTCCTAGCCAGGAGAATCGACTCGGACGTTAGCAGACACAGTGTTCGGGGGGTGGTTAGAGGCTGCATCCGATGTCAGTCCATTGATCCCGCCCCGGGTGTACACGAAACGGGAAGCCTCCCGGTGGATCGCGACTGGAAGCGATTAGCGGTGGATGTGACGCACTACCGGCAGGGAACGTACCTCTCGATGGTCGACTGTGGACCAGGTCGAGTGGCGATATGGAGGGAGATGAAGACTGGAACGGCCGAGGAAATCGTGCGGACGTTGAGAGAGGTGTTCTTGGAGCGGGGCCCTGTGGATGAACTGCTGATGGACAACAGCGCAGCGTTCCGCTCGGAGGCACTGAGGGGGATGCTCGAGGGATGGAAGGTGGACCGTTTCTTCAGAGCGGCGCACAGGCCGAGCGGGAATGGAATCGTGGAGCGACACCACCGGACGATCAAGGCAATGGCGGAGTGGGGCCATATCTCACCAATGGAGGCAGTGTTCTGGTACAATATGTCCCCATCGGGTTGGACAGGTCGAGGAATCGGTGCCACACAGAGCAGTATTCAAATACGAGTGGCGGCACCCGTGCACGCCACCACAACGGCCAGTGGGGAGAGAGAGTGCATTCGTGCAGGTGGGCGAAGAAGTCTGGGTTAAGCCCCCAGATGCACGGTGCACATCTCAATGGGGAAGGGGAACGGTGACGGCCGTAAATTTAAAGAACAATGTGTCCGTGGACGGGGTACCATGTCATGTCCTGGATGTAAGAAGAATCACTGTATCGACGGACTCCGAGGAAGAGGAAACCCAAGATGAGGTGAAAACCCAGAGCCCTGCCCCAATACTACGAAGATCGCAACGAAGTCGTAGACCACCGACCTGGACGGCAGACTTTCATATGCAGAGGGACGAGGGGGAAATTGATCCTTGAGATCAGGGGGGCGTGTGGGTATGGTGTGGCGTGCGGTGGCCGGGGGCGGGGGGGGGAGTGCTCGACCGGAAGGATGCTCGACCGGAAGGGCCAGGAGAGGGCCTCTCTCTAGTGGTGACCAGCATACGGTGAGTACGCATTTTGGGCAGCTCCCGGTTTTAAGCAGTCGGACGCACGTGGAAGAGGAGTACCTGCAGTGGAATTTAGCGGCGCCTGTGAAAAGCGATAGCTTTTTCTAACCACATCCATAAAGGAAGAAGCAGAACAGAGGCTAAAAACTACAGACTGTTGCAGCCAATGAGACCCTCTCAAAGGAAACGTCAATAACAAGCGACGTGCACCAGGGAACCATCTTGGGCCAGTACTGTTTGTGGTGGCTCTCATACACATGCCCTCTGTAATACAGGCAGTTTCCCTCACAAGCTATGCTGATGACATGAAAGTAGACAGGCAAATCAAGAAACTGTCTGATGTTTCTCTCTTACAACAAGAGTTAGATGCCACAATATGCAATGTAATGCAGGTAAGTTTCAAGCCCTCTACTATCAACCCACAAACATAGGACTATTGCTCTCAGCTGTGATCGCCCCACAGTGTCAAACTAACTGCAGAACTTGAAGCAATCCAATGAAGCTACATTAAGAGGATTGCCTCAATGAAAAAGATGAGCTAGTGGGAGAGGAAAAAGCTAAAGCTTCATCCCCTGAAGCAAAGACAGTAGAGATACGCAGTGATATACGTATGGAAGATCCTGGAAGGATTAGCTGGATCTCTGGCAATATGCTTTAATGCAGAGGACCTGACGTCTCACAAGCACAAGCTGGGGCATATGTACAGTATGCCCTGGGGTATGCAGTATGCCTTGGGGTTTGGAAGGGCATCCAGCCATAGAAAACCTGCCAGATACAGTCCTATACGAGTGAGACACGGTCACCCATTCAATCTTGCCTCAAGTGTAATAATGTAATAATAATAATAATGAAAATATTGTGTAGTGCTCAGGTGCACTACAACTCATCAAAAAGTGTATGTATAGTACATAGGGTAATGTACAAACGTCAGGAAAATGAACAGTGCTGGAGGCATGATATACACGTGTGCATGTGTATAGAAGGTGTACATCAGGTGTAGTTTTGGCGAATCTCGGGAAGCATGAGGGTTTTAAAGGATGCAGTGTCTCGGCAGCTAACAACTGACACAGGCAGTTTGTTCCATGCTTCAGCAACTTTAAGCGTGAAAATATGTTTCCGAAAGTCATGGTAGGTGTGTTGTTTTCTGATTTTGTAGGCATGTCCACGTGTGTTAGACACATGGAGATCAAAAAGGTGCTCAGGGTTGTTGTTGGCAAGATGGTTAATAACTTTGTGGGTGTTTACCAAGTCCATTGCCAGACGTCGGAGCTTCAATGAATCCATGCCCAGGGAAGCAAGGCGTTCAGAGTATGGTAGGTGTCTGATGGAGGGTATCCGCTTGGTTGCATGTCTCTGAACAGTTTCCAGGAGGTCAATGTTCTGAGCAAGATAGGGGTTCCAGACTGATGATGCAAATTCCAAGTGTGGTTGTACCATAGCTGTATACAGCTTTAAATAGATGGCTGGAGAGCAGCTAACAAAGGTCTTGCTGAGTGATGCAAAGACACCCTCGGCCTTCTTGACAATCTTAGAGACATGCTTTGTCCAATGCAAATCACTGCTGACAGTAATGCCCAGGTCACGGTCACAAGAGGACTTCTTGATATCAGTGTTGTGGAGGGAGTATGTGGACACTGGATTTTTCCTCCCAAAATGCATGGTGGTACACTTGTCCACAGCCAGCTTCAGTTGCCAGTCTGCGATCCATTGTTGCATTGTGTCCAGGTCTGATTGTAGGAAAGAGTTATAGATTTCAGGATCTGTCCTTTTGATTTCAAGGTACAGCTTGATGTCATCTGCATATTTCAGTACCGTGGCATTCTTTAAGTTGGCATCTATGTCATTAATATATGCCACAAACAAAAGGGGACCAAGAACAGATTCCTGTGGTACACCAGATGACATCTCATATGGTGAAGAATGCTGTCCTAGAACCGTGACTACCTCTTTTCGGCTGAGATTGAAGGATTTCAACCAGTTAAAAAGATCATCTCTTACATCCATTGCAGAGAGTTTCGCCATAAGTCTTTTGTGTGGCACAGAATTGAAAGCCTTAGCGAAGTCAAGGTAAACAACATCCACCCATGAGCCGCTGTCAATGATCCGGGTAATGTCTTCAAGGAACTCGATAAGCTGATTACAGCAGCTGGAGTTAGGGATAAATCCAAACTGCGAGGGCCGGATGAGGCTGTGAGAGCTCCAGAAGTTCCAAAGTGTTTCTCTGACTCAGGATTCCATCAGTTTAGCAATACAGCTAGTAAGACTGACTGGACGATAGTTGACAGGTGACGTGCGGTCGCCCTTTTTGAACAGGGGAATGACACTGGCAGTTTTCCACTGCTCCGGAGTAGCACCATTGTTGAGACAGTATTGAAAGAAGAAAGAAAGCTGGTGCAAAAGGAAGTACCCGCCACGTTTGAGAAGCAGGTATGTAACACCATCAAAACCAGGGGAGGCATAGTTGCGCTTATTCTTAAGGTGACGTCGCAACATTGCAGGTGTAAATTCCATAGTTGTTATGGAATTTGATGTTAGAGATGGTGGAGATGGTACATTCTGGTTTTCAACAGTAAAAATGCTTGCATAGCACTCAGCAATGAGTTCTACGTATTTTTTGGGATCGTCAGTGATCTGGCATGTGTGGGGGATTGCGAAGAGGACCAACTGGAGAGTGAGGTCTCTGCTTTGAATGAACATATTTCCAGAACACCTTATTGTCAGGATTGGTTGCTATGTACTGTTCAAATTGAAGCACTGCTTTTTTTGTCACTTGCTTGAGATGGTTGGAAGATTTATTCCGCTTTTTTCTGTTGGCATCTGATTTATGCAGTTTATATTCCCGCTCAGCGTTCCAACGTTCTTTCCTGGCAAGTTGGACCACTGAAGTTTCCCAAATTGCACTTTTGGGGTGCCCCGTCTAACCCATGTTAGCCTGGAAGATAGATGTTAAATGATGATGATGATCATCATCATCATTATCATCATTATCATCATGCATTACAGCATCTTCATTTAGCATGTAGATACATCTATGCACACACACCATATATATATATGTATATATATATACAGTCAACAATTATCCATTGTCTAGCTAGTCACTTGACTCTTTCATTCACTCTACTTGTAATTAATTAACTCATAATCATCAATTAGTGATGAGATATACACAGATACACATATACACAGCCACACATACACATACACATATACACAGCCGCACAAACACATGCATAGCCACACTCACGCACAGCCACATACACACACACACAGCCACACACTCACACACAGCCACACACACACGCACACAGCCACACACTCACACACACACATACACTCACACACACATAGCCACACAACTAGCAGTAATTTTTCTTTACATAAGTATCAACTACAGTAGAGTCATCTGACTAGTAAATAGGTTCAGAAGAGATGGGCAGGGGTGGAAGTTACCAGAAGTATGTGTGTGGCTGTGTGTATGTATGTGTATGAGTGTGTGTATGTCAGTGGGGGTCAGTGAGAGCTTAGAGGAAGAAGCTAGGACAATTCACATTTCTCACAGCACAAATTCCTTTGCCTGGTTGAACTTTCACCTGAAGTATTTTCTCCTTACACCCTTGCCTCAAATAGTAGCACCTTCCTCTTACTACCTCTCACACCCTTCCCTCTATATATATACTTGCCTTAAATTGTATCACCCTTCCTCTTTCTCCCTCTCTCTCTCTCATACTTGTGTATGTATGTCTGTATGCATTTGTAAGTACTCTGTGTATAGTATATGCATCTGCATATAAGTATATATATGTATGCACACACACACACATATATATATATATATACACCACCACCACCCCCACCCGATCCACACCACCCCGTTCTATGTAAAGTTATGTTGGTGCCGCGCCATCGAGGCCGAAACAAATGAGATCGTGTAGGTGTCACGACAAAAAAACACACAGTCCACGCTGTAATGTGGCCGTGTAGGCAACACGGTAAAAACCTCCCAGACCCACACTGTAAATGTGGTTGGTGTTAGGAAGGGCATCCAACTGTAGAAAACCTGCCAGACAGTCCTATGCGAGCAAGACAATCACTCTTGCCTCAAGTGGGACTACCCCCGTCCAAACCCATGCAAGCGTGGAACACGGACGTTAAACGTTGATGATGATGATGATGATGATGATATACACATGTGTGTGTGTATGTGTGTGAATCCATAGGCTTGTATGAGTGTGCGTGTGTGTGCTTGAGAGATCTGTAAGCGTTTGTGTATGGGTATGCAAGTGAGTGTTGTGTGAATCTATGTATGTATGTGTGTTTGTGTAAATATATGTATGTATGGTATGTATGCTGATCCACTAGACCTATAATCAATAATGTTCCAACCATGACCATCCTGTCTTTTTATTGACAAGGTCTATCTAGTATTACATTACCTAGGATCCTCCTCTCTTCATTTTTTAAGGACAGTAAAGGATGATTTGAAGGAGTTTTGACTGCTATTCACAGCAAGTCCAATAACCATATTGATGACCCCCCACTGGCTAACATGTAGGGGTTTGTTGAGGTCAACATTCCAGCCATAACCCTACTGGTAGTGGTTGGGGGGAGGTATATCTAGGGTATTGCCATATAATTGCCATATATCACAGTAGATTTAATCCATCACCCAGTTTAAGCAGGTGTGGAGGAGAGCTTCTTATTACAAAGTCTTGGATGGTCTGCCAGAACACTTTATTTGCTGGTCTGAAGTCAGATTCCAGACTTTGAGCAAGATGGTTGGATAACATCCATGAGTTTGGCTGGTCTTGCTTGGAGATCCAGCTGGATCAGTTGGAGACTGTTGCTTCTGACAAGAGCTGCTGGAAGGAGTATTTGAGCACTCTGCCACCACGACCCACTCAGGAATAAGTGGGCGAAGAAGAAGAAATCCCAGTTTAACACCACATGACCCTTGGATGTTTTTAGTAGAATTCACTCAGTTGCAAGAATGTTGACTAGGTCTCCAGTTTAAGGATACCTTCCTCTTTTATAGGTTTGGGGTAGTGCCTCTCAACTAAACAATAAATGAAAATGTGCTCTTGCCTTTTTAAACCCTTTTGTTACCATATTTTTAATGAAAAATACTGCCAATGTTGAAATATACTGTAATCATCATCATCAACGTTTAACGTCCGTGTTCCACGCTTGCATGGGTTTGGACGGGGGTATTCCCACTTGAGGCAAGAGTGATTATCTTGCTCGCATAGGACTATCTGGCGGGTTTTCTACAGCTGGATGCCCTTCCTAACACCAACAATATTTACAGTGTGGGGCTGGGAGGTTTTTACCGTGTTGCCTACACGGCCACATTACAGCGTGAACTGTGTGTTTTTTTATCGTGACACCTACACGATCTCATTTGTTTCGGCCTGGATGTTGTGGCACCAACATAACTTTACATTGAAAGGGGCGGTGTGGATGGGGTGGGTAATAGTTCTGACATATGTTGAAATCATCATCATTTAATGTCTGCTTTCTCTGCAAGCAAGGGTTGAACGGGTCTACATAGACCAAGTCAGTACTGAAGCAAGGCCACTGTCATCGCAGACAGGTCGCGGAGGTCTATATTCTGCTTATGTACAGTTATCAAATGCAGAGGATAAATTGTTGTCTTTTGAAATATACTCTGTTTTGTTTTATTTGTCATCCATTTCCCTTTATATATTTCTACCACATTGTACCTACTTTCTGAAAGTCATTTATTATGTGGTGGATTGGCAGTATCAGTAGGGAGTCGGACACCATGCTTTGTAGCATAGAGTTACGCCCCTTTACGGTCTGAGTTCAAATCCAGCCGAGGTTAACTTTACCTTTCATCCTTACAGGGTTGATAAAATAAAGTACCAGTAATACGCTGGGATAATTGCTGGCCTTGTGCCAAAAGTAGAAACAATTATATATCTCACAATGCTTCGTATTAACGATATTACTGCCAATGATTTTTGAGTGATTTTGAAAATAATCAGGAATTTGGAAAGATTTAGTAATAGAACTAACTTTTTCATTCTTAAGCTGGTATTTGGAAAATAATTTCACAAAAAGAAAATTATGGTGGAAGATCTTTAAATACTAGACACCTGTGACCCATTGGGTCATGTTCACTTCTAAATACTTTTTAAAAATCATGTTCACTTAAAAATAGTCTTTAAATAATTAAAATATACACAGACATGTATATAATGTGAAATGAAACTGGAAGGCCCATGTATATATACGTGTGTCTATATCATCATCATTCCATGCTAGCATGAGTTAGACGGTTGGGTGACCATGTCTCGCTCATATAGGACTATCTGGCAGGTTTTCTATGGCTAGATGCCCTTCCTAACACCAACTACGTTTACAGTGTGGACTAGGAGGTTTTTACTGTGTTACCTACACGGCCACACTACAGCGTGGACTGTGTGTTTTTATTGTTGTGACACCTCCACGACCTCACTTATTTTGGACTGGATGTTGTGGTACCAACATAACTTTACAGAGAAAGGGTGGTGCTAGTGGGAGTGGGGGGTGGAGTAGAGAGAGTGGGATGGGGTACCAATATAACTTTACAAAGAAAGGGTGGTGTTGGTGGGAGTGGGGGGGGAGTAGGAGTAGTGGGATGTGGTACCAATATAACTTCACAAAGAAAGGGTGGTGTTGCCTTTCATTTTTCCAGAGTCAATACAAGATGTTGATGTAACCAGCTATAACTCTCAAATGTGTGACATTTAGCTCAACATAGAAACTCTTATAATTCACTCACCGACTTTTCTGTCTTGATTGCAAAGAATTTATGGCTGCCATCACCTGGTTCAAAGACGTAACCAAAAGCTCTGGAATCCGTCGTGTCAATTGAAATGAAGGAAATTCGACTTACAATATGTTCATAATTCACAGCCTGAAATGAAAGGTATATTTCACAAATGTATCAATATTACCATTATAATTATACCGTCACTGTTTACATGAAATAATTCACAAATCTAACAATATCTCTGCAGACATATTTTACATTTCACAATTGTAAAAATATCATCACTGCTTACATGTCACATTTCACACTCTCATCTATATCATCACTGCTTACATGTCACATTTCACACGCTCATCTATATCATCACTGCTTACATGTCATATTTCACAATTGTAAAAATACACATACCCACACACTCACACACACGATATATTTCTGTGTGCTTGGCCAAATGTGTGTATTATATAATTCAACCTGCATTATAGAAGTTTATAATAAGCCAATGTATTTGTTATAGATATTTGTTTGAAAACGTCAACAAGGAAAATCAATACAGTACAATGATGTAGATTAGTTTAAGGCTTGATATAATAAAGAAAGAGTCTCAATGTTTCAGATGTTAGTCCTTTATCGGAAGATAGAAGGAGAGATAGAGGGAGAAATAGCGGGATAAATATAAAGATAAATGAGAGTAAGATGTTAGTCATTTATCGGAAGATAGAAGGAGAAATAGAAAGATGAGAGTAAGAAAAGATATTGTTGTTTTCTTACCATTGTCTTTTCTTCGATTAGCTTAATCCCTTCCAGAGATATATTGACTAGAATCTTTAGTTTGTGTTTACCAGAGCTTTTCACGGCCGCCTTTAACTTCTGCATTGTTTCCTGACACATCGCGTTACCTCGAAAATCAGCTACGTCAGACACCCCAATGAATTTCGCAGTGAAAAACAAACCTTTGCCTTCGAAACTGGCCGGGTCAGTTTTAATCTCTGAGAGAACATCAGTCAGTTGGTTGATTAGTTGGGAGAAAGGGTGTAATAAAAAAAAAAGAAAGAAATAAGCAAAACTGTGAAAAGATTTAAAATATATACATCCACACACATTTATACACATACATTCATATGAACGACCATATACACATATAAATATGCATACATACATACACATAAAAATATGTGTACATATATAAATAAATACATGCACACAAACATCCATATATACATACAGATATGAATATGAATACATAAGTTCCAATGCATGCATATATATATATATACATATATATATATGTATAGCATGGACGGGTGTTTGGAGACTATGGTGGTGACAGTGGTGGTGTTGGTGGAGTGGGAATGAGTAGAGAATATAAAGCAATAGCATCATTTTACGTCCCCTTTTCCCTGCTTGCAAGGGTGTAGATTAAAATTAAAGAATTAAGTACAATGAAGATTATGGGATATAAAATTATAGAGTATGGGGTTATGGAGTATGGAGCTGTGATAGCTAAGGGTGGTTGAATGTATGATAATGGTGAGGGTGGAAGTTATATTGGGTGAAAGAGTGGCAGGGTGGTGTTGCTGTTTTTCTAATCACAAGAAAAATCCATAGAAATGATTGAGAGCTGCTACTATCTAAGTGACTTAATTAGAAGTGGAGAAGGTGGTCTGAATGCATAATAGCTAGAACAAGTTTAGAGAGCTACTCCTACTGTTGACAACAAAAGTTTTCTCCCTATGTACAAAAGGAGGACTGTATGATGCTTGTGTGTGTAATACAAAGCTGCATGTTAGTGAAACATGAAAGTGACTGTAGAATATGTGCATAGGCTGGAGAGAAATAGAGCAACCATGCTTCGTTGGATGTGCAATGTAAATAGGCAAGAAAGATAGAGCTTGGATGAACAGGAGGAGAAACTGGATTTTAACAGGAATTTGAAGTAGTGTGCAAGATGCGAAAACTGTGCTGGTACGGACATGTGATGCACATGGATGATAGTCTCTGTGAAGAAGTGCCAGTAAATCCCAGTGGAGGGAAGCCACAGTAGAGGTAGACCAAGGAAAACCTGGGCAGAGTGGCAAGAGCTGATCTCAAATTGTTGAAACTCACAGGGATGTGCTGAGAAGAGCCCATTCAATTTATGCAAGCGTGGGAAAATGGATGTAAAACGTTGATGATGATGATACATATAGTTAAAAGATGTAGTCAAAAGAGAGAGCTCATATATTTCAACATGAATCCCACAAGTTTCATCAAGGGAGTCAACTCTGTGTAGTTGATGTTTCTGTTGTTTACTTAGTTGACATATAAATAAGAATGTGACAGATTCCCTCAGTAAATATTTACTATTAAATGAATATGTAAATTTAGGTCACCTGTTCCACCCTTGACTTGGTTGGAGCCCTCTCATGCATAACACTTATAGTGGACAATGGGATGGTGATGAATTCAAGTTGAAATAGAGAATATGACTAACCACTTCATTTTC
>OZ024740.1:21873607-21878607 GCA_964016885.1 Eledone cirrhosa
TCCAGATGATGAAACAGTCGTCAAGGTATCTCTTCCAAGATTTTTCAATGTACTTTCTAAAGTCAGTACTATATTTTTCCTCTATTTCTTGGTAGAGTTGTTGTTCTAAGTATCCCATTACAGAGTTCGCGTAAACGGGAGCAAACTTCGTTCCCATCGCTGTGCCTCTAATTTGGATGTAATTCTTTCCATTGAAGAAGAAAGTGTTGTTTTCCAGAATAAGTTTAACTGCGTCTAATATAAATGGCGCTGTGAATCTAATGGGAATCACTTCTCTATGTTTTTCCACCCAGTATTTAACCGCCTTTATTCCTAAATCATGTGTAATGTTGGTGTAAAGGCTTACCACATCAAAACTGAGTAGAAGTGAATTCGTTTCCGTGGTTTTGGGAAGATGGGACAGGAAGTCGATATCATCCCGGATGAAACTGGGTATGTGAATACATAGTGGTTTCAAAATAATGTCAACAAAATTGCTTAGACGGTGAGTGGGGCATGTTGGACCAGCTATAATAGGTCTAAGTTTTAAGTCTTTTGGGTGTAATAATTTAATGTACTCACTGTTTTGTTCTCTTACTGCCAGTTGTATTTCTTTTGACTTGTGAACTTTCGGTAGGCCATACAGGTTGCTGGGTTTCGGCTCAAAATTGGTGATGTAGTCTCTTTCCTTATCAGTAAATGAGTTGTGGTATTTTGAAGCCAGGTTGTTGATCTTCTTCATGATGTTGTGGTCTATATTTGACGGTATTTCATGATAGAATGTTGTGTCTTTCAGTTGTTCCTCAACCAAATCCTTGTAGTATTCAGTATCCATTATAACAACTGCACCCCCTTTATCTGCTTGTTTAATTATTATTGTTTTATCATTTTGTATACGTTTAAGTGCAGACATTTCTGATTTGTTAATGTTTGGCCTAACATTAGTATTATGTCTAAGAGGAAATTTAGACAGGATGTCAATGTATTGGTCGAGATAGATATTTCTTCCTTTTGGCGGAGTGAAATTTGATTTATTCTTTACTAGTGATTCATCACTCTCATTATTTTTATCAGCGAAGAATTCTACAAGACGTAATTTTCGACAGAATTCTTGGGTATCCTCCTTCAGTTCTTGGTGGTTGACTGTTGGAGTCGGTGTGAATTTCAGTCCTTTTGACAGAATTTGCATTTCATCATTGTCAAGATCTCTTTTAGATAAATTAATTATTTTAGGATCTACGTGTACAGCTGTTTTGGGTATGTTTCCTCCTGGAGTTTTTCTTTTTCCGGTTTTTGTTGTCCTGACGTTAAAAAATGAATTTTTCTCTGTTCAGGATTTATATTCCTGTTGGTGTTCGCTTGATGAACTTTTGGTCGTGATATTATATTTGGTTTCGTTATGTATTTTGTCCTATTTTTGGTATTCTGTATATTATTTTTCTTCCTGTTAGCATTATTTTTAACAATCTGGGAAAATGACCTAGGTTTGCTTTCAGGTTTAGATCGTTTTTTCGTCCAGTTTCTTGTGGGCAATCTCTGTTGAGATCTTGAGAGTGATCTGGTTATTCTACGTTTTGTTTCCACATTCCTTGTTGGTAGTCTCTGTTGAGATCTTGAGAATGATCTCCTGGTTTTACTACTTCTCATGGTCTGGTCAAAGGAATACCTATCGTGTTTGTGCTTTTTGTTCATGTTGTGTTCGATAGGGTGTTTTTGTAGAAAAAGCGAAGAGTTATTACCGTAGTTCTTCTTTGATTCAAGGTAAGGTGAGTGTTTGTGTTGGCACGTGTTCTGGCGTATGTTGTGTTGATGAGATTGTCCACTTTTAATGCTTTTTCTCAGGGTTCCAGAGTCTTTACCGTAATTTGCAGCATATTCATCGAGAAATAATTGTTTCTGCTGCCATACCTTTCTTGATTTGTTTTCTTCTTTTGAGATATCTCCGATCCATAGTTCTCGTAGTTTTTCAGCTATAATACCAGTCGTTAGCTTTGAAATTTCAACTTCAATTTGGTCATCAATAGCTTCATATTTGGCTTTGTAGCGGGATTGTTTACATTCAGAAATGGAGATGTCGGTCCTGAATTTTGTCAATGTAAGTTCCCATCGGAGTTTTGTTTCTTCTTCTGGTTCTCCTGCAATTTCTGTAATTAGGTATTTACGAGGGAGTATGGGTGCCGTTAGAGAGAGCCATTTCGAATGTGTTTCGACATATTTTTCGCATCTGTATGCTTTCCAGAAATTTTGTTTTCTTATGTTAAGGAATTTTTTCCATGTCTTCCACATTTCTTTTCTTATTCGATGTGTTTTGTTTTCCAAATTTCTTTCGTTTATTTCTGACATCCAAGGGGGTTGTGGTAGGCTTTCTCTTGTATCTTTGATAACTGTTGGTATAATTTCAGCTAAATTCTTAATTTCAGAGTTTATATGTTCAGTTATAAGTTTTCCGTCTGTAGATTGTTTTTCTATTTCCTTTAAAATAGAGGATTGTGTGTCCATCATCGTGATAAGTGTTGATAATTTCGATGATATCTCCTTTAGAATTCTTTCTGATTCTGTTGGTTTCATTTGTTGCTTTCCAGACATGTTGGCATATACACAATAGGAATATATATATAGATATAGATAGGTAAATATACACGGGTGTGTATGATTGTGTATAGAAGATTATATTAATAAGAGGAATTCCAACTTTGTCTGATTTACTCGTTTTATTTACAATCCTTTAAAATATATATAATGGTATTATAATGAAATAGTATGATAGAATATTAAATTCTAAGTGTTCAATTAACACTTAGAATTTAATATTCTATCATACTATTTCATTATAATACCATTATATATATTTTAAAGGATTGTAAATAAAACGAGTAAATCAGACAAAGTTGGAATTCCTCTTATTAATATAATCTTCTATACACAATCATACACACCCGTGTATATTTACCTATCTATATCTATATATATATTCCTATTGTGTATATGCCAACATGTCTGGAAAGCAACAAATGAAACCAACAGAATCAGAAAGAATTCTAAAGGAGATATCATCGAAATTATCAACACTTATCACGATGATGGACACACAATCCTCTATTTTAAAGGAAATAGAAAAACAATCTACAGACGGAAAACTTATAACTGAACATATAAACTCTGAAATTAAGAATTTAGCTGAAATTATACCAACAGTTATCAAAGATACAAGAGAAAGCCTACCACAACCCCCTTGGATGTCAGAAATAAACGAAAGAAATTTGGAAAACAAAACACATCGAATAAGAAAAGAAATGTGGAAGACATGGAAAAAATTCCTTAACATAAGAAAACAAAATTTCTGGAAAGCATACAGATGCGAAAAATATGTCGAAACACATTCGAAATGGCTCTCTCTAACGGCACCCATACTCCCTCGTAAATACCTAATTACAGAAATTGCAGGAGAACCAGAAGAAGAAACAAAACTCCGATGGGAACTTACATTGACAAAATTCAGGACCGACATCTCCATTTCTGAATGTAAACAATCCCGCTACAAAGCCAAATATGAAGCTATTGATGACCAAATTGAAGTTGAAATTTCAAAGCTAACGACTGGTATTATAGCTGAAAAACTACGAGAACTATGGATCGGAGATATCTCAAAAGAAGAAAACAAATCAAGAAAGGTATGGCAGCAGAAACAATTATTTCTCGATGAATATGCTGCAAATTACGGTAAAGACTCTGGAACCCTGAGAAAAAGCATTAAAAGTGGACAATCTCATCAACACAACATACGCCAGAACACGTGCCAACACAAACACTCACCTTACCTTGAATCAAAGAAGAACTACGGTAATAACTCTTCGCTTTTTCTACAAAAACACCCTATCGAACACAACATGAACAAAAAGCACAAACACGATAGGTATTCCTTTGACCAGACCATGAGAAGTAGTAAAACCAGGAGATCATTCTCAAGATCTCAACAGAGACTACCAACAAGGAATGTGGAAACAAAACGTAGAATAACCAGATCACTCTCAAGATCTCAACAGAGATTGCCCACAAGAAACTGGACGAAAAAACGATCTAAACCTGAAAGCAAACCTAGGTCATTTTCCCAGATTGTTAAAAATAATGCTAACAGGAAGAAAAATAATATACAGAATACCAAAAATAGGACAAAATACATAACGAAACCAAATATAATATCACGACCAAAAGTTCATCAAGCGAACACCAACAGGAATATAAATCCTGAACAGAGAAAAATTCATTTTTTAACGTCAGGACAACAAAAACCGGAAAAAGAAAAACTCCAGGAGGAAACATACCCAAAACAGCTGTACACGTAGATCCTAAAATAATTAATTTATCTAAAAGAGATCTTGACAATGATGAAATGCAAATTCTGTCAAAAGGACTGAAATTCACACCGACTCCAACAGTCAACCACCAAGAACTGAAGGAGGATACCCAAGAATTCTGTCGAAAATTACGTCTTGTAGAATTCTTCGCTGATAAAAATAATGAGAGTGATGAATCACTAGTAAAGAATAAATCAAATTTCACTCCGCCAAAAGGAAGAAATATCTATCTCGACCAATACATTGACATCCTGTCTAAATTTCCTCTTAGACATAATACTAATGTTAGGCCAAACATTAACAAATCAGAAATGTCTGCACTTAAACGTATACAAAATGATAAAACAATAATAATTAAACAAGCAGATAAAGGGGGTGCAGTTGTTATAATGGATACTGAATACTACAAGGATTTGGTTGAGGAACAACTGAAAGACACAACATTCTATCATGAAATACCGTCAAATATAGACCACAACATCATGAAGAAGATCAACAACCTGGCTTCAAAATACCACAACTCATTTACTGATAAGGAAAGAGACTACATCACCAATTTTGAGCCGAAACCCAGCAACCTGTATGGCCTACCGAAAGTTCACAAGTCAAAAGAAATACAACTGGCAGTAAGAGAACAAAACAGTGAGTACATTAAATTATTACACC
>OZ024740.1:21898607-21943607 GCA_964016885.1 Eledone cirrhosa
CCTATGATGTCTGCTAGGTTAGGAGTAGTAGAGAAGGATATTTTTATATTGTTCCTATTAAGAATTTTTCTATACCTATGGTTGGGCGGGAAGTTCTTCTCTAAGGCTTCGAAGAACATCCGGGGTATGTTGCAGGCCACACTCCGAGAGTAGGGGGGGGGTGGAACCATAGGACGTTACGGTGGCGATTACGTGTCCTTGTACTTTTGCTACGGGTGGTTCTATCTAAGTGACCGCTCTTATGTGTGTTAATGCGCAGTCGCCCGTTCGGTGCCCCTTTCACTTTATGCTCGGGTGCACTCTTTCTACCTCTTCCATGTTTATGTACACGAAGATGTTGGTTGGAAGGCGTTGGTAGTAGGCCGTCGCCTTTGTTGGTTTTGTAATAGGGGTATAGTTTGAGTAATCTACAGTGTTCATCGTCGCCGGGGACGTGATCTTTGGTGCGGTTATCTATTCTATTATATCCGACTTCAACGAGGTCGCGGTGTGATCGGTTATAGGTATGGCTTACTATAACGTTAGTTTTATGAGGGGGGTGGTTTCTAGAGCTAGCGTTAGGGATGTAGGAAATTCCTCGGTTAAAGCCGGCGCTTATCAGGGCCCTATTGTAGTAATCAGCCGCTTGGTTGAAGATATCATCATTGGCGGATAGCCTCGAGATTCTATGTGAGATACTATAGACTATGGAGTTGAGAGTCTGCTTAGGGTGGTTGGAGGCATAATTAATATAAGAGAGGCACTCCCCAGGCTTATGGTATGGCTTGTATAAGCCCGTACTCAACTCCAGGAAGTTGATAACACTGTGGTTGAGGTCCATAGTTACGGATAGGCCGTATGACTTAAAGAACCTGTGTATATGTTTGTTAAGGTTCTCTATCCTACGGGGGCTATGGTTCCTAACGGTAAACAGGGCGTCGTCCCTATATACACCTCCTTGTAGGGCCGGTATTTCTTCCCTAAGCTTATGTAGGAGGTATATCCCGACCAGGTCAGTTGCTTGCGCTGAGTCACAGCACGCCAAGACACAGCACCTCGACACAGACGCGCCTACACCTGACAATAACTATATCGGCCTTAACAACTCCCTGGCAGCATCCAATAGTGTTGGCAACGGCATCCGCAGACGCAACCAGAATGACCGCGAAATGACTGGGGAACATGCAGAACATGACGTGCGGAATAACAATCGCACCACCCCGCGTGCTGTGGGTTGTAATTGTGCTAACGACAACTGCGGTAGCGTAGGTAACAACGTAGGCAGCAACAATGATAGCCTTACCGTGGGAAATAGACGAAACCGCGACAGAAATTGCAACTGCCGCGACAGAGGGCGCTGCCCCCTTAGAGGATACTGCTTGACTGATAGGGTTATATATAGATGCACTATTACTAGCCACAATAGCGTTAAACATTATATAGGGGCCACCTCCGGCCCGTTCAAAATTAGGTTTCGAACACATCTCCACTCTTTCACAAATAGAAAACTAAGGCACTCCACTTCGTTCGCGGACTACATCACATCACTAAAGGACTTAAACATCAGCTTCTCCACGCACTGGGAGATTGTCGGCAGGGCTGCACCGTACAACTTCAAGAGGAAATGCGATCTTTGCCTCATGGAGCTCTACTACATCATAACTGCACCCCACGAGCTCATCAACAGCAGAGCTGAAACAGCGATAAGTTGTACACATCGCTTAAAAATATCCTTCTTCAGATGGGTTAAGGATGAAGAGTGAAATAGTACACTGGATCTCCCTGCAATAAGTCTTAACACCCCGGCTGACAGGCGCTGAAAAATAACACCCAGGAAACAATCCTTGCATACCAGACCCAGCCTCAGACAAACGGTATGCGGCATAAAAAAAAAAAAAAAATTGTCCGGGAAAGACTGCCCTAACACCGGCCAGAGTTACCTCCCTTGACCTGCTGCAAAATCAAAACAAGATATTTTTGCGACCAATGAACCTTGATGTGGATTTAACCCCAAAAACTCTTTCCGGGCAATATAAGGAACACTTGTGATTATTTATGCCCCTGAGAAGCCCAACTGGGCGAAACGTACGTAGGTGATATTTTAAATAAACATGTTTTAAAGGTCTATTCTCCGATTTTTTACTTTCCCACGTGTTTACGGTCTGCTAACTCTCTAGCCCACTAAATATTAACACTTCGAATATTTAATACTGCCGGCACTAGTATCGAGCACCTTTGGCATACGCTACTTGGCAAATAACTATATGTATCACCTATCCCCCCTTTTTTTCTCTTTCTCGATACGTAAATACTATATATACGTATATATATATACATATATATATATATACATATATACATATATTTACATATATATATATATACATATCTATATATTTACATATATATATATATACATATCTATATATACATATATATATATATACATATATATATATATATATATATACATATATATATATATACATATATATATATACATATATATATATACATATATATATATACATATCTATACATACATATATATATATACATATCTATACATATATATATATACATATATATATATACATATCTATACATATATATATATACATATATATATATACATATATACATTTATATATATACATATCTATATATATACATATCTATATATATACATATCTATATATATACATATCTATATATATACATATCTATATATATACATATCTATATATATACATATCTATATATATACATATCTATATATATACATATCTCTATATATACATATCTATATATATACATATCTATATATATATACATATCTATATATATACACATATCTATATATATACATATCTATATATATATATATCTATATATATACATATATATACATATATATACATCTATATATATACATATATATACATATATATATATACATATATATATATATATACACATATATATATACATATCTATATATATACATATATATATATATATATACATATATATATATACATATCTATATATATACATATATATATATATATATATATATATATATATATATATACATATCTATATATATGCAAATAACCTAACTATCTGTAACACTAACTTCAAAAAACGTGACAATCACTTGATCACCTACAGATCGGGCGAACACACAAGCCAGGTAGATTATATCCTTACCAGAAGACGTGACAGAGTGTCTGTTGTTAACACTAAATCCCTCCCCCATGAAGAATGCACCTCCCAACATAGACTGATAATTAGTGACCTCATAGTCAGGACGAGACGTACTAGACAGCAGTAGAGGACTATCCTCAGGAGAAAAATATGGAAGCTAAAGGACCCCACAGCCAGAAATAAATTTCAAAGCATATTACTTGATGCTTTCGACAGTAAGGAAGAGCAATTAGAGCCGTATAATATAGAGGAACAGTGGGAATTCCTGAAAGCAAACCTGCTGACGGCGGCAGACAAAGTCTGTGGCTGGAGCAGGCCTGTAGGTAGGAGGAGAGTAACATGGTGGTGGAACAGTAAGGTGGAGGAGTCAATTAAGGCCAAAAAGCAGGCTTGGAAAGTATGGCGGGATGGGGGAAGTAGAGAAGACTATCAAGTGGCCAGGAGGGAAGCTAGGAGACAAGTGTACTTCGCAAGAAGGGAAGCAGAGGAAAGAAAGTTCAAGCATGTTCTACAACGCGAGGACCAAAAACGTGAGGTGTTCAGGATTGCTAGGCAATGTGTCAAGGAAAACCATGATATTGTCGGGGAGAAGTGTGTACTTAATGATGAAGGCGTACTTGCCATCACTGACGCCGATAAGAAGGTAGCTTGGAAGAGTCACTACGAAAGGCTTCTAAATGAGAATAAATGGGAGAAAGACAGTCTCCCCCACATCGACCCAATAGATGGACCAGCAGTGTTAGTCGAAGGTAGTATAATAAGTAAGGCAATCAAAGATATGAAGACGGGTAAGGCGGCTGGGCCTTCGGAAAGAGTTGCTGAGATGCTGAAAGCCTCTGGAACGGTGGGACACACCATGGTCTCCCAGATAGTAAACCAAGTCATACAGAATGGGGTTGTTCCGAAGAGCTGGCGAAGCAGCATCATCGTTAACTGTTACAAGGGTAAAGGAGATGCCCTAGATAGGTGTAACTATAGAGGCATTAAATTAATCGACCAGGTCATGAGGGTCACAGAAAAAGTAATAGCGCAACTAATCAGAGAGAGAATTGATCTAGATGAAATGCAGTTCGGGTTTGTGTCAGGCAAAAGTACCACAGACGCTCTTTTCATTGTACGACAACTACAGGAGAAATACCTAGCTAAAAGTAAACCCCTATACTTAGCTTTTGTTGACTTGGAGAAAGCCTTCGACAGAGTCCCCCGTTCCATTATCTGGTGGGCTCTTAGAAAACTAGGTGTTGACGAATGGCTTGTCAGAGCTATACAAGCCATGTATAAAGAAACAGTCAGCAAGGTTAGAATTAACAACGAATATAGTGAAGAGTTTAGCGTAAAAGTTGGTGTCCATCAGGGCTCTGTTCTTAGCCCCCTACTATTTATTATTGCCCTTCAGGCCATAACAGAGGTGTTCAAGACCGGCTGCTCATGGGAACTCCTATACGCAGATGATCTAACGCTCATAGCTGAATCAATGACCGAACTAGAGAAGAAACTCCAAACATGGAAGCACGGCCTAGAATCAAAAGGCCTTAAAATTAACCTGGCTAAGACTAAAGTTCTAGTTTGTAGGAAAGAAAATAAGGTGGCGGTCCCTTCCGGGAAATGGCCATGCTCAGGGTGTAGGAAAGGCGTAGGTAGAAATTCCATTTTATGTCCCCAATGCAAAAGTATGGGTGCATAAAAGATGTAGTGGGATCACAGGTAAGCTAACTAAGAACATAGATTTTACATGTGGCCGGTGCTCTGGTGCAATAAGTAGCAGCAAGTGCCCACAAAATACTAGCTCTTTCAATTGCGCAGAGGGTTCTATAGAAATAGTGGACAGCTTCCGTTACCTGGGTGACAAAATCAGCAGTGGGGGTGGGTGCTCTGAAAGTACTGTAGCTAGAGTCAGAACTGGATGGAAAAAGTTCAGAGAGCTTATACCACTATTAGCCGCTAGAGGGTTCTCCCTAAAAATGAAAGGCAGGTTATACGATGCCTGCATACGAACAGCAATGCTGCACGGCAGTGAGACCTGGGCATTGTGTGCAGAGGATATACGCAGACTAGAGAGGAACGAAGCTTGCATGCTCCGCTGGATGTGCAATAGTAATATTAAACGTGAACGGCTAAGCATAAACGAACTAAGGAAAAAATTAGAAATAAGAGGGATCAGATGTTGTTTACTCGAGAGAAGGCTACGTTGGTATGGTCACGTGATGCGCATGAAAGACGACAGCTGTATAACAAAGTGCAGGGCAATAAAGATAGACGGTAGCCACGGAGTAGGCAGACCCAGAAAAACCTGGGACGACATGATAAATTCCGACCTCACACGCTTACACCTCTCCAAGACAATGTCACTGGACCAAGACCTTTGGCGGTACTCAGTAATAGAGAAGACCCGCCTTACCTAAATACAAAGTAAAAACCTACTACAGTCAGTAGGCATCTCTATCAAAACACACCCCTGTCCCACCACCTCCACCCCATCCACACCGCCCCTTTCAATGTAAAGTTATGTTGGTGCCACAATATCCAGGCCGAAACAAATGAGATCCTGTAGGTGTCACGACAAAAAAACACACAGTCCACGCTGTAAATGTGGCCGTGTAGGCAACACGGTAAAAACCTCCCAGCCCCCTACTGTAAATGTGGTTGGTGTTAGGAAGGGCATGCAGCTGTAGAAAACCCGCCAGACAGTCCACGCTGTAATGTGGCCGTGTAGGCAACACGGTAAAAACCTCCCAGCCCCACACTGTAAATGTGGTTGGTGTTAGGAAGGGCATCCAGCTGTAGAAAACCCGCCAGACAGTCCTATGCGAGCAAGACAATCACTCTTGCCTCAAGTGGGACTACCCCCGTCCAAACCCATGCAAGCGTGGTACATGGACGTTAAACGATGACGATGTTGATGATGATGATATATATATATCAGAATGGAGGCAGTAAAAACCAGTTAGACTATTACTCACCAGAGTACTTGATACTTGGGGTAGTAGAGTGGGTAATATAAAAAATTCAGGACCCCAATGGCTGAGCTCCAGCCGTTTCAACAGCTAGATCCAAACTGAAGCACCGGTATTCATGTGGCGGGAATCTAGCTGGTCTCCTCCAGGGGTATAGTCCATATATTGGCAGACAGTCTGTGTATAAATCATCTTTAAAGTTCTCTTGTTTTTTGTTTTTTCTCAGGGAGTAGTCAGTTATTGGAGGGGAGTACATTTATTCAAATGTACGTCTTCATTAAGATGGCTGTTTTAGTCCTTCTTTATCGCGATAAACGTCTTAAATTATCTTTGATAAATCAAAGATAATTTAAGACATTTGTTTAGTTAAAACAGCTATCTTAACTGTTGTGTCTACATTAATGCTTCTCTCCTAAGCACGATGTACAGAGTAGAGTGTCACGTTCACATGCGTGTGCGCACACGTTGAGTCCAAGGTCTTATTGGACAGGCGAGCCAATCAATATGAAGACTGTGTCTGATTGGCCGATGAGTGGCCAATAAGTGGCTGGAACGTGTTACGCATAATGAAAGAAAGGGAATAAATACGGATAGGCGAGAATAGGAGAGAAGCATTAATGTAGACACAACATTAACGAAGACGTACATTTGAATAAATGTAACGCCCCCCCCCCCCCCTTCAATAACTGACTACTTCCCGAATATATATATTTAAGGCCAGTTACAACAATGGCGCCATACCTGGTACCTATGTTTTGTTAGCCCTGAAGACCAACTTGTTCAAACTGTGCTGATAAAAAAATAATCCAGTTCATTTTCATCAGCACAGTTTGAACAAGTTGGTGTTCAGGGCTGAAACATAGGTACCAGGTATGGCACTGTTGTAGTAACTGGCCTTATAATTATATATATATAAGTTTATCCCAAGTTCAATCGGGGATAACCACAGTAAGTGAGGTACCCAATACAAAACAGCGTATAAATACTTAATATTGAAAGGCTTCTACAGGACTAGAACTGTTTCATTCTGGAGAAATTATCAGGAAGGCTTGATGATTTCTCCTGAATGAAACAGTTCTAGACCTGTAGAAGCCTTTCTACATTAAATATATATAATATATAAAAAATGTTAGGACGTTTTGGAAGCCTCAACAATGCAGATGGGTAAATCTCTGGGTAACAGAATCCGGTGGTGAAGAGAGAGATGTAAGGAAATGTAGAATGAGATGTATAGTGTGTAGAGGAACGTAGGAAAGAGCGTAAAAAATAAAAATAATAACACGAGATAGAGTTACCTTGGGAGAGATTTAATTATCCCTATATTTCGGATTTCGCATCCATCAACTGGGGGGTTTTCCGAGGGGGAAAGTTATCTGTCGGAGAGGAACGGTATGTGGCCTCTGTTGTCCGGCGTTTGTGTGTAATATTATATATATATATAAATTTTGAGTATATGTTGGTTGTTTACAAACACCTCAGTATGCAGATTGGAGCACTCAACGAAGTATGCAGGTTGGTTTGTTTACTCCGGAGTAATGTAAAATAAAATAAGTAAGTCAAATATGTAAAATTTGGTTTCGTCTTTTATAAATTATAAATTTACTGCAATATATATTTCGGTGACAGCTATTATTGGCTGTGATCTCTTCTGGCAGTCTGAATTGGTGTGGAAAAGACAAGTAAACATGTTGTTGAAGTGTGTTTCACTCTGTCAATACATCGATATGTCCAGCTCCTGAGTGTGTTGTTAGTCCTCGAGGAACTGGAATCATATGATTCCAGTTCCTCGGAGGACCAACAATTCGGACTGCCTGAAGAGGTCACAGCAAATAATAGCTGTCACCGAAATATATATATAGAGTAAATTTATAATTTATAATAAACGAAGCCAAATTTTACATATTTGACTTACTTAATTTATTTTATATATATATATATCATCATCATCATTTCATTTTATGTCCACTTTTTCCCTGCTTGCAAGGGTGGGACGGGAATTGATTCTGGCTTGATTTCTACAGCTGGATGCCCTTCCTAACACCAACCTCATTTACAGTGAGTGCTGGGTGCTTTTTTGCCGTGGCACCTCCACGACCACTTTGCAGTGGAATGATAGGGACCGCAGTTCCTATCATCTCATTTCTACAGCTGAGTAAACTGGAGCAATGTGAAATAAAGTGTCTTGCTCAAGGAAACAACACATCACCCGGTCTGAGAATTGAACTCACAACCTTTCAATTGCAAGGCCAATGCTCTAACCACTAAGCCATGTGCCTCCATATATATATATATATCATCATCATTTTACGTCCACTTTTCCCTCCTTGCAAGGGTTAGACAGGTCCTATTCAGCACAGCATCTCTCCACTTATCACTGTCCTTCGTCATCTCCTCGGTGAGTTTCAGCGATCTGAGGTCTGCTCTGACCACCTCCGCCCATGTTTTTCGTGCTCTACCTCTTCTGCGTCTTCGCTCCACTGGGACTTCCTGGCACTTCTTCACCCATCGGTCATCCTCCATGCGCATCACATGTCCATACCATCTCAGCCTTCTCTCCTGCACACCACAACTTATCCCTCTTATACCTAGTTTCTTTCTCAACTCGTCTATGCTTGGTTGTTCACGCACATTGACATTGCACATCCAAATGAGCATACTTGCTTCATTTCTCTCCAACCATCGCATATCTTCTGTAGCTGCTGCCCATGTCTCACTACCATGCAGCATCGCGCATCTCACACAGGCATCATATAACTGTCCTTTCATACGCAGGGAGAAACCCTTCTTTTTCAACAGAGGAAGCAGCTCCCTAAACTTCTTTCAACTCGTCCTTATTCTAGATACGATGGCCTCGGAACACCCCCCTCCCATGCTAATCTGATCACCTAGGTACTGGAAGCTATCAACCACCTGCATTGGAAAAATGAGTCTATCACAGCGATTATTACTGCCAACTTTCCCTGTACATCTACTGCATACATAGTTTTCCCTACCTGTTAGTTTTCCTGCTATCCCACTACTTTTCTTGTGTACCCAAGATCAGCATTGCGTACATTTTATGGAATTTATGCCAGTTCCTTTCCTACATATCGAATATGGCCATTTCCCTGATGGAATCAGAGTATTGTCCTCTCTTCTACTTATCAACACTTTTGTTTTAGCTCTCAGGCCTCTTGATTCCAACTGCTGTTTCCATAGCCAGAATTTATTCTCTAGCTCCTCTACTGATTCTGCTATAAGAACCAGATCATCAGCATAGAGAAGTTTCCATGGGCAGCCAGTCTTAAACTCCTCTGTTATGGCTTGGAGGACTATAATAA
This sequence comes from Eledone cirrhosa, assembly GCA_964016885.1. Taxonomy (NCBI): domain Eukaryota; kingdom Metazoa; phylum Mollusca; class Cephalopoda; order Octopoda; family Eledonidae; genus Eledone; species Eledone cirrhosa. The sequence goes on from OZ024740.1 coordinate 21,908,071, forward strand.
ACAAGAGTGGGCCGAGGACAGAACCTTGATGTACAATTACTTGTATCTGGAATTCCTCACTAAACTCCATTCCTATTCTCACTTTACTGACAGCACCCCTGTACATAGCTTGTACTGTCCTCACAAGCCATTCCTCAACACCTAGTTTCCTTAGGGACCACCAGGTGACAGATCAGAATACCCTATCAAAGGCCTTCTCTAGGTCAACAAAAGCTAAGTATAGTGGCTTATTTTTCTCTAAGAACCTCTCTTGTAGTTGCCTCACTATGAAGAGGGCATCTGTTGTACTTTTCCGAGGCACAAAACCAAACTGCATCTCATCTAAATTGACCCTTTCTCTAATCAGTTGCGCTAATATTCTCTCTGCCACTTTCATAACCTGATCCATCAGCTTTATGCCCCTATAATTGCTCCTCTCTAGAGCATCCCCTTTACTTTGGTAGCAATTTATGAGAATACTACTGCACCAGTCTTTGGGTATGACACCACCATATATAGCTTGATTAATGATGCGTGCAACTAGTTTAGTGCCTACTTCTCCTGAAGTACAGGTATAGATTGAAGGTACCCATTTACATGTGTTGTATTGAAGCGAATAAGTATGTGTCTAATCTGGAAGTTTACATAACATTAGCTATTGAGTATGCTGAGATGCAACTGGTACTAACAGTGAAACCCATGCTAGTCCTCCCAACTTATATATATATCAATGATATTAATAGATGAAACTATATTTATATAACCATATTTATTTTATTATATATATTTCAAGGGTACCAAAATTTTGGTACAATCTCATCAGATAAAATACAAAAATTGTTTTACAGACAGTGACATATTCAAAACATTAAGTTCTAGTTTTGAATATGTCTAATACAATTTTTGTATTTTATCTGATGAGAGCGTACCAAAATTTTGGTACGCTTGAAATATATATAATAAAATAAATATGGTTTTATAAAGATAGTTTCCATTTATTAATATCTTTGATATTATACTCCAGAAGAATAATGTAAAGTGCTTCTAATCTGTTATAAACTAAATTTGTTGAATAATCAACAAATTAATAACTCATTGCTTATATATATATATATATATGAAGTGAAACTGATCAGTAAAAGCAATTGGAATAGGTAAATATTTAAATTATATTTTTTAATTTATTTTAAAAAATTGTTTGAATCTTGCTTGCTCCGCTTACCTCAATATATATATATATATATATATATTTATAAATATATATATATATATATATATTTATAAATATATATATATATATATATATATTTATATATATATATATATATATATATATATATATATGGTTGACATTAGGAAGGAAATCCAGCTGCAGAAACCAAGCCCAAATCAGTTCTGTATGAACAAGGCATGGTCACCTGACCTGGCATTTCTTACAAGACAACTCGTCTAACCCATGCTTACTTGGAAAAATGGATGTTAAACGGTGATGATGATGATGACATATATATAGTTTCAGAATAAAGGAACAAAGAGTCAGTGCTGCATCATAACATATTCAATAACATATTACATATGTTTCACTGTCGATCAGCTCAAGGAATGATCTATTATTGATCGAAGTTGACTCTGGAATCAAAAGATCCTCAGATATGTCTCAGTATGTAAGTCCATCTCTGATTTTGTATGAATTTTTCCACTAGCTTGCACCTATACACACACTATATAAGAGAGAGAGAGAGAGAGAGAGAGAGAGAGAGAGAGAGAGAGAGAGAGAGAGAGAGACCCAATATATTTCTTCTCTTCTTCATATACATAGAATTTTTTTCCACTGCAACACTGCTCCTTGCCTTCCATTTAATCCTTCATTCTTCTTCAATACCACACACACTCTCTCTCTTAGACATTTTTATCCCCCTCCTCTCACCTACTGACACAAAGAAGGAAAGTGAAACTGAGTAGATATGAGTCAAGGTGCTGTTGGAGAGGTGGTGGTGGTGGGTAGGGTAGTGGCGGGGATAGTGAAGTGGAGTGGTAATGATGGTGGTGGTGGTAGGGTAGTGGTGGTGGCTGGGTAGTGGTGGTGGTGGATAGGGTAGTGGTAATGATGGTGGTGGTGGTAGGGTAGTGGTGGTGACTGGGTAGTGGTGGTGGTGGATAGGGTAGTGGTAGAGTAGTGGTGGTGGTGGTGGGTAGTGGTGGTGGTGGTGGGTAGTGGTGGTGGTGGTGGGTAGTGGTGGATAGTGTAGTGGTAATGATGGTGGCAGTGGTAGGGTAGTGGTGGTGACTGGGTAGTGGTGGTGGTGGATAGGGTAGTGGTAATGATGGTGGCAGTGGTAGGGTAGTGGTGGTGGTGGATAGGGTAGTGGTAATGATGGTGGCAGTGGTAGGGTAGTGGTGGTGGTGGATAGGGTAGTGGTAATGAGGGTGGCAGTGGTAGGGTAGTGGTGGTCGTGGATAGGGTAGTCGTAATGATGGTGGCAGTGGTAGGGTAGTGGTGGTGACTGGGTAGTGGTGGTGGTGGATAGGGTAGTGGTGGGATAGTGAAGTGGTAATGATGGTGGCAGTGGTAGGGTAGTGGTGGATAGGGTAGTGGTGGATAAGATGGTGGTGATGATGATGCTGATGATAGGGTAATAGTTGAGGTGGTGGTTAGGAGCATGGGTAGTGGTGGTGGTGAATATGGAGGTGAAGGGTTGGTGGGGAGGGTGGTGGGAGATAAGGGGGGATAGTGTACTGCAGTAACAAGTAGAAAACACACATACATACATGTGCACACACACACACACAGATGCACACTCACTCATACACATCTCTCCCCACACACACACTCACACACACACTGATACACACACACACACAGAAGCTGGGTGGCATTGAGAATGGTGAGGTGGGTAGCAGTGAAAGAGAGGTAAGGGGAAGTTGTTTGAGATTGAAATAAACCTGTTAAGATAAACATACACATACACACTTGCATACATATACACATACACATACACACAGACTTACATACACACAGACATACATACACACTTACACATATACACTTACACACACACATACAATTACACATACAATTACACACACATTTACACATATGCACACACAAACACATCTACATGCACACACAAACATATCCATACACACACACATACACTTACTCTTACACACACACACTGACACACATACATGTACTTACACACACCTATCTCTCTCCCCTGAACAGCTGTCTACTGTGACCTAGCCTGGAATCTGGACTGCTGTTGGGGAAAACATCAAAATCAGCAGCATCATTAACATCATCACCACCATCATCATCATTACCATCACTATCATCATCATCATCGCCATCACTATCATTGCCACCATCATCATCATTATCCTCACCCCCACCATCACTATCATCACCCCATCACCCCCACCACCATCATCACCATCATCCCTATCTAAATTTATTTTATTCACTATAAAATTTATGAAAATTGTAGCTATTTTTAGAAAAGATTTGCTATTGTTGGTGTAGAAGTGATCACCATCTTGTTTACATTTGTGATGTTTGAAGTTAAATTTAAGGACCACTACAGCCCTAGAACTCCACTAACTAATAACCCAAACTGACCTTATAATTTAAGGACCACAACAGCACTAGAACTTCACTAACCAGTAACCCAAACTGACCTTATAATTTAAGGACCACAACAGCACTAGAACTTCACTAACCAGTAACCCAAATTGACCCTTGACCTTATAGGACACATGGCAATTTTCTGAGACAATCTTTTGAGAAACAAAATACATCTTATATGCCATCAATGTGTGTGTAAATGTGATGGTGGGTGACTGGTCAGAAGATTTATGGTGGCTCTGTTTAATGGTATTTCTGGGAAATTTGTTAGGAATTAGGAATTGTTTCTACTTTTAGCACAAGGCCAGCAATTATGTCAGTGTATTACTGGTACTTTATTTTAAGGATGAAAGGTAAAGTTAACTTCGGCAGGATTTGAACTCAGACCATAAAGGGCCGTAACTCTTTGCTGCAAAGCATGGAGTCAGACCTTCTACCGATACTGTCAATCCACCGCCCTAGGAATTAATAATAATAATAATTGTTTCTACTTTATGTACAAGGCCAGCAATTTGAAAGGGAGGGGAAAGTTGATTAAATCGACCCCATTGTATTATTGGTACTTTATTTTTATCGACCCTTTAAGGATGAAAGGCAAAGCTAAACTCAGTGAGATTTTAACTCAGAATGCAAAGGGCTGTAACTCTATGTTGTGAAATAATTGTTTCTACTTTTGGCACAAGGCCAGCAATTACCCAGTACATTACTGGTACTTTATTTTATCGACCCCGTAAGGATGAAAGGCAAAGTTAATCTCGACGGGATTTGAACTCAGATCATAAAGGGACGTGCTGGAAAGCATGGCGTCCGACTCTCTACCGATACTGCCAATCAATGTATAAATGCCAGGAAAATGAAGTGTATGAGTCATGATGTACACACATACACATGTGTGTGTATGGAGGGGGAATATCAGGTGTAGTGTTGGTGAATCTCGGGAAGCATGGAACTTTTGAAGGATGCAGTGTCTCAAAAGCTAACAACCGATGCAGGTGTTTGTTCCATTTTTAAGCAACTCTGAGAGTGAAATGATTCTGTAAGTCATTAGGAATAGATGAGCTCTTCTACCTGCTCCCTCTTCTCCCTTACTTTCTCTATTTAATCTTTCATTTTTGTTATTTCTTTCTATCTTATTATTTTATTCGCTTTCATTTCTTTGATTAAAAGTTCTAAAGATTTAAAAATAAAGTTCTCCCAATTGATAGATCACAGCTCTGATACTATGGACATGTGGTTAGATAACATCCATGAGTTTGGCTGGTCTCACTTGGGTATCTAGCCAGATCAGTTGGAGATGGTTGCTTCTGACAGGACCCACTGGCAAACTCTTCCCCTATGACCCTCTCAGGAATAAGTGGGCGAAGAAGATCTTTCTAAAATCTCACTTTACCATCTTAACCCTTTCATGACTGCATTTCTAATGAAATACACATTATTTTAATTAATTAATGAAGAATTTTGAAGGATTTACTAATAGGCACAATGCCAGCAATTTTGGGGAGAGGAAATTCAATTAAATCAACTTGCGTGCATGACACATAAAGTACCAGTCACATACTGGCGTCAATTTAATTGACTTTCCCCTCCCCAAAATTGCTGGCCATGTGCCTGAGTAACCAATATTTATTTCATTACTAAAATAGTACCCAATTGTAAGGTTCTGATATAAAATTATGTAGGAAGATTTTAATTTAAATTGGAAACCTTTAAAGTGGGTGGTTTTATTTCGTAGAACCAGAGCAGGTTTTGGCCAGGTTGGTAACTAAAGGCTTAAATAATAAAAATAATTATTATTGAGTACAGTGATCAGGTGCACTACAACTCATCAAAGGTTCATGTATAGTAAATAGAATAATGTATAAATGTCAGGAAAGTAAACAGTGTATGAGTCATGATTTACACACAGATATCTTTGTGTGTATGGGGGGGGGGGGGAATACCAGGTGTAGTGTTGGTGAATTTCAGGAAGTATGGACGTTTTGAAGGATGCAGTGTCCTGACAGCTAACAACTGATGCTTCAGAAACTGAGTGTGAAAACATGTTCCAAAAGAACATTAGATAATGTAGTTCCTGACTTACCATAACACAGGATACATACAGCTAGAATGCCTTTGATCATAGATATGCTTGATCAAAGATGACCTAGGGTTAAACAACAGTGAGAACCTGTTTAACAAGCCATCATATGGTTACATTGACCTGCCTGAAACAACAGCAATTGTCTTACCTTTCTTTTTGTTTCCTTTCTGTACAGACATTGTTCTCTGGTGCAGCAGGTTGGTTCAATCTGAAACCCTGCAAAACCACAAGAAAATACATCAGTATCATCAGCAATAGCATTATCATACCAAACACCTTTATGAGGTGGTATATTGCCAGAATCGGTAGAGCGTCGGACACCCTGCTCTGTGCCATAGAGTTACAGCCCTTTACGTTCTCAGTTCAAATCCCACCAAGGTTAGCTTTGCCTTTCATCCTTACGTGGCTGATAAAATAAAGTACCAGTGACACACTGGAGTTGATTTAATCGACTTCACCTTCCCCTTCAAATTGTTGGCCTTGTTCCTCATGTAGAAACAATTATTATTATCGTTTTCTCTTTATTGGCCACAAGGGCCATCATATAGGGGACAATACAAAGAACAGGGATAATAATAATAATAATTGTTTCTACTTTTTGGCACAAGGCCACCAATTATCCCAGTGCATTACTGGTACTTTATTTTATCGACCCCGTAAGGATGAAAGGCAAAGTCAACCTCGGCGGGATTTGAACTCAGATTGTTAAGGGACGTAACTATGCTGGAAAGCATGGTGTCCGACCCTCTACCGATACTGCCAATCCACCGCCTTATATAATAATAATAATAATAATAATGGTTTCTGATTTAGGCACAAGGCCAGCAGTTTGAAGGGGGAGGGGGGAAGTCGATTAAATCGACCCTAGTGCATTACTGGTACTTTATTTTATCAACCCCGTGAGGATGAAAGGCAAAGCTAACCTTGGTGGGATTTAAACTGAGACAGTAAAGGGCCGTAACTCTATGCCACAAATCATGTTGTCCGACCCTCTACCGATTCTGGCAATCCGCCGACCTAATAATAATATCTAGGCATTTACCCCTCCCCCATCATCTAACATAACATAAGACCCTGTGTCTACCCCCAATATAGGGGTAGATATGTGGAGGGTAGGTGGGTGCTGGGAACATAAGACCCTGTGTCTACCCCCAATATAGGGGTAGATATGTGGAGGGTAGGTGGATGCTGGGAACATAAGACCCTGTGTCTACCCCCAATATAGGGGTAGATATGTGGAGGGTAGGTGGGTGCTGGGAACATAAGACCCTGTGTCTACCCCCAATATAGGGGTAGATATGTGGAGGGTAGGTGGATGCTGGGAACATAAGACCCTGTGTCTACCCTCAATATAGGGGTAGATATGTGGAGGGTAGGTGGGTGCTGGGAACATAAGACCCTGTGTCTACCCCCAATATTGGGGTAGATATGTGGAGGGTAGGTGGGTGTTGGGAACATAAGACCCTGTGTCTACCCCCAATATTGGGGTAGATATGTGGAGGGTAGGTGGGTGTTGGGAACATAAGACCCTGTGTCTACCCCCAATATAGGGGTAGATATGTGGAGGGTAGGTGGGTGCTGGGAACATAAGACCCTGTGTCTACCCCCAATATAGGGGTAGATATGTGGAGGGTAGGTGGGTGTTGGGAACATAAGACCCTGTGTCTACCCCCAATATAGGGGTAGATATGTGGAGGGTAGGTGGGTGCTGGGAACATAAGACCCTGTGTCTACCCCCAATATAGGGGTAGATATGTGGAGGGTAGGTGGGTGCTGGGAACATAAGACCCTGTGTCTACCCCCAATATAGGGGTAGATATGTGGAGGGTAGGTGGGTGTTGGGAACATAAGACCCTGTGTCTACCCCCAATATAGGGGTAGATATGTGGAGGGTAGGTGGGTGCTGGGAACATAAGACCCTGTGTCTACCCCCAATATAGGGGTAGATATGTGGAGGGTATGTGGGTGCTGGGAACATAAGACCCTGTGTCTACCCCCAATATAGGGGTAGATATGTGGAGGGTATGTGGGTGCTGGGAACATAAGACCCTGTGTCTACCCCCAATATAGGGGTAGATATGTGGAGGGTAGGTGGGTGCTGGGAACATAAGACCCTGTGTCTACCCCCAATATAGGGGTAGATATGTGGAGGGTAGGTGGGTGCTGGGAACATAAGACCCTGTGTCTACCCCCAATATAGGGGTAGATATGTGGAGGGTATGTGGGTGCTGGGAACATAAGACCCTGTGTCTACCCCCAATATAGGGGTAGATATGTGGAGGGTAGGTGGGTGCTGGGAACATAAGACCCTAACTGTGTCTACCCCCAATATGGGGGTAGATATGTGGAGGGTAGGTGGGTGCTGGGAACATAAGACCCTGTGTCTACCCCCAATATAGGGGTAGATATGTGGAGGGTAGGTGGGTGTTGGGAAATAAGACCCTAACTGTGTCTATCCTCAATATAGGGGTAGATATGTGGAGGGTAGGTGGGTGCTGGGAACATAAGACCCTGTGTCTACCCCCAATATAGGGGTAGATATGTGGAGGGTAGGTGGGTGTTGGGAAATAAGACCCTAACTGTGTCTATCCTCAATATAGGGGTAGATATGTGGAGGGTAGGTAGCCATCAGTGGGTGCTGGGAACATAAGAAGAAAGGATTTCCCACAAGTGTTACAGTGTGTGTGGGGAGGTACTAGCAGACTGGGGGAGGGGTGCAGTAGATGGTAATAGTAGTTCTGGTAGTAGTGGTAGTGGTGGTGGTGCTAGTAGTGGTGGTGGTTGTAGTAGTAGTAGTAGTAGTAGTGAGTGATAGTAATAGTAGTTCTGGTAGTAGTGGTTGTGGTAGTAGTAGTAGTGATGGTAATATTAGTAGTAGCAGCAGTAGTAGTAGTAGTAGTAGTAGCAGCAGTAGTGAATGTAATATTAGTAGTAGTAGTAGTAGTAGTAGTGGTGGTAGTAGTAGTATTATTATTAGTAGTAGTAGTAGTAATAGTAGTAGTAGTAGTAGTAGTAGTAGTAGTAGTAGTAGCAGCAGTAGTGAATGTAATATTAGTAGTAGTAGTAGTAGTAGTAGTGGTGGTAGTAGTAGTATTATTATTATTATTATTAGTAGTAGTAGTAGTAGTAGCAGCAGCAGCAGCAGTGAATGTAATATTAGTAGTAGTAGTAGTAGTAGTAGTAGTAGTAGTAGTAGTAGAAATGGGAGACTGCCATCTCAATAAGTGCTATGATGGCTGTGTAGTCAGTAAGAACATGGTAGTGTGTTTACCTATGGCTACCTTGGGCAAGTATCATAGCCTCAAGTTGGTCATGTGGGGAGATGAAAACCATGTTGAAGGACATCACACACACACGCACATACACACACACACATGCGCGCACACACACACACACTCACACATATACATGCACACATATACACACATACACACAGACGAACACACACATACACATGCACACACATACACACACACGGACACACGCACATACACACACATACATAGCAGGAAAATTGAACATTAGAAGCCGAAAATGTGAACCTTAGGCAATGTAGGAGGACCAGTGAGACTGTTGACTCCCAAGGTGTGTAGCTGTTAGACATCAATGGTACTGCCCTGCCCCTACAGAGGGTCCTTAACTCCCAAGGTGTGTAGCTGTTAGACATCAATGGTACTGCCCTGCCCCTACAGAGGGTCCTTAACTCCCAAGGTGTGTAGCTGTTAGACATCAATGGTACTGCCCTGCCCCTACAGAGGGTCCTTAACTCCCAAGGTGTGTAGCTGCTAGACATCAATGGTACTGCCCTGCCCCTACAGAGGGTCCTTAACTCCCAAGGTGTGTAGCTGTTAGACATCAATGGTACTGCCCTGCCCCTACAGAGGGTCCTTAACTCCCAAGGTGTGTAGCTGTTAGACATCAATGGTACTGCCCTGCCCCTACAGAGGGTCCTTAACTCCCAAGGTGTGTAGCTGTTAGACATCAATGGTACTGCCCTGGCCCTACAGAGGGTCCTTAACTCCCAAGGTGTGTAGCTGTTAGACATCAATGGTACTGCCCTGCCCCTACAGAGGGTCCTTAACTCCCAAGGTGTGTAGCTGTTAGACATCAATGGTACTGCCCTGCCCCTACAGAGGGTCCTTAACTCCCAAGGTGTGTAGCTGTTAGACATCAATGGTACTGCCCTGCCCCTACAGAGGGTCCTTAACTCCCAAGGTGTGTAGCTGTTAGACATCAATGGTACTGCCCTGCCCCTACAGAGGGTCCTTAACTCCCAAGGTGTGTAGCTGTTAGACATCAATGGTACTGCCCTGCCCCTACAGAGGGTCCTTAACTCCCAAGGTGTGTAGCTGTTAGACATCAATGGTACTGCCCTGCCCCTACAGAGGGTCCTTAACTCCCAAGGTGTGTAGCTGTTAGACATCAATGGTACTGCCCTGCCCCTACAGAGGGTCCTTAACTCCCAAGGTGTGTAGCTGTTAGACATCAATGGTACTGCCCTGGCCCTACAGAGGGTCCTTAACTCCCAAGGTGTGTAGCTGTTAGACATCAATGGTACTGCCCTGCCCCTACAGAGGGTCCTTAACTCCCAAGGTGTGTAGCTGTTAGACATCAATGGTACTGCCCTGCCCCTACAGAGGGTCCTTAACTCCCAAGGTGTGTAGCTGTTAGACATCAATGGTACTGCCCTGCCCCTACAGAGGGTCCTTAACTCCCAAGGTGTGTAGCTGTTAGACATCAATGGTACTGCCCTGCCCCTACAGAGGGTCCTTAACTCCCAAGGTGTGTAGCTGTTAGACATCAATGGTACTGCCCTGCCCCTACAGAGGGTCCTTAACTCCCAAGGTGTGTAACTGTTAAACATCAATGGTACTGCCCCTACAGAGGGTCCTTAACTCCCAAGGTGTGTAGCTGTTAAACATCAATGGTACTGCCCTGCCCCTACAGAGGGTCCTTAACTCCCAAGGTGTGTAGCTGTTAGACATCAATGGTACTGCCCCTACAGAGGGTCCTTAACTCCCAAGGTGTGTAGCTGTTAGACATCAATGGTACTGCCCCTACAGAGGGTCCTTAACTCCCAAGGTGTGTAGCTGTTAGACATCAATGGTACTGCCCCTACAGAGGGTCCTTAACTCCCAAGGTGTGTAGCTGTTAGACATCAATGGTACTGCCCTGCCCCTACAGAGGGTCCTTAACTCCCAAGGTGTGTAGCTGTTAGACATCAATGGTACTGCCCCTACAGAGGGTCCTTAACTCCCAAGGTGTGTAGCTGTTAGACATCAATGGTACTGCCCTGCCCCTACAGAGGGTCCTTAACTCCCAAGGTGTGTAGCTGTTAGACATCAATGGTACTGCCCCTACAGAGGGTCCTTAACTCCCAAGGTGTGTAGCTGTTAAACATCAATGGTACTGCCCCTACAGAGGGTCCTTAACTCCCAAGGTGTGTAGCTGTTAAACATCAATGGTACTGCCCCTACAGAGGGTCCTTAACTCCCAAGGTGTGTAGCTGTTAGACATCAATGGTACTGCCCTGCCCCTACAGAGGGTCCTTAACTCCCAAGGTGTGTAGCTGTTAGACATCAATGGTACTGCCCCTACAGAGGGTCCTTAACTCCCAAGGTGTGTAGCTGTTAAACATCAATGGTACTGCCCCTACAGAGGGTCCTTAACTCCCAAGGTGTGTAGCTGTTAAACATCAATGGTACTGCCCCTACAGAGGGTCCTTAACTCCCAAGGTGTGTAGCTGTTAAACATCAATGGTACTGCCCCTACAGAGGGTCCTTAACTCCCAAGGTCTGTAGCTGTTAGACATCAATGGTACTTCCCTGCCCCTATAGAGGGTGCTTAACTCCCAAGGTGTGTAGTTGTTAGACATCAATCCAGTTGGATCAGTTGGAGCCGGTTGCTTCTGACAGGAACCATTGGGAGGAGTGTTGGGGGACTTTGACCCCACGACTCCTTCAGGAATAAGTGGGAGAAGAAGGAGAAAAAGAAGATAACACTATGTGCAATATCAAGATAATACTTCTTTAGATCATTTCATTCAACTTATAAAGAGATATGTTATCCAACTATGTTGCTCGGGTCTACCCCAGGGTCTCCTACTAGTTGGTTTTGCCAGTAAGATCTATCCAGCAATTCTTTCCTGAGACATTCTAACCACATGTCCATAATATCGGAGCAGTGATCTCTCATTTCAGAGAAGTAGTGTCTCTACCTGGAGCAACTCTCTGATCTCCGACCTACACTCTATCAAGTAACGTTACTCCAAAGATCCTTCGGAGGAACCTCATTTCGGCCACTTGTAATCACTTATTTTTCAGGGTTGTTAAATGAATTATCATTCTAGTGAGGTAGATTTGTTAGATCATCTAATGTGAGGCCTTGCAGTACCCCATTTGGCCTTTTGCATTGATGGTTCTGGGTTTCTATGCTATGTCATTGTAGCTGCATCAGCTCTTACCTTTCCTTTGGTAAGGAGAGTGTAGACATGCATGGACAACTGCTGGTTGACAAAAAAAAAACCCCAATAACTGACAATAACTTGCTCAGGCCTACACCTGAACTTTCCAGGTGTAGAACCATGGTCTTTCAAGTAACCCTGGATAATTATCCACACTATTTTTTGCATTGCTACACAGTATATCAGAGCTCAAGCTGCTTCGACGGCTATTCTTGAGTCTAGAAATAGCCGTCGAAACGGCTTGAGCTCTGCCGTCGGGGTCATACTTTTTCCTATTACCCACTCTACTACCCTAAGTATTGAGTACTCTGGTGCATTATGGTCCATCTGGTTCCTTACCACAATTCCTTCGTTTATATATATTCACGAGGTGAATTTGTCTTTATCTTTATCTTTATCTTTGGCATACTTGCCATCACCGACGCTGATAAGAAGGTAGCTTGGAAGTGTCACTATGAAAGGCTACTAAATGAGGAGAATAAATGGGAGAAAGACAGTCTCCCCCATATCGACCCAATAGCGGGACCAGCAGTGTTAGTCGAGGGGAGTATAATAAGTAAGGCAATCAAGGATATGAAGACGGGTAAGGCGGCTGGGCCTTCGGAAATAGTTGCTGAGATGCTGAAGGCATCTGGCACGGTGGGACACACCATGGTCACCCGCATAGTAAACCAAGTCGTACAGAATGGGGTTGTTCCGAAGGACTGGCATAGCAGCATCATCGTTAACTGTTATAAGGGTAAAGGAGACGCCCTAGATAGGAGTAACTATAGAGGCATTAAATTAATCGACCAGGTCATGAAGGTCACGGAAAAAGTAATAGCACAACTAATCAGAGAGAGAATTGACCTAGATGAAATGCAGTTCGGGTTTGTGTCAGGCAAAAGTACCACAGACGCTCTTTTCATTGTACGACAACTACAGGAGAAGTACCTAGCTAAAGGTAAACCCCTCTACTTAGCTTTTGTCGACTTGGAGAAAGCCTTCGACAGAGTCCCCCGCTCCATTATCTGGTGGGCTCTTAGAAAACTAGGCGTTGACGAATGGCTTGTGAGAGCTATACAAGCCATGTATAAAGAAACAGTCAGCAAGGTTAGAATTAACAACGAATATAGTGAAGAGTTTAGCGTAAAAGTTGGCGTCCATCAGGGCTCTGTTCTCAGCCCCCTACTATTTATTATTGCCCTTCAGGCTATAACAGAGGAGTTCAAGACCGGCTGCCCATGGGAACTCCTATACGCAGACGACCTGACACTCATAGCGGAATCAATGGCCGAGCTAGAGAAGAAATTCCAAACATGGAAGTACGGCCTAGAATCAAAAGGCCTTAAAATTAACCTGGCTAAGACTAAAGTTCTAGTTTGTAGGAAAGAAAATAAGGCGGCGGTCCCTTCTGGGAAATGGTCGTGCTCGGTGTGTAGGAAAGGCGTAGGTAGAAACTCCATTTTATGTCCTAAATGCAAAGTATGGGTGCATAAAAGATGTAGTGGGATCACAGGTAAGCTAACTAAGAACATAGATTTTACATGTGGCCGGTGCTCTGGTGCAATAAGTAGCAGCAAGTGCCCACTAAATACTAGCTCTTTCAATTGCGCAGAGGGTTCTATAGAAATAGTGGACAGTTTCCGTTACCTGGGTGATAAAATCAGCAGTGGGGGAGGGTGCTCTGAAAGTACAGTAGCTAGAGTCAGAACTGGTTGGAAAAAGTTCAGAGAGCTTATACCACTATTAGCTGCTAAAGGGTTCTCCCTAAAAATGAAAGGCAGGTTGTACGATGCCTGCATACGAACAGCAATGTTGCATGGCAGTGAGACCTGGGCATTGTGTGCAGAGGATATACGCAGACTAGAGAGGAACGAAGCTTGCATGCTGCGCTGGATGTGTAACAGTAATATACGTGAACGGCAAAGCATAAACGAACTAAGGAAAAAATTAGAAATAAGAGGGATCAGATGTTGTTTACTCGAGAGAAGGCTACGTTGGTATGGACACGTGATGCGCATGAAAGTCGATAGCTGTATAACAAAGTGCAGGGCAATAAAGACAGACGGTAGCCACGGAATAGGTAGACCTAGAAAACCCTGGGACGAGCTGATAAACTCCGACCTCACACACTTACACCTTTCCAAGACAATGTCACTGGACCGAGACCTTTGGCGGTACTCAGTAACAGAGAAGACCCGCCTTACCTAAATACATAGTAAAACCTACTACAGCCAGTAGGCATCTCTAACAAAATACCCCCACCCCCCACCCCACCCCACCCCATCCACACCACCCCGTTCTATGTAAAGTTATGTTGGTGCCACACCATCCAGGCCGAAACAAATGAGATCGTGTAGGTGTCACGACAAAAAAACACACAGTCCACACTGTAATGTGGCCGTGTAGGCAACACGGTAAAAACCTCCCAGACCCACACTGTAAATGTGGTTGGTGTTAGGAAGGGCATCCAACTGTAGAAAACCTGCCAGACAGTCCTATGCGAGCAAGACAATCACTCTTGCCTCAAGTGGGACTACCCCCGTCCAAACCCATGCAAGCGTGGAACACGGACGTTAAACGTTGATGATGATGATGATGATATATATATATATATATATATATATATATAGATATATATAGATATATATATAGATATATAGAGAGAGAGATGTGTTAAGTATTTCTGTAGAAAAGGTAAAGGAAAGAAGAGTGCTCTATGCATAGTACAGAGTATTTCATCTGATGACTGGGCTGGACGTTTCTGTAAGGATTGTCTAGTTTCTTGAAACCTTTGGTAATGGAATAATTTGTGTTGTTTATTATGTAATATATATATATAGTAAGTTATTCCGGGTTGAATCGGAGGTAACCATAGTAAGTAAGGTACTCAATACATAGCAGAGTATAAAAGTTTTAATATAGATGAGATTCTACAGGACTAGAACTGTTTCATTCTTTAGAAATAATCAGGAATCTGGCTTTCCAAAAATAAATGTAGTGGTATTTATATCTTTTCGGGTGGTAGGAGAGGGTGGGGAGTGGGATGGGTGGAGATCATTGGTTGAAAGAAAAAGGAATTCATTAAAATATATATATATATATATATATATATATATATAAGTTTATCCCGGGTTCAATCGGGGGTAACCACAGTAAGTAAGGTACTTAATACAAAGCAGAGTATAAAAATTTTATATAGAAAAGGCTTCTACAGGACTAGAACTGTTTCATTCGGGAGAAATCATCAGAAAGCCCGATGATTTCTGATGGGCTTCCTGATGATTTCTCCCAAATGAAACAGTTCTAGTCCTGTAGAAGCCTTTTCTATATTAAATATTTATATAGATAGATAGATAGATTAACATTTTAGTTTTGATCTTTGATTGTTACCAGGTGTAATATTCCAGTATTTGAACATAATCTTCAAGATGGATTCAAACATAGGAGGTAACATTTGACCTTCCAGGCAGGCCTGGGGCTCTTATCTTATTGTATCTGTTTCCACATTCTACCAAGGGAGATTACTATGCCTTTGACACAGTGAATCCTCTCAACCCAATTTCATATAGTTTCTACAGCTGGATACCCTTCCTATCACTATCTTACACAGTGTAGTGGCTGCATTTTACAAGGTGCTAACTTGAGAGATGTTGTCATGTCATGACTGGAGGGTCCTCTCAACCATTTTTTGGTATGATTTCTATGGCTGGAAGCCCTTCCTAATACTACCCAATTTACAGAGTGTGTCAAGTGCATCTTTTTATAGTGGCAAAAAAAGGTTGTATATCACAGACTTGACTGAAGAGCCCTCTCTATTCTATAGTGGTGGGAGGGTGGGAATAGGATGGTGGAGGTAAGGATATGTAAATATAATTTCAATATACATAAATATATATATATAATTTCAAGTAATCAACTGATTGTGGTGTAATCAGACATAAGCACTCCAAAATATGAGTACCATAAGGTCTTACCTATATGGTATCAGACAGAGGTAAGTCCAGCTGATATACTTCCGGTCATCTTAGATTTAATCCTGACGATGTCTTTAGAAGGTTATTGTTAATAATATCCATAGAGAATGAAACATGGCTAGATCACATAAATAATGTTGAACTTGGTGACCTATTTTCTTTGTATGTATGTATGTATATATATATATAGAGAGAGAGAGAGAGAGAGAGAGAGAGAGAGAGAGAGAGAGAGAGAGAGAGAGAGAGAGAGAGAGAGAGAGAGAGAGAGAGAGAGAGAGGGGAAAAGGTTCAGGACCCCGACGACAGAGCTCAAGCCATTTCGACGTCTATTTCTGAACTAAATTCAATGAAAAAATTGAATTTAGTCCAGAAATAGCCGTCGAAACGGCTTGAGCTCTGCCGTCGGGGTCCTGAATCTTTTCCTATTACCCACTCTACTACCCAAAGTATCGAGTACTCTGGTGCGTTATGGTCCACCTGATTCCTTACCACACTTCCTTCATTATATATATATAGAGAGAGGGGTGCTTATGTAGAGAAACTATAAAATAGTATCTCCCTGCATAAGCACACCACTCTTTATATTAAGTTTATCCTCTCAGCTCTTCATAAACGTCTGAGAGACTGGCTACATGTATATAATGTATGTGTATGTGTATGTGTGTATATATTAATGACATAGATGCCAACTTAAAGAATGCCACAGTACTAAAGTACGCAGAAGACATCAAGCTGTACCTTGAGATAAAAAGGACAGATCCTGAACACTATAGATCTTGCTTGCAGTCTGACCTGGACACAATGCAACAATGGATCTCAGACTGGCAACTCAAACGATCTGTGGACAAGTGCACCGCCATGCATTTTGGGAGTAAAAACCCAGCATTCACATACTCCCTCCACAGCACTAATATCAAGAAGTCTTCTTGTGAACGTGACCTGGGCATTACGGTCAGCAGTGATTTGCGTTGGACGAAGCATGTCTCTCAAATTGTCAAGAGGGCCGAGGGTGTATTAGCATCACTCAGCAAGACCTTTGTCAGCCGTTCTCCAACTATCTATTTAAGGCTGTACATGGCTATGGTGCGGCCACACTTAGAATTTGCATCACCAGTCTGGAACCCCTATCTTGCTCAGAACATTGACCTCCTGGAAACTGTTCAGAGACGTGCAACCAAGCGAATAGCCTCCATCAGGCATCTACCATACTCTGAATGCCTTGCTTCCCTGGACATGGATACATTGAAGCTCCGACGCCTGGCAACTGACTTGGTAAACACCCACAAAATTGTTAACCATCTTGCCAACAACAACCCTGAGTACCTTTTTGATTTCCATGTGTCTAACACACTTGGGCATGCCCACAAAGTCAGAAAACAGCACAGTTCCCATGACTTTCGGAAACATTTTTTCACGCTCAGAGTTGCTGAAGCATGGAACAAACTACTTGCATCAGTTGTTTGCTGTCGAGACACTGCATCCTTTAAAACCTCCTTGCTTCCTGAGATTCGCCAACACTACACCTAATATTCCCACTCCATACACATACACACATGTATATCATGACTCATACACTATTCACTTCCCTGACATTTGTATATTATTCTATGTACTATACATGCACCTTTGACGAGTTGTAGTGCACCTGAGCACTTTACACAATAATTTCATTATTATTATTATTATATATATATAGAAAGAGATAAATGGCTTCTACAGGACTAGGACTGTTTCATGCAATAGCAATCACCGGGAAAGCTTTCTTGGTGATTTCTTTTGAATGAAACAGTTTTAGTCCTGTAGAAGCCATTTCTATATTAAACATGAAGTTTACACTCTACTAATGTATTGAGTACCTTACTAACTGTGGTTACTCCCGATAGAACTTGGGACTTCCCCCACCCACCCATATATATATATATATATATATACATAAGACAACTAATAATGACTGGAGCTATAACAGATTTCAAAAATATAGTGTAGATATAAATATCCAGTAATTATATACACACATATGTACAGATACACACACACACATACATATGTACAGATACACAAACACACATATGTACTGTTATACACACACACACATACATATGTACAGATACACACACACACATATATACAGATATACACACACACATATGTACAGATACACAAACACATATGTACATATATACACACACACATATGTACAGATATACACACACACACATATGTACAGATACACAAACACACATATGTACAGATATACACACACACACATACATATGTACCGATACACACACATGTATGTACAGATATACACACACATATGTACAGATATACACACACATATGTACAGATATACACACATATATGTACATATACACACACACACATATATGTACAGATATACACACACACACATATGTACAGATACACAAACACACATATGTACAGATATACACACACACACATACATATGTACCGATACACACACATGTATGTACAGATATACACACACATATGTACAGATATACACACACATATGTACAGATATACACACATATATGTACATATACACACACACACATATATGTACAGATATACACATCTGAGGGCACATGGCTTAGTGGTTAGAGCATTGGGCTTGCAATCAAAAGATTGTGAGTTAAATTCTCAGACCGGGTGATATGTTGTTTCCTTGAGCAAGACACTTTATTTCACATTGCTCCAGTTTACTCAGCTGTAGAAATGAGATGATAGGGACTGGGGTCCCTATCATTCCACTGCAAAGTGGTTGTGGAGGTGCCACGGCAAAAAAGCACCCAGCACTCACTGTAAATGAGGTTGGTGTTAGGAAGGGCATCCAGCTGTAGAAATCAAGCCAGAATCAGTTCCCGTATCAGCAAGACAAGGTCAGCCGGCTGGACACTACCCACAACAGGACAACCTGTCTAACTCATGCTAGCGGGGAAGAACGGACGTAAAACGGTGATGATGATGATGATACACACATATATGTACAGATATACACACACATATGTACAGATACACACACACACATATATGTACAGATATACATACACACATATATGTACAGATATACACACACACATATATGTACAGATATACACACACACATATATGTAGATATACACACACACATTTATGTACAGATATACACACACACATTTATGTACAGATATACACACACATATGTACAGATATACACACACACATTTATGTACAGATATACACACCCACATGTACAGATATACACACACACATACATATGTACAGATATACACACCCACATGTACAGATATACACACACACAGTACATATAGGTGGTGCGTGTGAATACACAAACACACTTGCATGAAGGCACATATAGAAAGAATAGAGAGAGGCAGTACTCAATAGCAGAGCTTATTTATAAATTTATTTGTAGCTATGGCTTCACTTTACTGCGACTGTATTTATTACAACCACTAATACTACTGCTGCTACTGCCACTACTACTACTACTACTACCACCACCACTACTACTACCACTGCCACTACTACTACTGCAACCGCTACTACTACCACTACCACTACTACTACTACTACTACTACTACTGCTGCTGCCACTACTGCTACTACTGCCACTACTACTACTACTAATACTACTACCACCACTACTACTACTGCCACTACTACCGCTACTACTACCACTACTACTACTGCCACCACTACTACTGTCACCACTACTATTACCACTACCACTACTACTACCATTACTACTACAGCTACTACTACTACTATTACTACTGCCACTACTATTGTACTACTACTACCACCACTACAACTACTACTACCGCTACTACTACTGCTACCGCTACTAATACCACCACTACTACCACCACCACCAGTTGCTACCACCACCACCAACATCACCACCACCACCAGTTACCACCACCACCAACATCACCAACATCACCACCACCACCACCACCACCAGTTACCACCACCACCACCACCACCAGTTACTACCACCACCACCAACATCACCACCACCACCACCAGTTACCACCACCACCACCACCAGTTACCACCACCACCACCACCACCACCACCACCAACATCACCACCACCACCACCACCAGTTACCACCACCACCACCACCAGTTACCACCACCAACATCACCACCACCAACATCACCATCACCACCACCAGTTACTACCACCACCACCACAGTTACTCTTCATGTGGACAACATGTGACTACACTCTCACACACATACACACACACATGCATATATATACACATACACACATGGATATGTATATATGTATACATATATACACACAATGTGGTCAGCATGTGGCATTACATTATACACACAAATACATATACACTCACACTCTATGCATAAACATATACATGTATATAAACATAAATGCTATGCAGATACAATGACACACATGCATATATATATATATATATATATATATATATATGCATGCATACACATACATATACTTGTATATAAATACACATACATATACATGTAGATAAATATACATACATATACATGTATATAAATATACATACATATACATGTATATAAATATACATACATATACATGTATATAAATATACATGTATATATTCATGCATATAGATGTATATAAATATACATATACATGTATATATATATACATATACATGTATAGAAATATACATATACATGTATATATATATATATACATATATATATATATATATACATATACATGTTTAGAAATATACATATACATGTATATAAATATACATATATATACATGCATATAAATATACATATATATACATGCATATAAATATATATATATAGATATAGATAGGTAAATATACACTGGTGTGTATGATTGTGTATAGAAGATTATATTAATAAGAGGAATTCCAACTTTGTCTGATTTACTCGTTTTATTTACAATCCTTTAAAATATATATAATATGGTATTATAATGAAATAGTATGATAGAATATTAAATTCTAAGTGTTAATTGAACAAGTACTTTCAAGCTTTCGCAATCTTCAGGTTCATAATGTGTGGTGACAGTCGAGTTTGCAATTTTATATATACATGTATATAAATATACATACATATACACGTATATGTATGTATATAAATATACATGTATATAAATATACATGTATATAAATATACATGTATATAAATATACATATATATAAATATACATGTATATAAATATACATATATATACATGTATATAAATATACATATATATACATGAATATAAATATACATACATATACATGTATATAAATATACATAAATATACATACATGTATATAAATATACATTACATATATGTATGTATATTTATATACATGTATGTATATTTATGTATATTTATATACATAATAATAATTATGTATATAAATATACATAAATATACATACATGTATATAAATATACATACATATACATGCAAATATAAATATATATTATTTTATATATACAGGGTGTCCCCCAAAAATGCATACATACTTTTATTAGAATGCTGTTGAAGTGTGTATACATTTTTTTGGACACCTTGTGTATATATATGGTGTATATAGAGATGTATGTATATAAACACATATATACACACACTCACATGTATGTATGTATGTATGTATGATTACTCTGTCATACAGACTAATACATATATTCACACACACACACACACACATATATATTCACACACACACATTCACACACACACACACAATGGTATAACTGTACACAGACACACACACACACACACAATGGTATAACTGTACATACACACACACACACAATGGTATAACTGTACACACACACACACACACACACACACACAATGGTATAACTGTACACACACACACACAATGGTATAACTGTACATACACACACACACGCATGCACACTCAACACATATGCAAACATACACACATATATATACACACAATGGAATACTGTACATAATACACATATACACACACACACACAACAGATATATAGACATATATTCACACACTGGGATACTGTACATAATACACACACATACACATATATACACACACTGTACATAATACACACATACACACACATACACATATACACATACAATGGAGTACTGTGTGCATTAAAGAAGCACAGACACACATTTATAAAATGTGTTGTATATTACTTACATATATATATACATACATACATATATATACATACACATATACACTTACATATATATACATACATACATACATACACTTACATATATATATACATATACACATACACTTACATTATACATACATACACACATACACTTACATCTAAATATATACATACACACATACACTTACATAATACATACATACACGCATACACTTATATATATATACGTACACTTACATAATACATACATACACACATATATATACATGCATACACTTACATAATACATAGATACACACATACACTTACATAATATATACATACACACATACACTTACATATATAGATATATACATACACACATACACTTACATAATACATACATACACACATACACTTATATATATATACGTACACTTACATAATACATACATACACACATATATACATACATACACTTACATAATACATACATACACACATACACTTACATAATATATACATACACACAAACACTTACATATATAGATATATACATACACACATACACTTACATAATACATACATGCACACATACATAAACACATACATGCACACATAAATACATACACATACATAAATACATACACAAATACACACACATATATACATACACATCATAACACAACACAACGCACACCTCATAACACAACATATACACCTAATAACACAACACACATACCTACCTCATAACACAACATACACACCTCATAACACAACATACACACCTCATAACACAACACACACCTTATAACACAACACACACACTTCATAACACAACACACACACCTCATAACACAACACACACCTCATAACACAACACACACACCTCATAACACAACACACACCTGATAAACACAACACACACCTCATAACACAACACACACCTCATAACACAACACACACCTCATAACACAACACACACACCTCATAACACAACATACACCTCATAACACAACATACACACCTCATAACACAACATACACCTCATAACACAACACACACCTGATAAACACAACACACATCTCATAACACAACACACCTCATAACACAACACACACCTCATAACACAACATACACCTCATAACACAACACACACACCTCATAACACAACATACACCTCATAACACAACACAAACCTCATAACACAACATACACACCTCATAACACAAGACACACCTCATAACACAACACACACATGCCTCATAACGCAACACATACCTCATAACACAACACACACCTCATAACACAACGCACACCTCATAACACAACACACACACCTCATAAACACAACACACACACCTCATAACACAACACACACCTCATAACACAACGCACACCTCATAACACAACACACACACCTCATAAACACAACACACACACCTCATAACACAACACACACCTCATAACACAACGCACACCTCATAACACAACACACACACCTCATAAACACAACACACACACCTCATAACACAACACATACCTCATCACACAACACACATGCCTCATAACACAACACATACATCATAACACAACACACAGCTCATAACACAACACACCTCATAACACAACGCACACATCATAACACAACACACAAACCTCATAACACAACACACACACCTCATAAACACAACACACACACCTCATAACACAACACACACACCTCATAACACAACACACACCTCATAACACAACACACACCTCATAACACAACACACACACCTCATAACACAACACACACACCTCATCACACAACACACATGCCTCATAACACAACACATACCTCATAACACAACACACACCTCATAACACAACACACACCTCATAACACAACGCACACCTCATAACACAACACACACACCTCATAAACACAACACACACACCTCATAACACAACACACACCTCATAACACAACACACAGACCTCATAAACACAACACACACACCTCATAAACACAACACACACACCTCATAACACAACACATACCTCATAACACAACACACATACCTCATAACACAACACACACCTCATAACAGAACACACACCTCATAACACAACATAGACCTCATAACAGAACACACACCTCATAACACAACATACACCTCATAACAGAACACACACCTCATAACACAACATACACCTCATAACACAACATACACATCTAACACAACACACACCTCATAAAACAATGCACACCTCATAACACAACACACACACCTCATAACACAACACACCTCATAACACAACTACACACCTCATAACACAACACACACCTCATAAACACAACATACACCTGAACACAACACACCTCATAAACACAGATACACACCTCATAACACAACATACACACCTCATAACACAACACACAGACCTCATAACACAACACACACCTCATAACACAACACACACCTCATAAACACAACATACACCTTATAACACAACACACACCTCATAAACACAGATACACACCACATACACACCTCATAAACACAACATACACACCTCGTAAGACAACACACACACCTCATAAACACAGATACACACCTCATAACACAACATACACACCTCATAACACAACATACACACCTCATAACACAACATACACACCTCATAACACAACATGCACACCTCATAAACACAACATGCATCTCATAACACAACACACCTCATAACACAACATACACCTCATAAATACAACATACACACCTCATAAACACAGATACACACCTCATAAACACAACATACACACCTCATAACACAACATACACACCTGATAACACAACATACACCTCATAACACAACAGATACACCTCATAACACAACATACACCTCATAAACACAACATACACACCTCATAAACACAACATACACACTTCATAACACAACATACACACCTCATAAACACAGATACACAAACATTTATGCTCACAAACACACACACAGACACTTCTCTTCAGATACCCATACAATGGTTTGCTGAGTTGCACACACACATACACCCACCATAACACTACAGACACACACCATAACACTACACAGACACACACACACACAATTACTACATACATACACATACATATTACACACACAATCACTATATATACATCTATATAGAAATTACATAACACATCATATAATGCATACACACTAACAGAAACAGCAACAGTTCCAAAGTGATGGTGGTGGTGGTGGAGGTGCAGTGGTGATGGTGATGGTGGTGGTGGTGATGGTGTTGGTGGTGTTGGTGGTGGTGGTAGTGGTGAAACAGAGTGATGGTGTTGGTCGTGTGGTGGAACAGAGTGATGGTGGTGTAGTGGTGGTGGTGGTGGTGGTGTTGGTGGTGGTAGTGGTGGAACAGAGTGATGGTGTTGGTGGTGTGGTGGAAGAGAGCGATGGTGGTGTAGTGGTGTTGGTGGTGATGGTGTTGGTGGTGGTGGTGTTGGTGGTGGTAGTGGTTGGAGTGATGGTGGTGTGGTGGAACAGAGTGATAGTGGTGTAGTGGTGGTGGTGGTGGTAGTAGTGGTGGTGGTGGTGTGGTGGAACAGAGTGATGGTGTTGGTGGTGTGGTGGAACAGAGTGATGGTGGTGTAGTGGTGGTGGTGATGGTGGTGTGGTGGAACAAAGTGATGGTGGTGTAGTGCTGGTGGTGGTGGTGGTAGTGGTGGTGGTGGTGGTGGTGGTGGAACAGAGTGATGGTGGTGTAGTGGTGGTGGTGGTGGTGTTGGTGGTGGTGGTGGTGGTGGTGGTGATGGTGTGGTGGAACAGAGTGCTGGTGGTGTAGTGGTGGTGGTGGTGGTGGTGATGGTGGTGTGGTGGTGGTGGTGGTAGTGGAGGTGTGGTGAACAGAGTGGTGGTGGTGTAGTGGTGGTGATGGTAGTGGTGGTGGTGGTGATGATGGTGTGGTGGTGGTGGTAGTGGTGATGGAACAGAGTGATGGTGGTGTAGTGGTGGTGGTATAGTGGTGGTGGTGGTGTAGTGGTGGTGTAGTGGTGGTGATGGTAGTGGTGTAGTGGTGGTAATGGTAGTTGTGGTGTGGTGGAACAAAGTGATGGTGGTGTAGTGGTGGTGGTGGTGTAGTGGTGGTGATGGTGGTGTAGTGGTGGTGGTGATGGTGATGGTAGTGGTGGTGTGGTGGAACAGAGTGATGGTGGTGTAGTGGTGGTGGTGGTGGTTGTCGTGGTGGTGGTGGTGTAGTGGTGGTGGCGGTGGAACAGAGTGATGGTGGTGTAGTGGTGGTTGTGGTGATGGTGGTGGTGTGGTGGTGGTGGAACAGAGTGATGGTGGTGGTGATAGTGTAGTGTTTATGGGTAAAAATAGGGTGTTAACCTAGTTAGAGCGTCACACACAGACCTGGGTGGTGGTAGTGTATAGTTGTTGAGTGTGGGAGAGACGATGATGTAATAGCACACACACACTCCAGCTTATGTAAATACATCTATATAGACATACAAATATATGTGTATTATATATATAAATATATATATACATATATGCTCTGTGTGTGTATTATATATATGTACACACATTTATTTTGTGTATTATATATATGTGTGTGTGTGCGTATAAATATGTATGTATATATGAGTTATCACTGTTCAAGACTAGATGGGTGAGAGAGACCTCATCATGCTCATATGTTCTGTTTGGCATGGTTTCTATGGCTGGATGTCCTTAACAGCAAGTACTTTACCGAGTCTACTGAGTACATTTTGTCATGGCAGCAACACTAGAGAGGTTGTCTCACTAGACTGAAGAGTTCTTTCTACCTTATATTATCTCGAGGTTAACTTTGCCTTTCATCCTTATGGCGTCGATAAAATAAAGTACCAGTAATGTACTAGTTAAATGCTGGCCTTGTGCCAAAAGTAGAAACAATTATCTTTACAATCACTACAACTTTACTACATTTTATTTGGGGCACCAACATCAAAGAGATTTTCAATATTCAACAACTTTCAAGGGCCCTCTCTATTCGATACTGTCTCGGTCTTTACAAAAAAACGTACTGGTGCATTCCATTATGAAATGGAGGGGTTAAAAGGTCATCTTTATATAGTGTCCGATCTTTTGCCTCATTTACTTTTACTGTCGCATTCATTTTACTGGTGTACGTTCCAACACATTTTTTTTTTTTTTATTTTCACCACCACCACCACCATCATTTAACATCCATTTTCTATGCTAACATGGGTAAGACAAGTTGTCCCATTAGAGGCAAGTCAGGTCAGTTTCTATGGTTGGATGGCCTTCCTAACGCCATACAATAAATATATTAGCATTACAGGAATTTAAAGTCAATAGACCCAAAATGATATTTCAAAGATATTTTGTATATATATTTTTTTTTCAAATGTAAATCAGTTTATAATTATCTGTTAGTAAGGTATTTTATATTTTTGACAATTATACAAGGTGTGTGGAGGACATTTTAGTTTGTGTCAAAACATGACAATTTCACCTCTGCACTCGATATGTGAGCGGGATATAGATCCCTTGACCTGTATGGAAGGTCAGTAGTCCCGTTTCAGTACTAACTATGTAGACCCATCCAACCCTTGCTAGCAGGGAATGAGGACGTTAAATGATGATGATGTTAGTGTAAAAATTGATAACCTATACCAGTGCTACAATGATAGGAAGCTGGACAGAGCAGGGTACACTCCCTGGTATTAGTGCTGGACATACCTATAGCTTAGGATCCCACACCCTCAATAGGGTCTCATTTTTTAAATATATATTTTTAGTTTTCTATGTAACAAATGGAATAAATCATTCTTGAGTTTTACATCAAATAATAAATGTTTCTACTATTGGCACAAGGCCAACAATTACCCAGTACATTACTAGTACTTTATTTTATCGACCCCGTAAGGATGAAAGGCAAAGTTAACCTTGGCGGATTTGAAATCAGAATGGCAACGGCCGTAACTCTATGCGTCAAATAATAATAATATTCTATTCGATATGCATGGATATGTACGACAACTTGACCAGAGATGGCGATAATGGCCGCTAAATTATAGAAAGTCTGTGATCTGACCGAAAACAAACCAACAAGTGAATATGGTGACACACCCCTATGACAGAATTTGTGGTAGCATATAAGAAGGAATCGGGATAATATTCAACCAATCTCAGACATGAGTCTACATGTTAAAACAAGCCATGTATAGAGGAACAGTCAGCAATTAACAATAAATATGGTGAAGAATTTAGCATAAAAGTAGGTGGTCATCAAGGCTCTGTCCTTAGCCTCCCCCTGTTTATTATTGCCCTACAGGCTATAACAGAAGAGTTTAAGACTGGCGGCCCATGGGAACTTCTATATGCAGATGATCTAACTTTCATAGCTGAATCTATGGCTGAACTAGGGAAGAAATTCTAAACATGGAAGCATGACCTAGAATCAAAAGGCCTTAAAGTTAATTTGTCTAAGACTAAAGTTCTAGTATGTAGAAAGGAAAATAGGGCATGCTCAGTGTGTAGGAAAGGAGTAGGTAGAAATTACATTTTATGCCCCAAATGTAAACTATGGGTACATAAAATTTGTAGTGGGATCACAAGCAAGCTATCTAAGAATGTAGATTTTTATATGTGGCCAATGCTCAGATGCAGTAAGTAGCAAGTGCCCACTGGATACTAACTCCTTCAACTGCCCAGATGGTTCTATAGAAATAGTAGACATTTTCTGTTTCCTGGGTGACAAAATCAGCAGTGGAGGAGGGTGTAGTAGCCAGAGTTAGAGCGGGATGGAAAAAGTTCAGAGACTGCTGTTGGTCACAAGGGGTTTTTCTCTAAAAGTGAAAGGCCGATTGTATGATGCTTGTATATGAACAGCAATGTTACATGGCAGTGAGACCTGGGCATTGTGTGCAGAGGACCTGCACAGACTTAAAATGAATGAAGCATTCATGCTCCGTTGGATGTGTAATAGTAATATACACAAATGGCAAAACATAAACGAACTAAGTGAGAAATTAGGAATAAGAGGGAACAGATGCTGTTTACTTGAGAGAAGATTACGTTGGTATGGTCATGTGATGCGTATGAAGGACAACAGCTGTATAAAAAAGTGCAGGGCGATCAAAATTGATGGAAGTTACGGAGTAGGTAGATCTAGAAAAACCTGGAACGGTTTTATAAAATCCAACCATGCACACTTACACCTCTCTAAGACAATGTCACTGGATTGAGACCTTTGGCACTACGCAGTAATACAGAAGACCCGCCTTCCCTTACATATGAACTTAAACCTACAGACAGTAGGCACCTATAACCCAATATACACCCCAGTCCACACTGTAAAATGGTCATGTATGGGTCACGACAAAAAGCACCCAGTCCACACTGTAAATGTGGTTGGAGTTAGGAAGGGCATCCAGCCATAGAAAACCAGCCAGAAACAGTTCTATACGAGCGAGACACAGTCACCTGACCAATCTTGCCTCAAGTGGGACAACCCGTCTAACCCATGCTAGCGTGGAAGATAGACGTTAAACAATGATGATGATGATGATATATGTATATATATACACATATATATGTGTGTGTGTGTATGTATACATGCACACAATCTGCAGAAAATGTACCCTGGATATTTTATTAAGATTCTCTATAAATAATTACGATTATTATTATTAGAGTTTTGTTTGTTTTTGCTGTTTGTCAAACCTACTTAACTTACAACTATAATTACAAAACATAATTACAATGGCAGTGACATTATTACTAATTAATTAATCCTGAATCCACTAATCATCATTAAAGAAGATGTTTAACTATGTTTCATCATTATCGTCATCACCGTTTAATGTCTTATTTTCCATGATTGCGTGGGTTCGACCTGTCTTCCATATTATGAGGCAAGTCTGGCCTTTTGGCCGTGCCAAACCTTCCTAAAAACAACTGTATTTTGGCCAGGTTTTTACAGCTGGATGCCCTTCCTAATACCAATCACATTTTATTAATTTTAATTTTGTTTTTGTTTTTGTAATATTTTTGGTATTTTGTTGTTGTTTGTAAAAATTTATTCTAATTAACTCTATGGTTGCTAAGACATAACGATGTTTACGAATTTGAATTGCTGTAGTTGTTTAGCTCTGGGAAAGCCCTGGACATGTATACCTATAATCAATAGGTCTCCATGGCCATCTCATCTTTTTGTAAATCTTGGATTACATTGTCAAATATTTCTTCCTTTTGTAAGATATTAGGATTTCATGTAAGGGGGCTTTGGTTATTCTTTTTAGCAGGTCAAGCAACCATATAGTTCTTACTTGGGTGGTAGAATTGATCCATCACCCAACTTTCACACCATTACCACAGATGTTCTATGATCATTCTTTCCTGATAAAGCAGAGGTTAGTGTTGCAGGTACGATGAAAGATTTCATGATCAACATGGTCCTTTTTGAAGCAATGTTTTACACCTGAATGCCCTTCCTACTACCAACCCTTTTAGACACACCTTACAACAGGAACATGGTGTACCTACTATACAACAGATACACACAGAAATATCAACAATGATAACAATAATGGTTTCTACTTTAGGCACATGGCCAGCAATTTTGTGGGGAGGGGAAAGTCTATTAAATCGACCCCAGTACATTACTGGTGCTTTATTTTATTGACCCTGTAAGAATGAAAGGTAAAGCTAAATAATAATAATAATAATAATAATAATAATAATAATAATAATAATAATATTTTCAACATTGGATATGGCCACTATTTGGGGAGGAGCATCATTATAGCCCATTTACATTGGACCTAAGGGGCTTCACACAAAAATATATTCTGCACTTTAATAAAAGCTTTGGCCTTATATAGAAACCTTGGGAGAATAAAAATATGAACTCAGTCTCAGCCAGATTTGAACTCAGAACATAATTGGCCACAACTAAATACTAAGAAATATTTTCTTTTTTATCTTTTCTGACAAAAATACAAAATAAAACATACATAATGAAAAAAAAACAAAAAAAAACACAAACATGAAAATTAATAATAATAATAATAACAATGGCTTCTGATTTAGGCACAAGGCCAACAATTCTGGGGGAGGAGAAAGTCAATTAAATCAACATAATAATAATAATAATAATAATAATAATAAATTTCATTGTTGAGGTGAAAGGGAGCAGGACATAGTTAATTAGTAATCATTAATTAATTACAATGTTACTCAGTCAATAACAAACTAAGTGTTACGTGATATACAGAACCGGTTTGTAATGCAGTCACATTTGTGACTACTTAACCTCTACGAACCCACACACTGACTTTATTCACTGTTAAAGGGAAATGATTGGTTTTGTATACAAAATCATTAAGTACTGGGATCAATATCATCGTCTATACCACAGGTTCTCAACCCATTTAGGCCAAACGTCCCCTTTTGTCCCTCGATATCACGAAACGCCCCCCTACCCTATTTTTCCATTTTTCAATATACTACTGATTTTGATATCTGTAGATTACTAAAAAATTGATTAACAATATTCCAAAGTTACCATTGCAGGCAGCTGAGAGTATAAATACATTCCTTGAAAGGAAATATATAAATTTCAAAAAAAGGAACATAAATGTTCTTTTTTATGAATAAGGACCAGTTGAATTTGTTATATTCCCACCAGGCGATACCAGCTATTTTGAACATTTATACAAGAGCAACTCTGTCTATCCCAAGAGTGCTCTTACCTGGAAGAAAGTGGCAATTTTATCATTTCAAAGCTTTCCAATTTTCCCTTTAATGAAACAGACAGAATAAATGTGGATATCTAACTTGATGTCCCCTCTGCTTTGTGAGCTCAGAGACCACGGAAGAGGGTTTTCATGACTACGCGGGAGAGTATATTTATTAGTAAATGGTAAAATATATACAACAAATGAGTAAGTGAATTGTAGTAGATGGTTTCCAGTCCAGTCAGACTGCAACTACAAATAAAAAAAATTGTTAGTTTGCTTTGTAACAATAGCATATCCAAGTTTTTGGATAAATCAACTTACTTTAACTTTGACCTCATTTCAATGGGACCCTTGAACTTTATGGAGTCTAGCTAACTCTTTGACGCCAGGCTGGATTTTCGTAAGATTTAGCCGGAGATCTCCACATGTAATTACATTGTAGCAGTTGCGAGCCTTACTGTGCAGTCTGGAAACAGCACCAAACCTCCTCTTGACTAAGTATGAGCTTGGAAAAGGCAAAGCAAATCTCTTAGCCTCTGTATGTAGGTGGAAATCAACGCTGAATTTCCTCTTGCATCCAAAAAAGGGGTTCACCTATTTTGGGAAATCTAATTTTGATCATGTAATCTGCTTGAAGTTCAATGAATTCTTCCTGAAATATAACGTCCAAATAATCGACGTTAGCTATGAAGGGATCTGCTACTCACATTGGGATGTCCATTGGCAAAAGATTGACAAACCGTTCTCTCATGTTGTCTTGTAGAGCACGGAGGTGAGTGGTATAAATTTGGAGTTGGTCATCGCTTACAATGTTTTGAACATTGGCGACACTAGGAAAATTATAGAATTCTCGTCAACAAAGATTCCTTTCGATGACATTCAATTTGGCCAGGAATGTTTTCACAGCATTCCTTGCTTTAAGCAAGGTGATCTTCTTCCCCTGCAAAGCCAAAATGACGCTATTGCATTTGTCGACGATGTCGGTGAGGTAGGCGCAGTTTTGCTTCATATCGAGGGTTTTCTTGTACAGTTCTGTGTTGCATTCTCGCAGAAACTCAATGATAGAGTCGAACAGTTCAAAGAAGTGAGTAAGGCACTTGCCCTTTGAAAGCCACCTCACTTCATTATGAAGGAGCAATTTGACGAATTCTTCGTCATTATCTTGGCACAGTTGCCGGAAAATTCGTTCATTGAGGGAATGCCGTTTGATAAAATTGATGACATCAAGGGCCACCTGCAAGGACTTGCTCAGTGGCTTGCTGAGTTTCTTCACAGCCAAGTGTTGTCGATGAATGACACAATGAACAACAAATACAGATAGATTTTCTCTCTTCAGAAGAGTGACAAAACCCTTATGTTGGCTGACCATTGCTCTAGCGTCGTCCGTAGCTCATGATACAATGTGTGTTGTATTTGGTCCTAAATGTATGTATTACCTTCCTGTGTGTTGTATGTAGTCCTAGATGTATGTATTGCATGTGGTCCCAGCTGTATGTATTACCTGCTTGTGTGTTGTATGTGGTCCTAGATGTTTGTATTACCTGATTATGTGTTGTATGTGGTCCTAGATGTTTGTATTACCTTCCTGTGTGTTGTAGGTAGTCCTTGATGTATGTATTACCTGCTTATGTATTGCATGTGGTCCTAGATGTATGTATTACCTGATTATGTGT
The DNA here is from genome assembly GCA_964016885.1 of Eledone cirrhosa. Taxonomy (NCBI): domain Eukaryota; kingdom Metazoa; phylum Mollusca; class Cephalopoda; order Octopoda; family Eledonidae; genus Eledone; species Eledone cirrhosa. The sequence continues at coordinate 21,941,775 of OZ024740.1, forward strand.
TGTATGTGGTCCTAGATGTTTGTATTACCTGATTATGTGTTGTATGTGGTCCTAGATGTTTGTATTACCTGCTTATGTGTTGTATGTGGTCCTAAATGTATGTATTACTTGCCTGTGTGTTGTATGTGGTCCTAGATGTGTGTGCTACCTGCTTATGTGTTATATGTGGTCCTAGATGTGTGTATTACCTGCTTATGTGTTGTATGTCGTCTAAATGTGTGTATTATCTGATTATGTGTTGTATGTGGTCCTAGATGTGTATGCTACCCGCTTCTGTGTTTTTTTTGTTTTATTTTATTTGTAATATTATTTATACAATAGGAAATAAAATAGATCTACATAGTGTTAACTCGTTAGGGTTGTGTCAATAATTTCAGACATGAAATACATTGTTATCGGTGAAGGAAAGACAAGATTCTAACTGGCTGCGCTTGGAGTGCCCTTGACCCAGTTGACTGTGGGTTTTTCCATTGTTAGGATCTCAATTGCCGGTTAATGTCTAAACATGCCTGCACACCTGCTCACAGCTGCGGTCAGACTATAGTTATGCTGTCTGCATGCTCATTCAAATGCATTCACACTGGCTGTCTCAAAGACATACAAATATGGCTTATAAAACTTACCAAAGTAAAGAGCCTTCCAGTGTACGCCAAAGCTCCAAACGCCCCCCCCCCCCCCAATGCCCCCTTGCTCCCAAACGCCCCCCAATGCCCCCTTGCTCCCAAACGCACCCCTGGAGTTCCGAAATGCCCCATGGGGGTGCATATGACCCCCGTTCAGAACCTTTGGTCTATACCATTCCCCCTGCCCATGTGGACAAAATATTATAGTTCAAAGTCACTGTCAACCATTTATTTACTTACAAAAATATATTCTGCACTTTAATAATTGTTTCTACTTTTGGCAAAAGGCCAGCAATTATCCCAGTGGTACTTTATTTTATCGACCCCGTAAGGATGAAAGGCAAAATTAACCTCGGCGGGATTTGAACCCATACCATAAAGGACCGTAACTCTTTGCTACAAAGCATGGCGTCCGACCCTCTACCGATACTGCCAATCCATCGCCCTTCTGCATTCTGCACTTTAATAATAGCTTTGGCCTTATATAGAAACTATGTAATATGACAGCCGCAGCTTGGTAACGTCTTCCTCATTAGATGGCTATTGTGATCTGGTTGCTGTAGAAGGTAAGGGGATGTGACTGTCCAGTTTTATGCAAGAATATGGTGTATATGTGTATGTATGCATATGTGTATGGATGTATTTATGAATATATATATATTTGGGTATGTGTGTTTCTGTTTTTAAGTATATTTGAGTGTGGAAAATGTATTTAGAATAAAGGTGATCAGATTCTTTCCATTTAACATCTGTATGTATAACTTGACAATTCCAATTACATGTGCGAAGCCGGCCTAGAAATGTAAACTTGGGGCTTTGTTGTGCATTTTAATTTTTTGTGATGAGGGGCACCCCAACTGTCATGCCCTCACTATCAGTTCTAAATCTGGCCCTGAAGCAATGACTCGAATGATTCTGACCAAAGACACTCCAACCATACATACACGCAGTTTTAGTTATTCAGAGTTACTGCTCTTCTAGATGAGTTGCCTTCCCTGTGGTTTACAGACCCCTTGTTAGCCCCTACACAGATATTGTAATCATACAATTAAAACGATCAACTCAGTCGTAGAAATTAAGTAATTATAAGGTAAATTACCATATATACTCCAATATAAGCACCCCCCAGCCCTTATTTTATGTCTGTCTGAGACATGGACAAAAATCCAAACCTCATTTATAAGCTGCGGTAGCTAATCAACACATTGTT
>OZ024740.1:21946107-21951107 GCA_964016885.1 Eledone cirrhosa
TGAAATGAATAGTAATATTGTTGTGGTCGTGTTTTCGTTGGCAAACGTCTGTTTACGACAGTACAGCGCGGCTCTACTTAATTTAACTGAGATGAAACTTATATGAGCATGAACAGTAGATCATTACGCATCTTTTGGCTTAAAAATCTAGAAATTTGGTCCAGCGGGAAAAAGTTTATAATCAAAGTTTGCTGATAAATCTTGTGTTCAAGTGAGTGAGTAGTAAGCGTGACGCTAGGGGAGGTAATCCAGAAATGACGACGTTTGGAAAAGTTTAATTACTGCATGAAAGAAATGATTCAAAAATTGAACTTGCCCAATCTTCACAACATTGAAAATTGGTCAAAATTTGACAAATCTGACTTCAAACCAGATATGATTCATTTGAACAATGTTGGAAATCTTAAATTGACACAAATTTTTGCCAATGTTTTTGCCACCTGATCCTTGTTCTATGGCTGACTGACTAATTTTGTGACTTAATAAAATGTCATCATACTAGTAATGCACAATGGTCATTTTTAAATTTAAATTTTATTAAATAGTTGTTGCTTGCATTGCCTTAAAATAGTAACAAGAATGTACACATACTTTTTAAAAATACATCATTATCAGTCAAATCAGTCAAATATCACTAAAAGCCAGGTGGTCGATAACAACTTCTATAAGATTAGTTACATGCTCACACATTGGATCACCTCTCATCAATGGCATTGGGTGTCTGAGATAATCGTGGAGATAACTGATGAAGTCACAAATGAAGTGATTGTCTTCCAGTGTGAACAACTCCCTATATCCATTGATATATGTGATGGCTTCCGATTCATAGGTGCATTTTATGAGGAATTCCATGCATCCAATTTTCAGTGATTCAATGGGCATTTTATCAGAGATGATAAGGTATTTGACCACGTTTTGCTTTGTAAGTAAATTGGAGAGAATCACTGCAGTCAAAGTCATTTCTTTGCATGGATTTTTGTCCATTCTAAACAGTTAAAATGATAAAGTATTACTACTATATAACTTACATCTATTGTTGTAACACCATTGAAATGCACAAGTTTCACCAATTCACTATTATGCACTAATCATCTCAAATGCATTCATGATTTACTAGCTTTATCATTAAGCCAGTTGCCTCAACTAGATTGCAATTATACTCAAAAGAACTTTAAAATGTCAATCACTTCTCAGTAATTCACTATGATCATTTAATTATTAGATAGTTGTTGCTTGCATTGCCTTAAAAAATAGTAGACCAGATAGAAAAATGCGTACAGCAAAAAAAAGTAATATTGTTGGAATATAAACCTTTAAAAATACAGGACAAGAAACTAAGATAAAACTTTAAAAGAATAGGACAAGAAACTAAGATAAAACTTTAAAGAATTGAACAAGAAATAAAAAAATTTTACAATAATATTAGTGGCAAAATTTTGTTATTCGTTTCCTGTGCTATGCCCCAGTATCTTCTTGATTAGTGCATAATAATTGTCATGCTCTCATTGTGCGTTGCCCCTGAGCGGTTGGTTCTGGTTGGGGTTAGTTGGCTGAGCAGTTCTGCTCCGTCAGAATGACCATTGCAAGAAGAATTGGCCGATGCAGCTGCAGGTCTCCTCCAAGAATGCACTTCTGGTCCCGCAACACCAGACGAAGATGGAGAAGACGACCGGGACAAGATGTCGACTCTGACCACCGACTACGGCACCTCCCTCAACCACCGGTCCTCCCTCCCTCTGTCCCGTCATCCCTCCAGTCCTCCTGCTCCCCCTTCCTGTACCAGAAAGCTGTGGCACGCATTCATCTGGACTGTCGGACTTGAACTCAAGGACAAGATGCAAGGAGAAGATGGACGGGTTGGTCAAGATCAAGGATGAGCGGGACGACAAGACCGTCCGCTGCTGCTCAAGATCTGTGCTCATGGGCCCATGGATCCATTCACATTATGCATGACACATGAGGCGTGTCGCCGAATGATGAAATAGGGGTATGGTTATGACCCAATTGGTGTTCAAACCAGGATCAAATGATCCTCCCGGTCTGACGACGACCTCTGAATGTGGGACCCAGAGCCTATGAATGTGGAACTCGATTTTTTACCATTAAAAATTTTGCCACTAATATTATTGTAAACATTTTTATTTCTTGTCCAATTCTTTAAAGTTTTATCTTAGTTTCTTGTCCTATTCTTTTAAAGTTTTATCTTAGTTTCTTGTCCTATTCTTTTAAAGTTTTATTTTAGTTTCTTGTCCTGTATTTTTAAAGGTTTATATTCCAACAATATTACTTTTTTTTGCTGTACGCATTTTTCTATCTGGTGTATATATATGGGATAACAAGTTATCGTTATAGGTAATCCAGTTAGAGGTTGTGAGTACTCTGCGTCGTGGATAGTTTTAACGTACGGCTTTGTTTGACTCAACAAGATGTTTCCATAGTTAGGCAGCGAGTTCGCAAGAATTCCTATGCAGGTTATACTTGGATTAATAATAGTGAAAGATTGAAGAATAACATGGTCGGCTGTACAACAAGGGGTTTTATTTCAAGTATTAACAACTGTTTCATTGATCAGGTGAGTCTAAACGCCGCTAATCACTCGAAGTTGTGTCACTCGACCTTAAATACAGTGTTTACCTCTGATCAAATCCTCAGAATACTCACCTGATCAATGAAACAATTGTTAATACTTGAAATAAAGCCCCTTGTTGTACAGCCGACCATGTTATTCTTCAATCTTTCACTATATATATATATATATATATATATATATATATATATATATATATATATATATATATATATATATATATATATTTATTTAAAGGTATATATATATATATTTAAAGATCCCCTTCCATCACAAATACCCATGAGATTTGCACCTAGAAAGTCTCCCTTCCAGGGACAGTATTTTTGTGGGAGACCAGCAGTTGCCCATGCATACCAGTCTCCCCTCTCCACACACTAAGGGAAACGCTAAAACGGATACAGCTTGGCACCACTGACATTGCAACTCATTTCTACAGCTGAGTAAACAAGACCAATGGGAAATAAAGTGTCTTGCCCAAGGACACAACACATTGCCTGCTTCAGGAATCGCGGTCAAAATCTCATGATTGTTAATCTGACACCCTAACCACTAAGCCATATATATGTGGAGGCACATGGCTTAGTGGTTAGAGCATTGGCCTTGCAATGAAAGGTTGTGAGTTCAATTCTCAGACCAGGTGATGTGTTGTTTCCTTGAGCAAGACACTTTATTTCACATTGCTCCAGTTTACTCAGCTGTAGAAATGAGATGATAGGGACTGGGGTCCCTATCATTCCACTGTAAAGTGGTCGTGGAGGTGCCACGGCAAAAAGCACCCAGCACTCACTGTAAATGAGGTTGGTGTTAGGAAGGGCATCCAGCTGTAGAAATCAAGCCAGAATCAGTTCCCGTCCCACCCAAGCAGGGAAAAGCGGACGTAAAATGATGATGATATATATATATATATATATATATATATATATATATATATATATATATATAAAACATAAATGAACTAAGTGAGAAATTAGGAATAAGAGGGATCAGATGTTGTTTACTCGAGAGAACACTACGTTGGTACGGTCACGTGATGCGCATGAAAGACGACAGCTGTATAAAAAAGTGCAGGGCGATAAAAACAGACGGTAGCCACAGAGTAGGCAGACCCAGAAAAACCTGGGACGACTTGATAATTTCTGACCTCACACACACCTCTCCAAGACAATGTCACTGGACCGAGATCTTTGGCGCTACACAGTCATACAGAAGACCCGCCTTGCCTAAGTACAAAGCGAAACTTACAGTCAGTAGACACCTCTTAACCAAACATACACCCCAACCCTTTCTCTGAAAAGTTATCTTGGTACCACAACATCCTGTCCAAACTAATGAGGTCGTGTAGGTGTCACGACAAAAAAACACGCTGTAATGTGGCCATATAGGAAACATGGTAAAAAGCTCCCAGTCCACACTGTAAATATGGTTGGTGTCAGGAAGGGCATCCAGCCGTAGAAAACCTGCTAGACAGTCCTATACAAGCGAGACATGGTCATCCGACCAATCTTGCCTCAAGTGGGACAATTCCCGTGTAACCCATGCTAGCATGGAAGATAGACGTTAAATGATGATGATGATGATATATACATATATATATGTGTATATATATGTGGGGTTAACCGACCAGGGGTGTGCAGACCACATTATGGTCAGTCGGTTGTGAAGCAGGTTAAAAGAAGTGTGCAATGACCTGTATAAATGGTGCAAGCCAAAGCATTATATATTATTAAAAGAGATTTTTTTTACGAACTTTCAATGTGTTCAAGTTTTTATAGGTTTTGCCGTCTGAAGAGCTCAGTGAAATATATATAACGTACTTTTAAATAAACAGGAATCAACTGATTATGGTCCCTGATCTTTTAGTAGTAGTAGTAATTGTTTCTACTTTTGGCACAAGGCCAGCAATTACCCAGTACCCTTGCAAGCAGAGAAAAACGGACGTAAAATGATGATGATGATTACTACTGGTACTTTATTTTATCGCCCACGTAAAGATGAAAGGCAAAGTTAACCTCGACGTGATTTGAACTCAGACTGTAAAGGGACGTAACTATGCTAGAAAGCATGGCGTCCAACCCTTCTCCAGCATCATATATATTTTTTCCAAGAGATGTCAACATGAATGGACCTGTTATTTTTATCTAAAGATACTTTTTCCAATTCCATCCCACCCATCCCCCAGTCTACCTAATTTCTCATGTACCGATTGTGTGGTTATTTCTGTTTACCTTTTACATACATACAAATATATATAATCATCATCATCATTTTACGTCCGCTTTTCCCTGCTTGCAAGGGTGGGACGGGAACTGATTCTGGCTCCATTTCTACAGCTGGGTGTCCTTCCTAACACCAACGTCATTTACAGTGAGTGCTGGGTGCTTTTTTGCCGTAGCGCCTACACGTCCACTTT
>OZ024740.1:21963607-21978607 GCA_964016885.1 Eledone cirrhosa
GTGGTTGTAAAGGTGGTGGTGGTGGTTGTAAAGGTGGTGGTGGTGCTGCTCTCTCTGTGCAGCTGCTGTTGGTACCACAACTACCAACATTGCTACGGTGCTACTGTAGATGTTGACAGTCACTAGGAAGACATGGCATGTGAATGGTTAATATTGTTAATACAGCACCACCAAGAACAACACTACTACCACCACCACCAAGAACAACAGTACCACTACTACCACCACCACCAAGAACAACAGTACCACTACAACCACCACCACCAAGAACAACAGTACTACCACCACCACCAAGAACAACAGTACCACTACCACCACCACCAACAACAACACTACTACCACCGCCAAGAACAACAGTACCACTACCACCACCACCACCAAGAACAACAGTACCACTACAACCACCACCATCAAGAACAACAGTACTACCACCACCACCAAGAACAACAGTACCACTACCACCACCACCAACAACAACAACGCTACTACCACCACCACCAAGAACAACACTACCACCACCAAGAACAACAGTACCACTACCAAGAACAACACTACCACCACCACCACCAAGAACAACACTACCACTACCAAGAACAACAGTACCACCACCACCACCAAGAACAACACCACCACTACCAAGCACAACACTACCACTACCACCACCAAGAACAACACTACCACTACCACCACCATGAACAACAGTACCACTACCACCACCAAGAACAACAGTACCACCACCAAGCACAACACTACCACTACCACCACCAAGAACAACACTACCACCACCACCACCAAGAACAACAGTACCACCACCACCACCAAGAACAACAGTACCACCACCACCACCAAGAACAACACTACCACCACCAAGAACAACACCACCACTACCAAGAACAACACTACCACTACCAAGAACAACACTACCACTACCAAGAACAACACTACCACTACCACCACCAAGAACAACAGTACCACTACCACCACCAAGAACAACACTACCACTACCACCACCAAGAACAACACTACCACTACCAAGAACAACACTACCACTACCAAGAACAACACTACCACTACCACCACCAAGAACAACAGTACCACTACCACCACCAAGAACAACACTACCACTACCACTACCAAGAACAACACTACCACTACCAAGAACAACACTACCACTACCAAGAACAACACTACCACTACCACCACCAAGAACAACACTACCACCACCAAGAACAACACTACCACTACCAAGAACAACACTACCACTACCAAGAACAACACTACCACTACCACCACCAAGAACAACACTACTACCACCAAGAACAACACTACCACCACCAAGAACAACACTACCACTACCAAGAACAACACTACCACTACCAAGAACAACACTACCACTACCACCACCAAGAACAACACTACTACCACCAAGAACAACACTACCACCACCAAGAACAACACTACCACTACCACTACCAAGAACAACAGTACCACCACCACCACCAAGAACAACACTACCACTACCAAGAACAACACTACCACTACCAAGAACAACAGTACCACCACCACCACCAAGAACAACACTACCACCACCAAGAACAACACTACCACTACCACTACCAAGAACAACAGTACCACCACCACCACCAAGAACAACACTACCACTACCAAGAACAACACTACCACCACCACCACCAAGAACAACACTACCACTACCAAGAACAACAGTACCACTACCACCAGCAAGAACAACACTACCACTACCACCACCACCACCAAGAACAACACTACCACCACCAAGAACAATAGTACCACTACCACCACCAAGAACAACACTACCACTACCAAGAACAACACTACCACTACCACCACCAAGAACAACAGTACCACCACCAAGAACAACACTACCACCACCAAGAACAATAGTACCACCACCACCACCAAGAACAACAGTACCACTACCACCAGCACCACCAAGAACAACACTACCACTACCAAGAACAACAGTACCACTACCACCACCACCAAGAACAACACTACCACCACCAAGAACAATAGTACCACTACCACCACCAAGAACAACACTACCACTACCAAGAACAACACTACCACTACCACCACCAAGAACAACAGTACCACCACCAAGAACAACACTACCACCACCAAGAACAATAGTACCACCACCACCACCAAGAACAACAGTACCACTACCACCAGCACCACCAAGAACAACACTACCACTACCAAGAACAACAGTACCACCACCACCACCAAGAACAACAGTACCACTACCACCAGCACCACCAAGAACAACAGTACCACCACCAAGAACAACAGTACCACTACCACCACCAAGAACAACACTACCACTACCACCAAGAACAACACTACCACCACCACCACCAAGAACAACACTACCACCACCAAGAACAACACTACCACCACCAAGAACAACAGTACCACTACCACTACCACCACCAAGAACAACACTACCACCACCAAGAACAACAGTACCACTACCACCACCAAGAACAACACTACTACCACCAAGAACAACACTACCACCACCAAGAACAACAGTACCACTACCACTACCACCACCAAGAACAACACTACCACCACCAAGAACAACAGTACCACTACCACCACCAAGAACAACACTACTACCACCAAGAACAACACTACCACCACCAAGAACAACAGTACCACTACCACCACCAAGAACAACACTACCACCACCACCACCAAGAACAACACTACCACCACCAAGACCAACACTACCACCACCAAGAACAACAGTACCACCACCAAGAACAACACTACCACCACCAAGAACAACACTACCACCACCAAGAACAACACTACCACCACCAAGAACAACACTACCACCACCAAGAACAACAGTACCACTACCACTACCACCACCAAGAACAACACTACCACCACCAAGAACAACACTACCACCACCACCACCAAGAACAACACTACCACCACCAAGAACAACACTACCACCACCAAGAACAACAGTACCACTACCACTACCACCACCAAGAACAACACTACCACCACCAAGAACAACACTACCACCACCAAGAACAACAGTACCACTACCACTACCAAGAACAACACTACCACCACCAAGAACAACACTACCACCACCAAGAACAACAGTACCACTACCACCACCACCACCAAAACAACAGTACCACCACCAAGAACAACACTACCACTACCACCACCAAGAATAACAGTACCACTACCACCACCAAGAACAACACTACCACTACCACCACCAAGAACAACACCACCACTACCAAAACAACAGTACCACTACCACCACCTAGAACAATAGTACCACCACCACCACCACCAAGAACAACACCACCACTACCAAAACAACAGTACCACTACCACTACCAAGAACAACACTACCACCACCAAGAACAACACTACCACCACCAAGAACAACACTACCACTACCACCACCAAAATAACAGTACCACTACCACCACCTAGAACAATAGTACTACCACCACCACCAAGAACAACACTACCACCACCACCAAGAACAACAGTACCACTACCACCACCAAGAACAACACTACCACTACCAAGAACAACACTACCACTACCAAGAACAACACTACCACTACAACAACACTACCACTACCACTACCACCACCAAGAACAACACTACCACCACCAAGAACAATAGTACCACTACCACCACCAAGAACAACACTACTACCACCAAGAACAACACTACCACTACCAAGAACAACACTACCACCACCAAGAACAACACTACCACTACCAAGAACAACACTACCACTACAACAACACTACCACTACCACCACCACCACCACCAAGAACAACACTACCACTACCAAGAACAACACTACCACTACAACAACACTACCACTACCACTACCACCACCAAGAACAACACTACCACCACCAAGAACAATAGTACCACTACCAAGAACAACACTACCACTACAACAACACTACCACTACCACCACCACCACCAAGAACAACACTACCACCACCAAGAACAATAGTACCACTACCAAGAACAACACTACCACTACAACAACACTACCACTACCACCACCACCACCAAGAACAACACTTCCACCACCAAGAACAATAGTACCACTACCAAGAACAACACTACCACTACAACAACACTACCACTACCACCACCACCACCAAGAACAACACTACCACCACCAAGAACAATAGTACCACTACCAAGAACAACACTACCACTACAACAACACTACCACTACCACCACCACCACCAAGAACAACACTACCACCACCAAGAACAACACTACCACCACCAAGAACAACACTACCACCACCAAGAACAACACTACCACCACCAAGAACAACACTACCACCACCAAGAACAATAGTACCACTACCAAGAACAACACTACCACTACAACAACACTACCACTACCACCACCACCACCAAGAACAACACTACCACCACCAAGAACAACACTACCACCACCAAGAACAACACTACCACCACCAAGAACAACACTACCACCACCAAGAACAACACTACCACCACCAAGAACAATAGTACCACTACCAAGAACAACACTACCACTACAACAACACTACCACTACCACCACCACCACCAAGAACAACACTACCACCACCAAGAACAATAGTACCACTACCAAGAACAACACTACCACTACAACAACACTACCACTACCACCACCAAGAACAACACTACCACCACCAAGAACAACACTACCACTACCAAGAACAACACTACCACCACCAAGAACAATAGTACCACTACCAAGAACAACACTACCACTACAACAACACTACCACTACCACCACCACCACCAAGAACAACACTACCACCACCAAGAACAACACTACCACCACCAAGAACAATAGTACCACTACCAAGAACAACACTACCACTACAACAACACTACCACTACCACCACCACCACCAAGAACAACACTACCACCACCAAGAACAACACTACCACCACCAAGAACAATAGTACCACTACCAAGAACAACACTACCACTACAACAACACTACCACTACCACCACCACCACCAAGAACAACACTACCACCACCAAGAACAACACTACCACTACCAAGAACAACACTACCACCACCAAGAACAATAGTACCACTACCAAGAACAACACTACCACTACAACAACACTACCACTACCACCACCACCACCAAGAACAACACTACCACCACCAAGAACAACACTACCACCACCAAGAACAATAGTACCACTACCAAGAACAACACTACCACTACAACAACACTACCACTACCACCACCACCACCAAGAACAACACTACCACTACCAAGAACAACACTACCACTACAACAACACTACCACTACCACTACCAAGAACAACACTACCACCACCAAGAACAACACTACCACTACCAAGAACAACACTACCACTACAACAACACTACCACTACCACCACCAAGAACAACACTACCACCACCAAGAACAACACTACCACTACCAAGAACAACACTACCACCACCAAGAACAATAGTACCACTACCAAGAACAACACTACCACTACAACAACACTACCACTACCACCACCACCACCAAGAACAACACTACCACCACCAAGAACAACACTACCACCACCAAGAACAATAGTACCACTACCAAGAACAACACTACCACTACAACAACACTACCACTACCACCACCACCACCAAGAACAACACTACCACCACCAAGAACAACACTACCACCACCAAGAACAATAGTACCACTACCAAGAACAACACTACCACTACAACAACACTACCACTACCACCACCACCACCAAGAACAACACTACCACCACCAAGAACAACACTACCACTACCAAGAACAACACTACCACCACCAAGAACAATAGTACCACTACCAAGAACAACACTACCACTACAACAACACTACCACTACCACCACCACCACCAAGAACAACACTACCACCACCAAGAACAATAGTACCACTACCAAGAACAACACTACCACTACAACAACACTACCACTACCACCACCACCACCAAGAACAACACTACCACCACCAAGAACAACACTACCACCACCAAGAACAATAGTACCACTACCAAGAACAACACTACCACTACAACAACACTACCACTACCACCACCACCACCAAGAACAACACTACCACCACCAAGAACAATAGTACCACTACCAAGAACAACACTACCACTACAACAACACTACCACTACCACTACCACCACCAAGAACAACACTACCACTACCAAGAACAACACTACCACCACCACCACCAAGAACAACAGTACCACTACCACCACCAAGAACAACAGTACCACCACCAAGAACAACACTACCACTACAACAACACTACCACTACCACCACCACCACCAAGAACAACACTACCACCACCAAGAACAATAGTACCACTACCAAGAACAACACTACCACTACAACAACACTACCACTACCACCACCACCACCAAGAACAACACTACCACCACCAAGAACAACACTACCACCACCAAGAACAATAGTACCACTACCAAGAACAACACTACCACTACAACAACACTACCACTACCACCACCACCACCAAGAACAACACTACCACCACCAAGAACAATAGTACCACTACCAAGAACAACACTACCACTACAACAACACTACCACTACCACTACCACTACCACCACCAAGAACAACACTACCACTATCAAGAACAACACTACCACCACCACCACCAAGAACAACAGTACCACCACCACCACCAAGAACAACAGTACCACCACCAAGAACAACACTACCACTACCAACACCAAGAACAACAGTACCACTACCAAGAACAACACTACCACCACCACCACCAAGAACAACACTACCACCACCACCACCAAGAACAATAGTACCACCACCACCACCACCAAGAACAACAGTACCACCACCAAGAACAACACTACCACTACCAACACCAAGAACAACAGTACCACTACCACCACCACCACCAAAACAACAGTACCACTACCAAGAACACCACCACCACCACCACCACCAAGAACAACACTACCACTACCACCACCAAGAACAACACTACCACCACCAAGAACAACACTACCACTACCAACACCAAGAACAACAGTACCACTACCACCACCACCACCAAAACAACAGTACCACTACCAAGAACAACACCACCACCACCAAGAACAACACTACCACCAGCAAGAACAACACTACCACTACCAAGAACACCACCACCACCACCACCAAGAACAACACTACCACTACCACCACCAAGAATAACAGTATCACTACCACCACCAAGAACAATAGTACCACTACCACCACCAACAACACTACCACCACCAAGAACAACACTACCACCACCAAAATAACACTACCACTACCACCACCTAGAACAATAGTACCACTACCACCACCAACAACACTACCACCACCAAGAACAACACCACCACCACCACTACCAAAACAACAACACCCCCCTCCCAACCATTACCAAGAAAAAGGAGAAGAACAACAATGCTAAGAAGAGTTTGAATCCTGATGAAGGTTCTTGAAACAAACATATATATATATATTCATCATCACCACCGTTTTACGTCCGTTTTTCCACGCTAACATAGGTTAGACGGGTTGTCCTGTTGTGGGCAGTGTCCAGTCGGCTGACCATGTCTTGTTCATACGGGAACTGATTCTGGCTAGATATCTACAGCTGGATGCCCTTCCTAATACCAACCTGATTTACAGTGAGTGCTGGGAGCTTTCTTTCCGTGGCGCCTACACGTCCACTTTACAGTGTGGGCTGGGTACTTTTTTGCCGTGGCACCTCCTTGACCACTTTGCAGTGGGAGGGGGTGGAGGCATATTGTCTATATGCTTCAGCTTTGGCTTGTATGATGATGATGATGATGATGATATATAACAGTTGATCGATAAGATCCCAAACCGCATTTGCTTCACGAGGAAACAATGTTTCCATTGGTCTTTCCAGTTGCTAATACTATCTATCGGTCGCAACTCCAGGTAGAAGGAGCAACATGAAATATAGTGTCTTGTTCAAGGACATAACGTATTGCCCAGTCCAGGAATTGAACTCACAACCTCACAATTGCGAATCCAAATCTCAGCCACATGTACATAGATCCTGAGCCACCCATCTGTGAAACAGTTGTAACTGTATATAATCAATAAAGACCTTAATGTGAAACCACACTTTGTTTTTAATATATATATCAGTATCAGTAGAGAGTCGGACATCATGCTTTATGGTATAGAGTTACGTCCCTTTACGATCTAAGATCAAATCCTGCCGAGGTTAGCTTTGCGTTTCATCCTTACAGGGTCGATAAAATATAATACGAGTAATGCACTGGAGTCGATTTAATGGACTTTCACCTTTCTTAAAATTGTTGGCCTTGGGTCTAAATCATAAACCTATGTATATATATATAGGTATGTAAAAGGTAAACAGAAATAACACAATCGCTACAGTATATGGAAGGTATATATTAGGTTAACGCTTGATATAGCAGGAAGAAGGTCTTAACGTTTCGGACGCTAGTCTTTCATCAGAAGAAAGAATGAGAAATAAGATAGATTGGGGGGATGGGCGGGTTGGAATTGGAAAAAATGTCTTTAGATAAAAATATTGACATCTGATGATAATATTTATATATATATAATATATATATATATATATATTTAAAAGTTAAACAAGGTTCAATGAATACATCAAAGAATGAGTTTTACAATAGATTGGAAGCACTCGACAGCAAAGGTTTTCCAGAGTTATTAATATTAATTCAAAATATTAACAAAATAGATATTCTTGTGATCAATTATATTTTATTATACATATTTCAGAGGTACTGAGTTAGGTTCAACAGTACGTTTTCATCAGATAAAATAAAATGATACATGACATACCCTGACATATTAGATGGTTAATATAATCTAATGATCAAAAGAAAATGAAAGTTATAAATCTGTACCTTGGATTGTGATTATCATTGTATAAGTTGTTTTCAATTGTTTGTTTAATCATTATCCATTCAATCGTTCACGGATGAACTTTACACACACACACACAAACATGTATATTGACGTGTGAAAGCAAACAAAAGAATGATATTCCTAAAGTACAGCTTCATTCTATTGATCTTTTGTTTGACTGTACACATCAATGTTAAGGAATGGCATGGTGTAAATTGCAATAGCTGTGTTTGTAAATAATCATCTTATTGTAGAAATCAACTGATATTTATGATACGCGAGGAAGGTCATTTAAAAATATTCTTGAGAAAGATTCTAGGCATGTTTCTGCATGCATGATCCCATAATTTTTGATGGAATCGTAGGTGTAACGTATTGACACACAACATTTCTAGGGTATTTTTAAAGCTGGAAGAGCCCAATACTCTTCAGGTTTGAATACAGCCAATTTTATTCCGGAGAAGAATAGAGAGGGTGAAAGAATGAAAGTGAGAAAGAGATATAGAAGAAGAACCGATCCCAGTACTAGACTGGTATATTTCTTATCAACCTAGAATGGATGAAAGGCAAAGTTGACCTCGCTGGGATTTGAACTCAGAGATCAGAGAGTCAAACCAAATACTGCAAAGCATTCTGATGTTCTAATTACTGCCAATTCATCACTTAGACATGTGTCTAGAGGTTGAAATTAGTTTTTGGCTTTAATTTAGTATTTGTTTGTAAAGTAGTGATTACTATGGATTTCCCCCTGTAAAAGAAAGGCCAGACAATAATCACATGAACAGTTAAACAAGCAGTGATTACATTTTACACCATTACCTGTCCTTTCTTTACAATCTGCTGATACTACACTTAACCAGAAGGTCAATAAAGTAATGGATTGCAAGTGTAAACCTCCTTTTATCTTACACATTGTAGGTGCTACACTTAATCCCTCACCTCACTACCTTTCTAAACTAATATATATATATATATATCATCATCATCACCGTTTTACGTCTGTTCTTCCATGCTAGCATGGGTTAGACGGGTTGTCCTGTTGTGGGCAGTGGCCGGTTGGCTGACCATGTTTATATATATATATATTTACACACACACACACACATTTACACACACACACTCATATATATATAATAATTGTTTCTACTTTTGGCACCAGGCCAGCAATTACCCAGTACATCACTGGTACTTTATTTTATCGACCCCGTAAGGATGAAAGGCAAAGTTAACCTCGGTGGGATTTGACCTCAGATATATAATAATAAGGAGTAGGAATGATATATCAATATAGCATCATTATGTTTATTCATAAAACACACATCATATGTGAATAAACATAATGATGCCACATTGATACTCATTATTAGTGGATTGGCAGTATCGGTAGAGGGTCAGACGCCATGCTTTGACGCATTGAGTTACGGCCCTTGCCATTCTGAGTTCAAAAACCGCCGAGGTTAACTTTGCCTTTCATCTTTACGGGGTCGATAAAATAAAGTACCAGTAATGTACTGGGTAATTACTGGCCTTGTGCTAAAAGTAGAAACAATTATTATTATTATTATACTGCTAATCAACCTAGAGTGGTGGATTGGCTGTATCGGTAGATTGTCGGACGCCATGCTTTGCAGCACAGAGTTACATCCCTTTACAGTCTGAGTTCAAATCCCGCCGAGGTTAACTTTGCCTTTCATCCTTACGGGGTCGATAAAATAAGGTACCAGTAATACACTGGGTAATTTGCTCTCCTTGTGCCTAACGTAGAAACAATTATTATTATTATTAACACTGTGCATCTGAAGGATGTAATACTAACAGTACAATACCACACTGACAATCAGACATGAGCATCGAGTGCTACATCTGGTGAACCAATATTAACTAAACATTACACACCAACTAACTATATATAAGTTTATCCCAGGTTCATTCGGGGAGTGAGTAGAGCCGGTCAAGCGATGAAAGTGATATGTATACATATCACTTCTATATGTATACATATCACTTTCATCGCTTGACCGGCTCTACTCACTCCCTCATTGTTCTACAAGCAAGTTCAGCCACCTCTACCTCCTACCAAATGCCATGATAGACTTATTTGTGTTTACAACAAATTTTGACCAATCCTCTTGACAACTACTAATCTTCCCATATAAAGAAGTACCCCTTGACAAGTTCGGCTATTTATTCACCAGGCTAAAAATTCTAATTTAGTCCAGAAATAGCCGTCGAAACGGCTTGAGCTCTGCCGTCGGGGTCATACTTTTTCCTATTTCCCATTCTACTACTCTAAGTATTGAGTACTCTGTTGCGTTATGGTCCATCTGGTTCCTTACCACATTTCCTTTGTTATCATCATCATCAACGTTTAACGTCCGTGTTCCACGCTTGCATGGGTTTGGACGGGGGTAGTCCCACTTGAGGCAAGAGTGATTGTCTTGCTCGCATAGGACTGTCTGGCAGGTTTTCTACAGTTGGATGCCCTTCCTAACACCAACCACATTTACAGTGTGGGTCTGGGAGGTTTTTACCGTGTTGCCTACACGGCCACATTACAGCGTGGACTGTGTGTTTTTTTGTCGTGACACCTACACGATCTCATTTGTTTCGGCCTCGATGGCGCGGCACCAACATAACTTTACATAGAACGGGGTGGTGTGGATGGGGTGGGGGCGGGGGTGGTGGGACGGGGTGTATTTTGTTAGAGATGCCTACTGGCTGGAGTAGGTTTTACTATATATTTAGGTAAGGCGGGTCTTCTCTGTTACTGAGTACCGCCAAAGGTCTCGGTCCAGTGACATTGTCTTGGAGAGGTGTAAGTGTGTGATGTCGGAGTTTATCAGCTCGTCCCAGGTTTTCCTAGGTCTGCCTATTCCGTGACTACCGTCTATCTTTATTGCCCTGCACTTTGTTATACAGCTATCGACTTTCATGCGCATCACGTGTCCATACCAACGTAGCCTTCTCTCGAGTAAACAACATCTGATCCCTCTTATTTCTAATTTTTTCCTTAGTTCGTTTATGCTTTGCCGTTCACGTATATTACTGTTACACATCCAGCGGAGCATGCAAGCTTCGTTCCTCTCTAGTCTGCGTATATCCTCTGCACACAATGCCCAGGTCTCACTGCCGTGCAGCATTGCTGTTCGTATGCAGGCATCGTACAACCTGCCTTTCATTTTTAGTGAGAACCCTTTAGCAGCTAATAGTGGTATAAGCTCTCTGAACTTTTTCCAACCAGTTCTGACTCTAGCTACAGTACTTTCAGAGCACCCTCCCCCACTGCTGATTTTATCGCCCAGGTAACGGAAGCTGTCCACTATTTCTATAGAACCCTCTGCGCAATTGAAAGAGATATATATATATATATATGTATGTATATATATATAATCTTCATTTAACATCCAGTTTTCCTTGTTAGTGTTGGATTGATCATCACAGACCTAGTCAATACTTAACGCAACTGTCCTCTGGGATGGGCCAGGGAGTCCTCTCCTTTACATACATTCCTGAATTCAACAGAGTGCATTTTATTGTAGTGCCAGCACTAAGGAAATGTTGCCATGTCTTTTTAACATGGTTTCTACAGTTGAATGCAATTCCTATTACCACCTACCTTACAAAGTTTACTTAGTGCATTTCTTTGTGACACCAGCACTACAGAGGTTATCATATCATGACTGAAGGTTCTTTCACCCTCTGTGGCATGGTTTCTATGGGTGGAAGCCCTTCCTAACACCAACTACTTTACAGTGTGTATTTTATCATGGCACTAACACTAGGGAGTTTATCTGTCACTGGCTCTGCTGGGGGATGTAGAAGGAATGATAAGTATGTCATATGTAAATAGTTGGGAGTGGAGTAGATGACAAATATAATGTCATGGATATATGACAGGTGTGCTGAGGTTCAAAGGGGTGATCTCTAGAGAGAAGGAATGAGCAAGTATGTCATGGTGTGTGTGTGTATATATATATATAAGAAGGATTCAGGACCCCAACGGCTGAGCTCCAGCCATTCAACAGCTAGATCGGAACTGATTGATTGATTGATATATATATATAAGGGTATAGACCCCTTTTGGTTATGAATGATCGTGGGTTTTGCACATAGAAATATCCCTTCTATGGCACAAGCCCGGACAAGGTTTTACTTGTGGAAGACCAGCAGTCACTCATGCATACCAGTCTCCCCTCTCCACACCACCGATGTTATCCAGGGAAAAGGCAATGGCCATTAAAGCTTGGCACCAGTCATGTTGCAACTCATTTCTACAGCTGAGTGAAATAAAGAGTCTTGCTCAAGGATACAATGCAACACCCAGTCCAGGAATCAAATTCACAACTTCACGATTGCAAGCCCAACACTCTAACCACTAAGCCATGCACCTACACACACACATTACTGGTACTTTCTTTTATTGACCCCGTAAGGATGAAAGGCAAAGTTAACCATGGCGAAATTTTGAACTCAGAATGGAAAGGGCCGTAACTCTATGCGTCAAAGCATGACATCTGACCCTCTACCGATACTGCCAATCCCTCGCTTAATAATAAGTATTGATGAGGTGTCAAATTTTCATTAAGTTTATTCAGGTGTGACACGTATTTCGCGATTGACCAGCATAAGGTTTGATCTCTATTGATCAGGCCCAATTCTGGAATCAAAAGCTCATCAGACTTCTGTTAGCTTAATGACAGAATATTTCGCGTACAGTTTTAAAAGAATATATCTGTTCTCATTCATTTGGGGTGGTCAGTTGTTCTTTATTTTGATTGGTTTGATATATCTATCTATCTCTCTCTATATATATATATATATACATATCAGTAGAAGGAAGACGCAGTGGAGGAAGACCACGAAAAACATGGGCGGAGACAGACCTCAGATCGCTGAAATTCATGGAGGAGATGACGAAGGACCGTGACAAGTGGAGAGATGCTATGCTGAATAGGACCCATCCCACCCTTGCAAGTAGGGAAAAGCGGACATAAAATGATGATGATGATGATATATATATATAGATAGATAGATAGTAGTATATATATATATATATATATATATATATATATATATATATATATATATATATACTACTACTAAAACTCTGTGATTGTGTGCTTGTCTGTAATGTAATACACCCAAAAGGGTGCATAATGGGAAAATACTTTGAAAGGAAGTTGCCCCTGAAATGGGAATACAAATGGAATAAAAAAAGTTTTGCTTGAATTAGAGCACGGGTTCCCAAGATACGGGGTTTTTCTGGGTACCTTCATAAATCGCCAACAGCTCCATGATAACCTATAACCCTCTCTCTATATATATTACTCTATATAAATTACCAAAGGGGCACAGGTGGTCGAGTATATATATATATATATGCATACATGTTATGATGGCTGCCCCCTCGTTATCGAGTATGACCATTGCACGATATACCATTATTAATTAATTCTATCATGCAATGCCTGTGCGTGAAGCTATTTTTTAAAGTGAGGAAAGACTGTGCACTGAGCCAATCCCACTCTCTGAGCGACAGTAGCTATAACCCGAAAAGAAGAAAAGATCAACATCATCGGTAACTACTGAGCCGCAGGTTTTATATCGGAGTTATCCCAGTTTCCTGAGTTGCCTTCTCCTAGAAGAATGCCCTGACAAAGGCTAGGAGTCCTTCACTCCCAGTGGTTTAACCGCGCGATCGGGTGTCAAGCCCGACTATTTCTATGTCCCTGCGCATATACATACATATATATATATATATATATATATACATATATATATATATATATATATATATATATATACGTACATATATATATAGATATACATATATATATATATATATACGTATATATATATATATATATACGTACATATATATATATATATATATATACATACATATATACATATATATATATATATATATATATATATACGTACA
>OZ024740.1:21993607-22021107 GCA_964016885.1 Eledone cirrhosa
CTTCACTCCAAGTAGTCACTTAATGAGCTCCACTTAGCCAAGAGGACATCTTCCCCCACTATACAAGAACAGCTAAACTCAACTTACAAACACACATCATCATCATCATTATCGATATCATCACCATCACTACTATCATCATCATCATCATTACCCCCATCACCTCCATTAATATCACCACCATCATCATTATCACCATCAGCTCCAACAATATCCCCACCATCATCATCAACATCAATATCATCATCATCATCACCAATATCACCATCATTATCAACATCATCATCATCACTATCATCATTACCAACATCACTATCACTTCTATCAACACCATCATTACTCCAACCTCCACCACCACCACCATCATGATCACCACCACCACCATCATCACTACCACCACCATTATTATCATCACTACCACCACCATCATGATCACCATCACCACCATCACCACCATCATCACTATCACCACCATCATGATCACCATCACCACCACCACCACCACCACCACCATCATGATCACCATCACCACCACCACCACCATCATCACTATCACCACCATCATGATCACCATCATCACTACCACCACCATCATCACTACCACCACCATCATGATCACCATCACCACCACCACCACCATCATCACTACCACCACCATCATGATCACCATCACCACCACCACCACCATCATCACTACCACCACCATCATGATCACCATCATCACCACCACCACCATCATGATCACCATCACTACCACCACCATCATCACCACCACCATCATCACTACCACCACCATCATGATCACCATCACCATCACCACCACCACCATCACCACCACCATCATCACTACCACCACCATCATCACTACCACCACCATCATCACTATCACCACCATCATGATCACCACCACCATCATCACCATCACCACCACCACCACCATCATCACTACCACCACCATCATCATCACCATCACCACCACCACCATCATCACTATCACCACCATCATCATCACCATCACCACCACCACCACCATCATCACTATCACCACCATCATGATCACCATCACCACCACCACCATCATCACTATCACCACCATCATGATCACCACCACCACCATCATCACCATCACCATCACCACCACCACCACCACCATCACTACCACCACCACCATCACTACCACCACCATCATGATCACCATCACCACCACCACCATGATCACCATCACCACCACCACCATCATCACTACCACCACCATCATCACTACCACCACCACCATCACTACCACCACCATCATGATCACCATCACCATCACCACCACCACCATCACCACCACCACCACCACCACCACCATCACTACCACCACCATCATCACTACCACCACCATCATCATCACCATCACCACCACCACCATCATCACTATCACCACCATCATCATCACCATCACCACCATCACCATCACCACCACCACCACCACCACCACCATCACTACCACCACCATCATGATCACCATCACCACCACCACCATCATGATCACCATCACCACCATCATCACCACCACCACCATCACCACCACCACCACCACCACCACCACCACCACTACCATCATCACTACCACCACCATCATGATCACCATCACCACCACCACCATCATCACTATCACCACCATCATGACCACCATCACCACCACCATCATGATCACCATCACCACCATCATCACTATCATTATCATCCCCCTCACCACCACATCCACCAACTATCAATATGCCTACTATTACCACCCACCACCACCACCACCCTCCAACATCATCATCATCATTATCATCATCAATACAATTATAGACCAAATTACCATGTTACTATCAATATGAAAGACCACCGCCACCACCATCCCCACCACCGCCACCACTACCACCATCCCCACCACTACCACCATCCCCACCACCGCCACCTCTACCATCATCCCCACCACCACTACCACCATCCCCACCACCGCCACCACCATCCCCACCACCCCCACCACTACCATCATCCCCACCACCACTACCACCATCCCCACCACCGCCACCACCATCATCATCCTCACAAGGGCGGTGAATTGGCAGTATCGGTAGAGGGTCGGACATGCTTTCCAGCATAGAGTTACGTCCCTTTACGATCTGAGTTCAAATCCCACCGAGGTTAACTTTGCCTTTCATCCTTACGAGGTCGATAAAATAAAGTACCAGTAATGTACTGAGGTAATTGCTGGCCTTGTGCCTAAAGTAGAAACAATTATCATCATCCTCACCACTAACATTATCTTCATGACAACCATCACAACCACCACCACCTCATCATCACCATCACTGCTATCATCTTCCACACACCACCACTGCTACCACCCCCTCCACCATCATTAAGATCAACACCATTATCCCCACCACCACTGCTACCACCCCCTCCACCATCATCATCATTAAGATCAACATCATTAACCCCACCACCACTGCTACCACCCCCTCCACCATCATCATCATTAAGATCAACATCATTATCACCACCACCATTGCTATCATCCCCACCACCACCACCACCATTCCACTATCATACAGATCATCATCATCAATACAATTAAATATGAAGGCTCAGAGAGGCTGGTATGTATATAACATACAGGTGTATATATACAGGTGTGGACGATATTTGTTTGCAATTTTCAACTGCTAATTTTATGCAAATTTTTATTACTTCAGTTCTCACTCTTGTCTTCATAAAAACAGTGACTATATTTCCATTATTTATTTTCAGAATAATTGATTATGAATAATTTTGAACATTCCAAATTTGTGGAAGAGACACAGAGTTCTTCTTGGAATCCGCGCCGGGAGGAGAAATAAGGAAATTTCAGACTTTCTCTGCGTCAGCAGGAGAATGGTGGAAAAGGTCAGAAAGGAATTGGAAGATTCAGGATTCGACTACGAAGCAACGCCAGAAAGGAAAACACATGATCGATGATATGATGCCTTCAGAACGCCCGAGTTCGTCGCTGAAGTTCAGGATATCATCAACAATGAACCTAGCAAGTCGATGCGTGCCATTGCAAGGCGTGGATGAAAAGCTCATTAGGCTGGTGGTACATGAAGACATTCGCTACGTTTCATACAAGATGAGGAAAGGACCAATTTCTGTCAAAGGCGATGCAAGAAAAGCGACTGAAGCACGCAAAGAAGCTGATCAACAAGTTGAAACACCCACTGGAGCCAGACATGCTGTTGTTTTTCTCTGGTAAAAAATTCTGCCAAGACCAGAAAATCAACTCCCAGAACAACAGGTGGCTCGTGGCTCATCCAAAGACGTACCCAGAGTCATGCAGACAAAGTTTCCAGTGACAACATTGGTCTTAGGTGTCGTCAGCAGTCAAGGTGACATCATGCCACCTCACTTCTTCCCTGAGGGCCTCAAGCTGAACACCAATGGCTACATCTGCGTTCTGAGCGAGGTAATAAAGTCCTGGATCGACCAGGTAGCTGCAGGTAGGCTATACATGTGGCAGCAAGACTCAGCGCCCTGCCATACCAGCCGAAAGACCCAAGCCTGGCTGTCAGAGAACTTTGTCAATCACACTTCACCTGACATCTGGCCTCCCAGCTCGCATGACTGCAACGCCCTCGACTTCTTTGTGTGGGGCGCAGTGGAACGAGACAACAGATCTAGCTGCAATACGAAAGACGATCTGAAGGCCAGAATCACGAGTGCCTTTAGGGGGCCTAAGTCGGGGGACAGTGACGAAGGCCTGTAGCCGCCTTGCGGCCGTCATCAAAGCCAATGGCGGGTTTATCGAGTGAGATCGAAACTGACCCAAGTTTGATAAATATATCTTAAAAAATAAAACTACTAGACAGTAATCTTGCGAACAAATATCGTCCGCACCCTATATATATATATATATATATATATGTATATATAAACAGTTCCACACTGTAAATGTGGTTGGTGTTAGGAAGGGCATCCAGCCGTAGAAAACCCGCCAGACAGTCCTATGCGAGCAAGACAACCACTCTTGCCTCAAGTGGGAAAACCCCCGTCCAAACCCATGCAAGCGTGGCATATGGACGTTAAACGATGATGATGATGAGTACATATATATATATATATATATTGTATATAAGATACAGGTGTATATATATATATATGTACTGTATATAAGATACAGTACTATATATATATATACATACATATATGCCCAGAGAGGCTGGTATGTATATAAGATACAGGTGTGTGTATATATATATATATATATATATATGCCCAGAGAGGCTGGTATGTATATAAGATACAGGTTGTGTGTATATATATATATATATATATATATATATATATATATATATATATATATATATACATATATGCCCAGAGAGGCTGGTATGTATATAAGATACAGGTGTGTGTATATATATATATATATATATATGCCCAGAGAGGCTGGTATGTATATAAGATACAAGTGTGTATATATATATATACATATATATATATATATGCCCAGAGAGGCTGGTATGTATATAAGATACAGGTTGTGTGTGTATATATATATATATGCCCAGAGAGGCTGGTATGTATATAAGATACAGGTTGTGTGTGTATATATATATATATATATATATATATATATATATATATGCCCAGAGAGGCTGGTATGTATATAAGATACAGGTTGTGTGTATATATATATATATATATATATATATGCCCAGAGAGGCTGGTATGTATATAAGATACAGGTTGTGTATATATAGTGTAGTATAGTGTAGTTGTGTGGGGAGATAAATCAATAAACCCTGTAGAACCATTCAGATGGTAACAATAGCTGCATTGAATGTGCAGGGATGCAGAAGATAAGGTGCACCAGATGCACCACAGTAGCTATAATAATGGTCTGCTGACTCTTGTCTCTATAGAGGAGGGATGCTATGTTACCTAGGAGAAATAATTAGTAGTGGATGGGAGGGTGGTGGTGGTGGCAGCAGTGTTTCTGGTTGTTGCTTGGTGGTTGTGGGAATGGTGGTGGTGGCAGTGTTGTTGGTTGTGAGGATGTTTCTTGTTGTTGTGATGCTTGTGGGAATGGTGATTGTACCAACAGTAATGGTGGTGGTAACAACAGCTGTAGTTATGGTGGTGGTGAAATGAGAGGGTACAAATGGTAAGGGTCTGAAACAGAAGACAGTGGAAAGAGGTTGGATAATAATTACCTCCCTTGACAACATATGTTCTTTCAAGCCAACATAGTCTACAATTCTATAAGAAATAGCAGTCAAATCCCTTTAGAAATCACACATATGCTGTCTAACAAGGAAGGACATTCAGACATGTCTGAATAAAATACAGATTAATCCCACCTGGAACAACTTTCAGGGCTGACCTATGGCTAAACAACAACAATAAATGTCCATTTTATTTTTATGCGTGACCTTATAGAAAAGTGATTTTAAATGTGAGGAGCAGAAGGTGATCTCCGACTTGCACTTGATAGGTTTGAGGCCAAGTGTTGCATGGCTGGAATGAAAATCAGTGCTGCATAAACTGAGACACTCGTCCTCTCAAGGAAGCCTGTGATGTGCACACTACATGTGAGTGGAGTTCCACTGAAGCAGGTAGAGAAGTTCAAGTATCTTGGGGTCGCGTTCACTAGTGATGGAAGGCAGGAGGCTAAATTAAGTGCAAGAATTGCAGGTGCTGGTGCAGTAATGCGCCAGCTTCAGCATTTAGTAATCAGAAGAAGGGAGGTAGGTATAAAAGCCAAACTCACTATCTTCAATTCAGTATTTGTGCTAACCCTTACCTATGGTCGTGAATATTGTGTAATGACCGAAAAAATAGGATTGTGAATACAAGCATCCAAAACAGAATTTCTTCGAAGGGTCTTTGGAGTAATGTTACTCGATAGAGTGCATAGCTCAGAGATCAGAGTCACTCTCCAGGTAGAGCCACTTCTTCTCTGAATTGAGAGATCACAGCTCCAATACTATGGATTGTGGTTAGAATGTCTCAGGAAAAAAAAAATTGCTAGACAGATTTTACGGGCAAAAACAACTGGCAGGAGACTCAGGGGTAGGCTCAGAGCAAGATGGTTGGATATCGTCCATGAGCCTGGTTGGTGTGGCTTGCGGATTCATCCGAATCAAATTTACATGTGATCTGGTCCCTGACAATCTAGTTGGAGTAGAACTGTGGCAGTGACCAGGTCATAGTGTCATGGAAGTTTTGGCTTCAAGAAATAAATGATAATGTTAACAGTTTTTGTGTTTTAAATGGTTAAAATGATTCTTCTATGGTGTAATTGTAATGAGGGTCAGCTAAAAAGTTCAAAGTCTGACCAAGATACTCTCATGGAATAACCAAATGAGGTTTAGTTTTTATTGTTTCTAGAAAGAAGCAATATAGATATTAATAAGAAGAGCTGAAATTAATGCATGTAAGATTTCACAGTTCTAGCATCACTCCTTCATAGGCTGACCAAGATACTCTCATGGAATGACAAAATGGCATATATTTTTTTTATATAATCTCTAGTAAAAAGTAATGCAGTTATTAATAAGAACAGTTAAGATCAATGCATGCAAGATTTCACAGCACTAGCATCACTCCTTCATAGTTAACCTGTGAATTTTCCAGCTGACCCTTATACACATGTATTTGTGTGTATGATCATCATCATCATCATTTAATGGATGTTTTCCCAGCTAACAAGTTGATACCAAACCATACATATGTTGATACCAAACCATATATATGTTGATACCATGTTGATACCAAACCATATATATATGTTGATACCATCATCATCATCATCATCACCATTTTACCATGTTGATACCAAACCATATATATATATGTTGATACCATCATCATCATCATCACCACCATTTTACCATGTTGATACCAAACCATATATATATATGTTGATACCATCATCATCATCATCACCACCATTTTACCATGTTGATACCAAACCATATATATATATGTTGATACCATCATCATCATCATCATCACCATTTTACCATGTTGATACCAAACCATATATATATGTTGATACCATCATCATCATCATCACCACCATTTTACCATGTTGATACCAAACCATATATATATGTTGATACCATCATCATCATCATCATCACCATTTTACCATGTTGATACCAAACCATATATATATATGTTGATACCATCATCATCATCATCATCATCACCATTTTACCATGTTGATACCAAACCATATATATATATGTTGATACCATCATCATCATCATCATCATCACCATTTTACCATGTTGATACCAAACCATATATATATGTTGATACCATCATCATCATCATCATCACCATTTTACCATGTTGATACCAAACCATATATATATGTTGATACCATCATCATCATCATCATCACCATTTTACCATGTTGATACCAAACCATATATATATGTTGATACCATCATCATCATCATCATCACCATTTTACCATGTTGATACCAAACCATATATATATATTAGTAGCTCTGTTTCTGTGTGATATAACGGTCAACTGTGTTGTAATAATAATAATAATGTGTGTGGGTAACTGGGTCAGCTAGGGAGGTTCTTGGTAGTGGTGGTTGTGGTAGTAATGGTGGTGGTTGTGGTGGGGGTGGTAGTAATGGTGGTGGTTGTGGTGATGATGATGGTAGTAGTAGTAATGGTAGAGTTAATTATGGTAGTGGTAGTAATGGTGATGGCATTAGTGGTGATGATGGGGTGGTGATGGTGGGGTGCTGGTGGTGATGGTAGTGATGGTAGTAGTGGTAGTGATGCTAGTGGTGGTTATAGTAGTAATGGTAGCAGAGGTGATAGTGGTAGTGGTGGTGATGGTAGTGATGGTAGTGGTGATGGTAGTAGTGTTGATAATAGTGGTAGTGATAGTAGTGGTAGTGATGGTAGTAGTATTGATAGTAGTAGTAGTGATAGTTGTGGTAGTAATGGTAGTGGTAGTGGTGGTAGTAGTAGTGGTGGTAGTGGTAGTGGTGGTAGTGATGGTAGTGGTAGTGATGGTAGTGGTAGTGATAGTAGTGGTAGTGATGGTAGTGGTAGTGATAGTAGTGGTAGTAGTGGTGATGGTAGTGGTAGTGATGGTAGTGGTAGTGATGGTAGTGGTAGTGATAGTAGTGGTAGTGATAGTAGTGGTAGTGATGGTAGTAGTGGTAGTGATGGTAGTGGTAGTGATAGTAGTGGTAGTGATGGTAGTGGTAGTGATGGTAGTAGTGGTAGTGGTGATGGTAGTGGTAGTGATAGTAGTGGTAGTGATGGTAGTGGTAGTAGTGGTGATGGTAGTGGTAGTGATGGTAGTGGTAGTGATAGTAGTGGTAGTGATGGTAGTGGTAGTGATAGTAGTGGTAGTGATGGTAGTGGTAGTGATAGTAGTGGTAGTGATGGTAGTGGTAGTGATGGTAGTGGTAGTGATAGTAGTGGTAGTGATAGTAGTGGTAGTAGTGGTAGTGATGGTAGTGGTAGTGATAGTAGTGGTAGTAGTGGTAGTGATGGTAGTGGTAGTGATGGTAGTGGTAGTGATAGTAGTGGTAGTGATAGTAGTGGTAGTGATAGTAGTGGTAGTGATAGTAGTGGTAGTGATAGTAGTGGTAGTGATAGTAGTGGTAGTGATGGTAGTAGTGGTAGTGATGGTAGTGGTAGTGATGGTAGTAGTGGTAGTGATGGTAGTGGTAGTGATAGTAGTGGTAGTGATAGTAGTGGTAGTGATAGTAGTGGTAGTAGTGGTAGTGATGGTAGTGGTAGTGGTAGTGATGGTAGTAGTGGTAGTGATGGTAGTGGTAGTGATAGTAGTGGTAGTAGTGGTAGTGATGGTAGTGGTAGTGATAGTAGTGGTAGTAGTGGTAGTGATAGTAGTGGTAGTGATGGTAGTAGTGGTAGTGATGGTAGTGGTAGTGATAGTAGTGGTAGTAATGGTAGTGGTAGTGATAGTAGTGGTAGTAGTGGTAGTGATAGTAGTGGTAGTGATGGTAGTAGTGGTAGTGATGGTAGTAGTGGTAGTGATGGTAGTGGTAGTGATAGTAGTGGTAGTGATGGTAGTAGTGGTAGTGATGGTAGTGGTAGTGGTAGTAGTGGTAGTGATAGTAGTGGTAGTGATGGTAGTAGTGGTAGTGATGGTAGTGGTAGTGGTAGTAGTGGTAGTGATGGTAGTAGTGGTAGTGATGGTAGTGGTAGTAATGGTAGTGGTAGTGATGGTAGTGGTAGTAGTGGTGATGGTAGTGGTAGTGATAGTAGTGGTAGTGATAGTAGTGGTAGTAGTGGTAGTGATAGTAGTGGTAGTGATGGTAGTGGTAGTGATGGTAGTGGTAGTGATGGTAGTGGTAGTAGTGGTGATGGTAATGATAGTGATGGTAGTGGTAATGGTAGTAGTGGTAGTGATAGTAGTGGTAGTAGTGGTAGTGATGGTAGTGGTAGTGATGGTAGTGGTAGTGATGGTAGTGGTAGTGATGGTAGTGGTAGTGATAGTAGTGGTAGTGATGGTAGTGGTAGTGATAGTAGTGGTAGTGATAGTAGTGGTAGTGGTGGTGATGGTAGTGGTAGTGATGGTAGTGGTAGTAGTGGTGATGGTAGTGGTAGTGATAGTAGTGGTAGTGATGGTAGTGGTAGTAGTGGTGATGGTAATGATAGTGATGGTAGAGGTAATGGTAGTAGTGGTAATGGTAGTTGTAGTAGTGGTGGTGGTAGAGCAGAAAACTTTGTAATAGTCAGACCAGTAAAAGAATGTGAACTCAGAGATTAAATACACTCTGTAGTCAGCCATTCTATAATCACATTTTCTCCAGTTGCACTCTCTCTATAGTCACATTATACTGTGACTATAGAGAGCATTGTTAGCAGAATGTAAACCATGTGATATATAATGGATTATCTAACTATAGCTCTATGTGTGTGTGTGTAGGTGTAGGTGTGTATACAAGATATGTGTATATGTGAGTAAAGATACACTGTATCCCTGTCTGTCATAAGAAGTGATTAAAAGAGCATCTGGTTGCAAAACATTACCTCAAAAAGTCCCTTCCAGCCCATGCCAGTATGGAAAAGTCAACATGAAAATGATATAATATATATATATATATTACATCATCAATTCATGTTGACTTATATATGTGTGTGTGTGTGTGTGTGTGTGTGTGTGTGTGTGTGTGTGTGTGTGTGTGTGTGTGTGTGTGTGTGTGTGAGTGTGTGTGTGAGTGTGTGTGTGTGAGTCGCAGGTTCAATCAGGGGTAACCACAGTAAGGTACTCAATACATTAATAGAGTGTAAACATCATGTTTTAATATTGAATGAAACAGTACTAGTAGTCCTGTAGAAGCCATTTGTATATTAAACATGATATATATCATATCATATAGTTATTTATCTCCCTATCTATTCATCCATTAAATATAATACATCTATACCTCTCTCTCTATAAACCATCTATATTGTGTGTGCAGGACGTTCCTTAAATTCAATCTATGGAAAAGGCCAGTAGGTCAGCCCTTCTCAGAACAAGCAGAATTTGGTCACATACCTTTAGTGGCTTTGATGAGAATGATAACTGCAATAGTTTGTTCTTTCAATTGTTTCAGATACATTGTCTTGAGATCAATATATCAATAGGAAACTGAGGTGTAGTGTCATCATCACACTAAATAAAACAGTGCACAGTTGTGTCATAGGTTCCCTCCATCCTCTGGCTATTACTTAGAGAGAATGGAAGAATGTTGTAACATCTAAGTGACCCCTAGTTGTAAAAAGGGCACAGAATCTCTGGCATCAGGCATCTACCATACTCTGAATGCCTTGCTTCCCTGGGCATGGATACATTGAAGCTCCAAGTTCTGGCAACTGACTTGGTAAACACCCACAAAAGTATTAACCATCTTGCTAACAACAACCCTGAGCACCTTTTTGAATTCTATGTGTCTAACACACGTCAGAATTCCAATAAAGTCAGAAAACAGCACAGATCCCATGACTTTCGGAAACATTTTTTCATGCTCAGAGTTGCTGGAGCATGGAACAAACTACTTGCATCAGTTATTAGCTGTCGAGACACTGCATCCTTTAAAACCTCCATGGAACAAACTCCCTGCATCAGTTGTTAGCTGTCGATACACTGCATCCTTTAAAACCTCCATGGAACAAACTACCTGCATCAGTTGTTAGCTGTCGAGACACTGCACCCTTTAAAACCTCCATGGAACAAACTACCTACATCAGTTGCTAGCTGTCGAGACACTGCATCCTTTAAAACCTCCATGGAACAAACTACCTGCATCAGTTGTTAGCTGTCAAGACACTGCATCCTTTAAAACCTCCATGGAACAAACTACCTGCATCAGTTGTTAGCTGTCGAGACACTGCATCCTTTAAAACCTCCATGGAACAAACTACCTGCATCAGTTGTTAGCTGTCAAGACACTGCATCCTTTAAAACCTCCATGGAACAAACTACCTGCATCAGTTGTTAGCTGTCGAGACACTGCATCCTTTAAAACCTCCATGGAACAAACTACCTGCATCAGTTGTTAGCTGTCAAGACACTGCATCCTTTAAAACCTCCATGCTTCCTGAGATTCGCCAACACTACACCTAATACTCCCCCTCTATACACACATACACATGTATATCATGACTCATACACTATTCACTTCCCAGACATTTTTATATTATTCTATGTACTATACATGCACCTTTGATGAGTTATAGTGCACCTGAGCATTGTACACAATAATTTCATTATTATCATTATTATAAGTCCTTTGGCTATTATTTAGAAGGAATGGAAGAATGGTGTAACAGCTATAAGACCTCTAGTTGCAAAAAGGCCACAGAATCCACAGGTATGTGATGGTTGTGAAATATTTGGTCTGAAACAGATGTGTTTTTCAATAGCTGTGGCAGTGTCTGAGCAGTTCTTGGCAGGAACTACACTGCTCACTCGGCATCAGGAAATGGGTAGAAAACATAGATTAACCATAACCTGTCTTAGATTCTCCTACTGGATCTCTGCAGCTAGAAGAGTCTTTCCATTTTAGTGGGTGGGGGAAAAAATGATTCCATATTATAACCAACACCGTTTAATGTCCACTTTTACACGATAGCATGGGTTAGATGAATTGTCCCATTGAGATCAGATGTAGATATCATGATGAAAACCACCTAGTCCACACTGTAAATGAGGTTGGCATTAGGAAAGGGATCCAGCTGTAGAAACCAAGCCAAAATTTGTGGTAAAATGGGAGGTTAGCTTTTATACACCATCTAAACAATGTGTTTTCACCTATCTCTAAGACATAAAATAGAGGGGTTGGATTATATTTGAGTTTAACCCGTTAGCATTTACATTACTCTATATTTACTATGTATTTTCTGTAAAGGCTTTACCTCGCATAATTATCTCACATAATGTCGAATCTATGAGATTTTTATATTTATTTTGAGAACAATAGCTTAACATAAGTATGAACGGCTAGTTACAGCAGGTTTGAAAAGAAAGAGGTGAGAGAATTCTGGCCAAATACGGCAGGCTTAAATGCTAAGGTGTTAAACGGTAACAAAATTTGGACCACTATTGTGAAACTGAGTAGCTTACAGTGGAATGTTTGCTAGCCCACATATCTAGGGAATTTGGCCTGCTTCAGTACATTTGACAATGAGACAAGCTGATGAAAATCAGTTTAACAGTTTCAGCAGCATGGCAGTTGATGTACATACATTCCTTTGAAAAGAAAAAAAGAACTATCAGAAGAGCCATTGTTATATTGTGAAGGCACATGGCTTAGTGGTTAGAGCATTGGGCTTGCAATCGAAAGGTTGTGATTTCAATTCTCATACCGGGTGATGTGTTGTTTCCTTGAGCAAGACACTTTATTTCACATTGCTCCAGTTTACTCAGCTGTAGAAATGAGATGATAAGACTGGGGTCCCTATCATTAAATCACCCAAGACACCTCCAACGAGATATACCTTGGAGGAGGCCAGCTAAACCTGCATATGTGTGAGCTGTCACAGACCATTGTTATGTATGAGGTTCAGCAGAAAAACTCATAGGCTGTCTATAAAGGAGTGATGTTAGAGCTGTGAAATCTTGTCTGTCATTAATTTCAACTCTTCTTATTAATAACTGCACTGTTTCTTTCCAGGGACAATGTTGAAAAATAAACCTCATTTTGTCATTTCATGAGAGTATCTTGGTCAGCCTGTGAGCTTTGCAGGTCTGCAATGATCTGGAGAAAGACTGATGAGATTTGATTAAAACTTACATTACTGGAACTTTATTTAATCGACCTCAGAAGGATGAAAGGCAAAATTGACC
This sequence comes from Eledone cirrhosa, assembly GCA_964016885.1. Taxonomy (NCBI): domain Eukaryota; kingdom Metazoa; phylum Mollusca; class Cephalopoda; order Octopoda; family Eledonidae; genus Eledone; species Eledone cirrhosa. The sequence goes on from OZ024740.1 coordinate 22,006,968, forward strand.
TCGGCAGGATTTAAACCCAGAATGTAAAGAACCATAACTAAGGATGCACTCCATAATGTGACTAACTTAACATAGAAATCCAACTTGCTCTAAAGTGATGTCGGTGATGGAAATGACGCCAGTAGAAAACCAATACGGGGTCTCTATCAGATCCAGTTAAGTCAAAACAGCTTCAACAGTGCCAAAATAATGGTTTCTGATTTAAGCACAAGGCCAACAATTTTTTGGAAAGGGAAAGTTGATTTTATCAACCCCGTAAGGATGAAAGGCAAAGCTAACCTTGGTAGGATTTCAACTCATAAAGGGCCATAACGCTATTCAACAAAGCATGTTGTTCGATGCTCTACCGATACTACCAATTCACCGCCCTCCAACAGTGCCAAAATAATAAACTGACATCCACCAGCATGGAACACTGCAGCACCTTTCAAAACACATGTACTGTAAAGGTATGGCAGGACACCTTGGATATTCTAGCAAAAAAAACACCAAGATGGGTACCACACCAAAATAACAGTTTCTGATTTAGTTACAAGGCCAACAATTTGTGGGAGATTTGATTGCATTGAAACAGCAAAAGACAACCATATAAACAACAGATGATGAAGTATATCAGACAGTTTACGAAGATTAATAATAATCTCAATGAAAAAAAGATTATTCCAGCTGGGAGTCCATAAATCTTAAATACATTGAATTAGCAGTGGTACAGATTTAGCTGTTTCCCATGTATAGTAATGGAATCACATGACCTCATCAGTTACAACAACAATAGCACCAATAGCAACTACAGTAGCAGAAGTAGAAATCAATGAAGGAATCTCTTAAAAATGGCTCAACCTAGAGGTACCGGCCAAATCTCCCTCAAATGAAATAAGAACACATTAAATAATTATTTCTACTTTTGGCTCAAGGCCAGCAATTACCACAGTGAATTACTGGAACTTTATTTTATCGACCACGTAAGGATGAAAGGTAAAGTTAACCTCGGTGTGATTTGAACTCAGAACGTAAAGGGGCATAACTATGGTGAAAAACATGGTGTTTGACGCTCTACTGATACTGCCAATCCACTGCTGTAGTCCAGGGTACATAACTCCTGAAAGAAGACTAGATGGTAATGGCTTGAATGCCTTTGATCATCGGTTTGCTGAATTAGGGTTGACCTGGGGCTAAGCAGTAACAATAACAACACCATCACTACCAATGAAAATAACAACAACACAAAACAGTAAAATCCCAAGTGTGTCACCGAATACAGCGGTCGCTCTCCGACAGGTTTGCGGTTATACCTTTGGCAGTGGAGACTTCTGGTGTCCTCGGCCCTAGGGCTACCTCCCTACTCACCACCATAGGCACTGAGCTGGCCAGCCACAGGTGTGAGTCTTGCGAGTTGGAATGGCTTTTCCAGCGCGTCTCTCTTGCCATCCTCCGGCGAAACGCCTTCTCTATTCTGTTCACCGGGGCTGTGGGGAGGCCACCAATATGATTGACTGACTTGTCATTTTATCAGTCAACAGTTGCTGTCATTAACAACTGTATGTCTATCCAAGATTCTACTTCATGTTGAGTAACTAACGACCAAAGCCAATCAGTTGGCAGCATTCTGATGATGCCTAGGAATTTCAGTTGCTAATGTTCTACTCCACCAATGAGTCTAAAGAGTAAGACTCCAAAGAGACCCCATACAGGGTTAGATTTAGACCGTGGGGGGCCTGGAGCACTTCAGGTTGGGGGAGGGGGGGAGGCTCATACACAAAAACTTAGAATACACAGCAAACCCCCACCACCACCAATTTTACATATCACAAGGACCGGGGCAATTGCCCCCTTTACCCTCCATTAAATAGCCTTGTTCGTAAGTATCACTAGAAGGGAAGCTCTTATATAGCTATTTGACCTGCTAGAAATCATCTCCTATTGACTGAAAAAGGGAAGGATACTGTGTTGCTAGAGATGGTGTTGGTACTGGCAATGGGGGTGATGTTTGTTATTTAGTCCTGATCAAGTTGATGTATGATCACAGACGTTCCATCCATGACCATCATGTTTCCAACTTGAAGGTTGTCATGATTGCAGATGTGACACTAACCATGAAGTGACATGCTAACACTGCAAAGTGGTCGTTTTGGGACGACAATAAAAGACAGTACATACTTTAAATGTGGTTGGCATTAGGCAGGGTATCCAGCCTTAAAAACCAAGCTGAAATCAGTTTTGTATGAGCAAGACACGGCCATCAGATCTGGCTTGTCTCACAACAGAACAACTCATTTAACCCATACTAGTGTGGGAAAATGAACATTAAATGGTGATGATATATATCATCATCATCATCACAGTTTTACGTCCGTTCTTCCACGCTAGCATGGGTTAGACGGGTTGTCCTGTTGTGGGCAGTGTCTGGTCGGCTGACCATGCCTTGCTCATACAGGAACTGATTTGGCTTGATTTCTACAGCTGGATGCCCTTCCTAACACCAACCTCATTTACAGTGAGTGCTGGGTGCTTTTTCGTGGCACCTACACGTCCACTTTACAGTGTGGGCTGGGTGCTTTTTTGCCATGGCACCTCCACGACCACCTTGCGGTGGGGGTGTGGGGGCATATTGTCTATATGCTTCAGCTTGTACCCATGGGAGGTCGGGTACTCTGTATTACTGCGTGACGCCAGAAGTCACGGTCGTATATATATATATATAGTAATAATAATAAATTTGAAGACTAAAATCCAAAGAGGGCTCGATAAGGATAAATATATATCAAATATATAAGAACCGTAGAGCAAATATATATATACATTCATGTACAAAGATGTGTTATGAAAACCCAGCCTGTGACTAATCTATCACTACAACTAAAAATATTGTATATTGGTGTCAAGAAGGTCATCCAGCCATAGAAAGCAAAATACAGATCTGTATAAGCAAGACATGGTCTCCAGACCTGATTTGTCTATTAACATGACAACCTGTCTAATCCATGGTAGCGTGGAAAAATGACAATGATGATGATACACAAGTATATATAATACTTTCATGAGGGCGTACAGTAAAGCAATAATCCTAATTTGTAATGAACTAAAAATATTTCTTTTGAAAATCTGTAGAAAACTTTAGGAGTCGTCTTCATGTTTTCTTCCATTCTATCTGGTTTTTACTGAGAGTATTTTATTTTATTGTCTCCTTCTATGAGGGATATGTGTGTGTATATATATATATCTAGACAATGTGTCAAGGAAAACCGTGATATTGTCGGGGAGAAGTGTGTCCATAATGATAATGGTGTACTTGCGCTCACTGATACTGATAAGAAGATAGCCTGGAAGTGTCACTACGAGAGACTATTAAATGAGGAGAATAAATGGGAAAAAGATAGTCTGCCTCCAATAGAAGGACCAGCGGTGCAAGTTAAAGGTAGTGTAGCAAGAGTTGCCTCCCTTGTTGTGACAATCACATTACCACTCTCTAGACAGGAAGTAGCTGGAGTTACTTCCCGTTGGGGTGGCAGAACCCTTTTTGTCACTTCCGTCCTGGGATCCTATAAAAGGGATACTCAGGGCGATCTCACTCTCTTCTAACTAGCCTGGCCCTTCGGCCAGGCGTCTTCGGCCAGGCGTCTTCGGCCAGGCGCGTTCGCTTGGCAACCCTAACATGGTCTCTTGCGAGTTAACTTCAAAACGGTAACAAATAACTTTACTTCATTCTTTCATCTACCCATGGACATGTCAACTATTCTATTCTACATAACTTCAACTTGTTAATTAAACTTTATACACACAACAGTCTCCTGTTATATTCATACACACCAGCATCAATGTTATAAGTGGTGACCCCCGAAAAAAGAAAAAAATAATAGGATCTGGTGTTGTGAGGGTATGGAAAAAAGAAAATTAATTAGCAGTACCCCATTTTCATTGGAATGTGTGGACCAACATTTCGAACACGCAGCAAACTTTATTAACAAACTCGGAAAAATACGCAGACACAGAAGCGAACACACGCACATGTGAAATTCTCGTTCAGACAGACTCTTTTTCTCTCACGCACGCGTCGTACATCAACTAAATGTCGCATTTCACTGGATGTATATATATATGTTTTCCGTTTCTTCTTACAACGAACATTTAAAAAAAAAAAAAAAAAAGAAATTTGACTTTTTTTTTTTTACACATTTCAACATGAACATTTATTTTCGCTGAATCTCAACTATTGCTTATTCTTTCCGCCAAGCTTTTTTCATCATTCACAAAAAAGTTGTACTCGCCATATTTGTTATACCAAGTGAAGCCTTTCTTTCTTTTTCATCATATTATCACGTTCACACACAAATTTTTCAAAATGGCTGCCAACGACCTGTTGCACTATCATTTTCGCGCCAATTTCTCGCGCAATAGAAATATATATTTTTTTTCAACTTGACTTTAACCTTGTTTCAGCATGTGTGCAGAGCACACATCTCGACTCACTGAGATAACACACGCCATAGATAATGTTTCTTGCCAAGGATTCTCCAGCCTTAAGCTATATTCTCCTATTTGCCGGTTTAAAAATTTACCTCGTAAATTTGCCATTGAAAACTGCGCATTTATTCAGAATGCTTATTTCTTTGGTCGCTGGCCTCTTGACTCTTCCAGGTCAACGCATTCTCAACATCGACCATCAACTTTGGCTGTTATTTCTAGCACTTTGCGCAACTCATTTTTTTTTCTGGGAAACTTTGTACGGTGAATTTAAACAACATCGAATACGCTCACTCCGCGAGACAACAACATCAACAACAACACAGCTTCATCAACAACCAAAACCAGCAGAACAAGCCAGAGAATTTATTTTTGCAGCACTCTTCCTGTGAGAAAATCCCACCAAATTTCACGATGTACCACAGTCTAGAGACCACCTGCATACATTCTCTGGAGGCACACTTTCTTTCCTGCTGTCATGTGATTGCACACCAGTAAACTGTATTTTGAACATTTGAACTTTGACCTCTTCTTTTAATTTGATTACATTGTATCTTTGGGTGATGGATAGATAGATGTCCAGTCGTTCTCTAACCAAGAGCGGTTGGCTACCTTGATATCTATCATTGATTTTTGCATGCGTATATTTTGCTGTTTTCTTTTGATTGCAAACATTATTTTTTTCGTAATTTTCATGCCTGGACTTTGGTGTTACATGCTCGCCATCTTACTCCATACATGGTTTATTCGTTTAACGTCCATTTTCCACGCTAGCATGGGTTAGACGGGAGTTGTCTCACTTGAGGCAAGGCTGGTCGGGTGACCGTGTCTCGCTCATATAGGACTATCTGGCAGGTTTTCTACGGCTGGATGCCCTTCCTAACACCAACCACATTTACAGTGTGGAACTGGGAACTTTTTACCATGTTACCTACACGGCCACATTACAGTGTGGACTGTGTGTTTTTTATCGTGACACCTACATGATCTCAATCTCATTTTCTCGTGCTGTTGGTGGGAGTGGGAGGATAGGGTAGGGGTAGTGGATTGGGGTGTATATTTGGTTAAGAGGTGCCTACTGACTGTAGGTTTCACTTTGTACATAGGCAAGGCGGGTCTTCTGTATTACTGCGTAGCGCCAAAGATCTCGGTCCAGAGACATTGTCTTAGAGAGATGTAAGTGTGTGAGGTCGGAATTTATCAGATCATCCCAGGTTTTTTGGGGTCTACCTACTCCGTAACTACCATCAATTTTGATCGCCCTGCACTTTTTTATGCAGCTGTCGTCTTTCATGCGCATCACTTGACCATACCAACATAGTATATATATATATATATATATATATTATTTATATATTGCAATCGAAGGGTTGTGAGTTCAATTCTCAGACTGGGTGATGTGTTGTTTCCTTGAGCAAGACACTTTATTTCACATTGCTCCAGTTTACTCAGCTGTAGAAATGAGATGATAGGGACTGAGGTCCATATCATTCCACTGCAAAGTGGTCGTGGAGGTGCCACGGCAAAAAAGCACCCAGCACTCACTGTAAATGAGGTTGGTGTTAGGAAGGGCATCCAGCTGTAGAAATCAAGCCAGAATCAGTTCCCGTCCCACCCTTGCAAGCAGGGAAAAGCGGACGTAAAATGAAATGATGATATATATATATACACACACACACATATATACAACTAGCAAAACTTGTATTTATTGACATAATTGAATTAATTTCATGTCATGGTTTAAGAAAGAGAGAATTTTAGGCATGGTTTGGTTTGTATTTTCAGTCAGTCATGTTGAAACATAGGTTGGCAAGATTTATAGTGTTTATTGTGGAATGTTAAGCTTCAAGTTATTTTATTGTGGTAGACAGTTGAGGGAAGTCTTTCTCAAGCCTAGAAACTCATAAACCTTTTGATACTATTCACCTGTAACCTGGATTTATGATACAAAACTGCTTCTTCTTCTTCTTCTTCTTCTTCTTCTTCTTCTTCGTCCACTTATTCCTGAGAGAGCTATGGAGGAAGAATCCTCAGACACTCCTTCCAGTGAGTCAGGACAGACACAACCGTATCCAACTGATCTGGCTGAATCCAAAAGCGAGACCAGCCAAGCTCGTGGATGTTATCTAACCAACTTGCTCAGGATCTATCCCTGGCTCTCCTGCCATTTGGTTTTGCCCAGGGATTCTTTCCAGTGATTCTGTCCAGTGATTATTTCCTCAAACATTCTAACCACATGTCCATGGTATCAGAGCTGTGATCTCTCAATTCAGAGAAATAGGGCTCTACCTGGAGCACTTAAAATGTTTTTCTTTATATTAAAACATCATAATCATCATCATCATTTTAACATCTGCTTTTCCTGCTAGCAAAGATTGGATGGGTCTACCTAGACCAAGTCAGTACTGATGTGGAGTCACTTACCTCCCAGAGAGGTCAGGGATCTGTGTCTTGCTTATGTATGGTCTCACATTCCAATAAGTGCTCAGGAGAGGTTGCCATCCCTTTGACACAACTGAAGCTCCTCCCAATACTTTGTTTGGATGGATGCCCATCCTATCACCAACCACTTTACACTGTGTACTGAGAATGTTCATTGTGTAGATCACCAACCTTTCTTCTAAATTTTATATTAGAAATGTTTGTTAAGGAATGTTCTAAATATCAGTTTACAAATGAAAAACTTATATTTCTAAAATTAAGTGAAACACAGAGAGAGGTGTGAAATAACTGGGAGTACAATATTCCCCCAACATCCTAAACACCCACTCAATGGGACACCAATTCATTTTCAGCTGAGTTAACTGGAGGAATATGAAATGAAAGGTTTTACTCAAGAACACCATGCACTGCCCAGTCCAGGAATTGAACTCCTGCCATTACAATTGTTAGCCTAACATCGTAATGACTAGTTTAAGGTTATTTTTGTTGTTGTAGTGGCTCAATCCTGCATAGGTTTAACTAGCCTCCTATGAGGTCACATCACAAGTTTCCTGGGGTTTTAATGATAGGAGCCCCAACCACACATTGTCAATTGAGGTTGGAAGAGTTTGTAAGAGTAGACCCCATTATGTTACTGGTGGCTTTTACATTATTTATGAATGAGAGATCTAGTGTATGAAAGTTAATGATATCAGTAGCTATGGTGTGTGTGAATGTTTATGTATGTGTATGTGTGTGTCATCACTGCCTCCCTCTCTCACACTCTCCCCATCTATCATTATTATAAACAAATGGGGACCCATGCACTGGCTACCTTGTGGCCCTGGCAGACATAATAGAGAAGACATATTGTTATCTCTAGTTGATAGGGGACACTTGTTCCACGAACAGTATCTTGGTGAGATCAAAGAAACTCTCTACTTATTTGTGGTCCTGCTATATTAATCCTTAAAGAATGTGCCCCCTCTAATCATTTAAACTCACTTAAAAAAAACAAAAAAAAACAATGATATGTAAGGGGTTGGCGTAAAAGCCAAACTCGCTATCTTCAATTCGGTATTCGTGCCAAACCTTACCTATGGTCATGAATCTTGGGTAATTACTGAAATTATACAATCGCAAATACAAGTTCCTCTGAAGTGTCTTCAGAGTAACATTACTCGATAGAGTGCTTAGCTCAGAGATCAAAGAATCACTATGTAGAGCTGCTACTTCTCCAAATTGAGAGATCACTGCTCCAATACTATGGACATGTGGTTAGAATGTTGGACAGATTTTATAGGCAAAACCAACTGGCAGGAGATCCAGGAGTAGACCCCGAGAAAGATAATTGGATAACATCCATGAGCTTGGCTGGAGATGGTTGCTTCTGACAGGACCCACTGGAAGGAGTGTTTGAAGACTCTGCCCAATGACCCTCTCAGGAATAAGTGGGCGAAGAAGAAGAAAGGTCTTGCAGTAACTTGAAAAACCTTGTTAAGTAAAAAAATAATGAAAATTAGGGTATATATATATAAGACAATGAAAGAGACATTCTTCTCAGATGTGGATATAAATAACTAAATTATTTCATCTATGGTAAGTCATGCTAGAGTAAGTACATTTACAAGGCCTGTTTATGCTGGATTTTGTTGACACGCTTAAAAGTTTCTTTGTGAAACACTTGGATTGGCAGATCAGTAGTGTGTCAGGTATCATGTTTTGCAGCAAGAGTTATGTCCCTTTATGTTCTGAGTTCAAATCCCACCGAGGTTAGCTTTGCTTTTCATCCTTACAGGGTCGATAAAATAAAGCACCAGTAATACACTAGGGTCAATTTAATTAATTTTCCCATCCCCACCAAAACATTGTTGGCCTTGTGCCTGAATCAGAAACTATTAGATATAACCTAGTTTAACCCTTTACCATATCCAGCCAGAATTCTCTCACCTTTTTATGTTCAAACCGACTGGCCACTCATACTTATGTTAAATTATTGTTCTCAAAATAAATAACATCAAAATCTTGTAGATTCGATATTATGTGAGATAATTATGTAAGATAAAGGCTTACCACAAAAATACAATAGTATATATAGAGTAATGTAAATGCTGAAGGGTTAATGTAGTAATATGTACATCTTGCCTCAAATTGTAGTAATAATCTGAAGGATGTATTAAATAAATTGGATGAACTTATTTTCTATGCTTAGTCAGGAAAAAGTGCAACATATATCGTGCAACATATAAAGTGCAACATATATCAGAGTTTGTGTCGGTACACTTGTTAACAGAGTGGGGTTTACTTGACACACTTAACAATCAGATGGTGATGGTGGTGTTAACCCTTTAGTATTCAAACCGGCAGTATCCGACCACAATTCTCTTTTCACTCACCTCTTTCTGTTCAAACTGGCTGTAACCGGCCACTCATACTGATGTTAAGGTATTGTTCTCAAAATAAATAATATCAAAATCTCATAGATTTTATATTATGTGAAGTAAAGTCTTTACCATGAAAATGAAATTATAAATATAGAGTAATGTAAACCAAGCAGCAGATTATGTCTATCAGTCAAGTAGATGACAGCAAGATTTGAACCCAGTACACAAAGAGGTGGGTGAAAAAGGTATTGCAGACCATGGAATTTATAAGGTATGTCTGTCAGCAGCTCAAGCCCTGAAGATTGGGAAGAATTTATCTACAGTATAAGTCTGCTATACATTCCTGTAGGGATCAGAAGGAGTTTGATGAGGACAATAGTTTCTGATTTAGGCACAAGGACAACAATTTGGGGAAGTCGATTAAATCAACCCAGTGTATTACTGGTATATTATTTTATTGACCCTGTACAGATGAATGGCAAAGCTAACTTCAATGGCATTTGAACTCAGAATGTAAAGGGATGTAACTATATACTGCAAAGCATGTTGTCTGATGCTCTAATGATACTTCCAATCCACTGCCCTCTTTGGTAAAAATAATAGTTTCATTTAATATTCTGGAGAGATGGTCTGTGTCATTGGAATGGTTCTCTGTTGGATTCAATATTAGTGTTCCAGTTGGGATAGCTTTCTCATATTATTTCACTTGCAAGTGACTGAGCATTCTAGACATGTGTACTCTTAACATAATTTGTATAGAGAGTCATGAAGTCACTTGTCTTAGTGGTTAGGATTAGCAATCATGAGGTTGCAAGTTTGATTCCCAGACCAGATGATTTGTTAGGTCCTTGAGGAAGACACTTTATTTCATGTTGCTCCTTCTGCCAGGTGATACCACTGGTAGATAGTATCAGCAATGGAAAGACCAATGGAAACATTGTTTCCTTGGTCCAATTTAACAAATTCCACCCCATTTGTCGATGTCAGAAAAAGCTGGTCTTTTGAATTAGAAATACTGTTCATTTGATGGGCTTCCATAGTCTTTTTATGTATCTAATTTCTTTCTCAAGGTGTGGATCAACTCAAAGCTATAGTAAAGACATTTGACAAAAGAACAGTTCAACGTACTCAAGGCTTGGCTCAACCCAAAGCTATAGCAAAGACATTTGACAAAAGAACAGTTCAACCTACTCAAGGCTTGGCTCAACCCAAAGCTAAAGCAAACACATTTGACAAAAGAACAGTTCAACCTACTCAAGGCTTGGCTCACCCAAAGCTATGGCAAACACATTTGACAAACGAACAGTTCAATGTACTCAAGGCTTGGCTCAACCCAAGGCTATAGTAAAGACATTTGACAAAAGAACAGTTCAACGTACTCAAGGCTTGGCTCAACCCAAAGCTATAGCAAAGACATTTGACAAAAGAACAGTTCAACCTACTCAAGGCTTGGCTCAACCCAAAGCTATAGCAAAGACATTTGACAAAAGAACAGTTCAACCTACTCAAGGCTTGGCTCAACCCAAAGCTAAAGCAAACACATTTGACAAAAGAACAGTTCAACCTACTCAAGGCTTGGCTCACCCAAAGCTATGGCAAACACATTTGACAAAAGAACAGTTCAACGTACTCAAGGCTTGGCTCAACCCAAGGCTATAGTAAAGACATTTGACAAAAGAACAGTTCAACGTACTCAAAGCTTGGCTCAACCCAAAGCTATATCAAACACATTTGACAAAAGAACAGTTCAACCTACTCAAGGCCTGGCTCAACCCAAAGCTATAGCAAACACATTTAACAAAAAAACAGTTCAACCTACTCAAGGCTTGGCTCAACCCAAAGCTATGGAAAACACATTTGACAAAAGAACAGTTCAACGTACTCAAGGCTTGGCTCAACCCAAAGCTATAGTAAAGACATTTGACAAAAGAACAGTTCAACCTACTCAAGGCTTAGCTCAACCCAAAGCTATAGCAAAGACATTTGACAAAAGAACAGTTCAACCTACTTTCTCCAAGTCTTCAAAGTACCTAATATAATCAACTATACAGGTGAGTGAAGCTCTGTCATGCATATTGTCAGTGATTTGTCCTTATCTGACCTGCTGTTGTCGGTGGTGGAACGTTGATTGTGTGTATGAATGTCCAATTAGTATGTGTATATGTGTGTATATATATATATATATATATATATATATATATATATATATATATATATATATACATTTGCAAATGTGTGTGTGTGGAAAAGGTTAGAAATTAGACCAAGTCAGATGGTTATAATATGTCAACTGAGTATTATGTAAATATAAAGAGGTTAATGAATGCAACTACACACATCTTATCTGTATATATATTTATGAGTGTATGTGTGTGTGGATGTGTGTAAGCATGTGTATACTTCATGAATGTATGCATGGCATGCATGCATTGTATGCATGTATGTATGTTTGTATGCATGTATGTATGAGTGTGTGTGTGTATGTATATATTTATACATACATGTGTTGTATGTACATATGCATCCATGCATTTTGATATGCAAGAAATAAAGTATTTTGCTGAAGAACACAATATGCCACATGGTGTGGGGACCAAACCCATGACCTTAAAACGGTGAGTCTAACATCCTAACCATTAGGCCATGCAGCTCCACCTGTCTGCTAATGTTTCAGAATAGTTTCTGTAGTGACTGCAGCCTATCTATTATCCATCACCACTCCCTATTGCTCTACAGAGATCCTTATCACTAACCTTGTGTGACCAGGGGTGCACTACTCAGGGCTGGCAAAGGGGGAAATTGCCCTGGGCTCCCTGCAGTGGTGGGCCCCACCAACAATGGCTGTAGTAATTTATTTGTACCCTCAGCTGGGCTTTTGAGTTTTAGGATGGTTACAATTTTTTAATTTAATCCCTGTATGTATAATTTTTCAATTCCAATTACTTACACCAAGCTAACTTTGATATGTAAAATAGCAGAGTTTGCTGTGTATTCTAATGTTTTGTGTATGAGGGGCCACCAAACCTGAAGTGCCCCAGGCCCCCCAAGGTCTAAATCCAACCCGAGCACTATTTCCTCCCAATCTTTACTATTATTCCACAGAGATCCATACCACTAATCTTGACCAGGGGTGTAGAGGATTCCCCTTAGGAAGCCATTTATAAATATCTGCACCTTACTTGGTAGTGACCCAGGATTTTCCCCTAATAAAATCTTGGGGTTTTTGTAGGTATGGTTAACTCTGCACATGAGTTATAGACAATCTGATCTGACTTTGTTAATTTCTAAATTTATGTTTGGTGTAGTGCCACCTTTTTTGTTAAGGCTGTTGTTGCAATATAATGTGAACGAGGACCTTTAAGTCTGGCCAGACAACCTCTATAGTGCTGGTGACACAAATAATACACCTGGTCTACAAGGTATAATGTTTGATGACAGGAAGGACAGAAAAACCCTGCCAAAAACTATGGAAACATATAAGATTCCCACTAAACCAAGGAAAACCTGGGCAGAGGTTCTGAGAGCTTATCTCATTTGCTGAAGCTCACAGAGGAAATGACAAAGGACCACATGCACATAACATATATGTGCGACCACTGGTTTCAGGGTCCACTCATGGACACCACATGAGGGGCCAATTTGAAACAGTCTCCTCCACATATCCGGGTGTGGGTGGTTTGTCCGGGATTACTTGGAGGAATTTGTCCAAAGACTTCTTGAATTTTGTGTGGTCAGTTTCTGTTTTGACGTGTCCTGGTGTGATGTTGAGAGCAGGGCCGATTGAGGTGAAATAATTGTGCCGTATTGTTGTTATGAGTTGCGATTTAGATTTTTGAATGGGACGGATAGCACGGGGCCCAAGCCTTGGGTGTATCTTGAAGGCGATGCCAACATCATTTGGGCAGTGATGATGGAACATTTTCCACATCATGCAGATAATATAACGCTCACGGCGACGTTGGAGTGAGTAAAGTTTCAGGTTTTCTAATCGACCCCAGTAGTCAAGGTCTGACATGCCATCTATCTTTTTCGTGATTGCCCTTTGAGGAGCTTCAAGTTTCATGATACTTTGTTTCGTGTGGGGAGACCACAGTGGACAACAGTATTCAAGGTGTGGTCGGGCAAAAGTAGAGAAGAGAAGGATAATGGTGCGGGAATCTCTCGACTGGAAGGTTCTGAGGATCCAGGAACACATTCTGCGGGCCATGTCAACTTTGCTGCTTATATGCGTGGTCCAGCTTATGTTGCTGTCCACGGTTACTCCCAAGTCTCTGATGTTGTTAGATGCCACGAGAGTTTCCCCGGAGGGAAGGGAGTACGGGAGTTTCAGAGCATCCTCTTTTCCAAAGTGGATCAGTTCGAATTTGTCTTCGTTCAGTAACATGTTGTTCTTTTCTGCCCATTGGGTAACAGCCAGTAGGTCGGACTGAAGGCTTATCCGGTCATCCACGCCATTGATGACCTTTTGGAGCTTGGAATCATCAGCGAAAATTTTAATGTTGCTGTGTTTGATGATGTCAGTGATGTCATTAATATAGATGATGAAGAGAAGTGGGCCCAACACAGTGCCTTGTGGGACCCCACTACTGACTTTGGCTGGGCTTGATTTGACTCCCTCAACTACAACATGTTGGGTTCTATTTGACAGGAAGCTCTTGATCCACTGCAGCAGCTTTCCAGTGACACCAATATTGGACAGCTTTCTCAGTAGAATGTTATGATCAACCCTGTCAAAGGCCTTGCTGAAATCAAGGTAGATAACATCAGTGTTGGAACCCTCTCCCAAGGCTCTCAAAATGTCATCAAAGTGATGCAGTAGCTGCGTCAGGCAATCCCTTCCATTACGGAATCCATGCTGGTTGGAGTTCAGCATA
>OZ024740.1:22033607-22053607 GCA_964016885.1 Eledone cirrhosa
AAGAGTATTAGTGATTGTATGGGTTAGTATTCAGTTGTGGTTTTAAGTTTTTAGGTTTTTACCGGTTGCGCATTTCTAAATGCTTTTCAAAAATAATTTTGAGATAGAGTGTCCGTGTTGTTTGCTCTGATCTGATTAGTTTGGGGAATTCTACCTGTTTTTATGTTAAAAAAGTGGCTCCAGCATTACTTTGGTGTTGCAAAAATTCTTGTGGTCAAAACAATTTTGATTGGTCGGTAGAGGTCATGTGAATGTAAAAAATTGATTTTGCGCCAAGACTGTTTTTATGTTAAAAAAGTGGCTCCAGCGCTATTTGGTGTTTGCAAAAATTCTTGTGGTCAAAACAATTTTGATTGGTCGGTAGAGGTCATGTGAATAAAAAATTGGTTTTGCGCCAAGATTGAGAAATGACTCTTTCACAACAAATATGTGTGTGTGTGTGTGTAGTAGTAGTAGTAAGGTGTTCGATGTTGTGATAATGGTTAGCAGAGATGTGTGTCAAATGGCTATTAAGATAAGTGTGTGTGTGTGTGTGTGTGTGTGTGTGTGTGTGTGTGTGTGTGTGTGTGTGTGTGTGTGTGTGTGTGTGTGTGTGTGTATAGCAGAGTAATTCGTGGTAGCAGTAAGAATGTGTCTGAAAGCAATGGGGGGTATTTTAGCATGTCAAAAGATATTTTTCAGCTTTTGTCTTATACGGAGAAGTGCGTGTGTGTGTGTGTGTGTATAAGTTTCTTTGTATGTTAATGTACGCGTGTGTATGTGTGTGTGTATATATGTGTGTGTGGGGGGGACCAGTATTTGTTCCCCCTGGTAAAATGGTGTACATTATTCGATTTTTTCAGTAAAATCGGTTCTCTTAATAGAACATCAACAATCTTAACAATAAAAGGTGTGAAATGATATTCACTACATATATATACACATACATATATTCACTATATATATATATACATATATATACATATATATATATATATATATACATATATTTTTTTGTGTTGCACCATAGAGCATGTGTGTTTACGTATGTCATTGTGTTTATATGTGGGTGGAGATGTGTGCTGATGTAGGTATGTATGTTAACGTGTGTATGTTGTGGGTTCGTCTTAGAGAGAAGTGTTTAGACGGGGTCCGTATTTGTTAATGAAGTAAGATTCCTTGCTGATGCGCTGGGTGTGGGTGGCATTATCTTTAAATTTGTAGAGGGGAAAGATTCTGAAGTTGGGATGATTTTGGGCGGCACAGGTATCAATGTGTTCACTCAGTGGTATTTTCCTGTATTCCCGTATTTTAATTTGGGATCTATGGACAGTTATGCGTTGGCGGAGGCTGTTTTTGGTCTGGCCTATGTATTGTTCTCGACAACCTGAGCAAGTTAATACATATATTAGATTTTCCGATGCACATGTGAAATTGTGTTTTACTATGAAACGTTGTCCATCTTTGAAATAGAATTCCGAACCCTCTATTAGGTTGAAGCAAATGCCACAGTTGGGTCTATCGCATTTTTTTACTGTGGGTTTCGTTGTTGTGGTTGGCAGTACTTTGGCATGTGTTAGGATGTTTTTCATTGACTTGGATTGTCTTTTGCTCTTTATGATATCGTGTGTTCGTAGAATTTGGTTCATTCTATGGTCCTTTTTCAACACAGGGATGTTCTGGAGGATGGTGTCAAAGGCCTCATTGTTGAGAGGGTTGTGTGTGGAGATGTATGGAAGAGCTTTTAGTTTCGGTTGATTTACTTTAGGGTGTCTAAGGTCCTGGGTACTGAGTTTTAGGGCACGTTGGATTCCATTGTCAATTAGTGATGCAGGGTAGTCCCTGCCTATGAGTGTGTCCTTTAGTTCTTGTAGCCGTAAGTAGCAGATGTTTTTATTGGAGACTATAGTACAGATTCTCTTGGCTAAGTTGTAGGGAATATTAATTTTAACGTGTCTAGGGTGGCAAGAGTTGAAGGGGAGATATTGCTTGGAGTCTGTGGGCTTGTAGTATATGTCTGTTTCTATTTTTTTGTTATGGATCTTAATGAGGATGTCGAGGAAGGGGAGTTGTTGATGGCTGTATTCCATCGTGAAGTTAATATTCGTGTTGAGCCCATTTATAAGGGTGTGAAATTCTTTAAGTTTTTCGATGTTTTCGTGCCAAAGGATGAAACAGTCATCTAGATATCGCTTCCAGTTCCTTTCAATGTGTAAGTGGAGGGTGTTTCCAAATTTGTTTAGGACTTTAGTGTAGAGGGTGATTTCCAGGTATCCCATGACTAGGTTGGCATAAGTGGGGGGCTGTTTTCGTTCCCATAGCGGTCCCAGATTTCTGCCTGTAGGGTTTGTTATTGAAAACGAAGTAATTGTTCTCCAAGATAAATTTGAGTCCCTCTATCACGAATTCTTTTTTGATGCGTTGTGGGAGTTCATTGTGGAAATTATCCAGCCAGAATTGGATAGCTTCTATTCCTAGGTTGTGGGGGATGTTGGAGTATAGGTTGACTACATCGAACGTCACTAGTAGGGTTTGTTCAGAAAGTGGCATATTAGGGAGGTGATTGAGCATATCTAGGTCGTCCCTTATATAGCTTTTGATGTGTTTGAGGAAGGGTTTGAGAAGGGTATCAATTAAGTTGCTAAGACGGTGCGTTTCGCAAGCGGGACCTGCTATTATAGGTCTTAATTTGAGATCATTGGGTGAGGGGACATTGATGACTATGTCTGTGGCTTCCTTGCATGCCTTACTTATTGATTCGCTTTTATGTACTTTAGGGATACCGTAGAAGAGGCTGGATTTACTTGTGAAGTCTGTGATGAAGCTGAATTCCTTGTTAGTGAGTCCTTCTTTGTATTGGTTGATTAGAGTTTTTAGGTTTCTCATAATTTTCTGTTGATTGTAGTGTTCAGCCTTTTCGTAGTATGTTTCGTTTTCCAAAGTGGAGAGTGCTAAGTTGATATAGAATTCTGTCTCCATTAGGACTACTGTACTCCCTTTATCAGCCTCTTTAATTGTAATGGTTCTGTCGGTTTTTAATCTATTTAATTCTTCCCATTCTTTCTTGTTGAGGTTTGGCTTGTGTTTTTGTCTGTGCAAGTGTTGGTAAGGGAAGTTTGTGATGTGTTCACAGAATTTGTCCAGGATTTTATTTCTACCTTTTGAAGGGGTGTAATTGCTTCTATTTCTGGCTAATGATTCATCCTCATTGTACTGGTCGAATAGTTGTTCACTAAGTCGTAACTTTCTACAGAAGTCTGTGATGTCTTCCTTCATTTCATAGTAGTTAGGACGTAGTGGGGTCGGTGTGGATTTAAGACCTTTGGAGAGTAAGTTGATAAGGTTGGGTGTTGGTTCTGCACTAGTTAGATTGATAATTTTTATTACTATCGGTTTCTCCTCCCTGTCTTGTGTTATTTTGTTTGCCTGTATCTGTGTGCTGTGTCTAAAAAATGGTTGGGGTAGAGGGGTTGTCTGCTGATGTTAAGTGGTCTCCTGTGTTTGTTATATTCCTTGTTGTTGTAAAATATGGTTCGGGTTGGTGGTTGTAGATTGAATGGGGTGTTCCTGTACTGCGAGTATGGGTGTGTGTTTCTATGTGCCATGTTGTATTGTGGTGTTATAAGTGGCCTACGTTGTTGGTTGTATCGTGTGGTGTGGGTTTGTTGTGTATTGTGGAAGCGAGAGTTGAGAAAATGGTAATTACCTTGCTGTCCCCTTGAAGCGAGGAAGTTGTTACATCTATCATGGTGGTGGTATCTTTTCCCTATGTTTGACGATGAGACATCCGCGTAGTAGTTGAGTGGTTTGGTATGGTGTCTCCTTGAAGAGGGAAAGTTGTAAATGTCATTCTGGGGGAGATGATTTCTTGAGTTTTTGTTCCTTCTTATGGTAGCGAGGTTGGGAAGTTCATCTTCGGTGTGGTGCTTCGTTCTTCGTTTGTTAGAGGCTTGGGGGTTTGAGAAGTTGTTGTGCGGTTCAGTTATGGGTTTTCCTATTTTTATGAACGGGTTATTGGAGGTGTAATCCGTTTGAAAAGTCGATTCATAGTTTAGGAACCAAGCGGCACTTTTTTCCCAGCGTTGAAGGGATTTCAGTTCTTCTCTGTTGCAGTCCCCTTTCCATAATTTGGAGATCTTCTCTACCTTGGGGCCTTCAGTTTTGTTGTTGATTTCCAGGAGGATCTCTTCATCGATGGTTTTGATTTTTTCCTCATTTGTCTGGGCCCTCAGTTTAAAAAGTTCAATTTCTGTCTTCATTTTTTCCAATGCCATTCTTTCCCTAAGGTGTCTTTGGGGTTCGGGTTCATTTGGAATGGACTTTATTTGTAGTTTACGAGGGAGAGTTAGAGGGGTTGAGTTAAGCCATTTTTCATATATCTCTGCTTTGTTGTGATTTTGTATCATCTTCCAGAATGAGAACTTTCTGTCTCTGAGGGATTTGTTCCATTTTGGAATTGTTCGAATTTTCATTTTGTATGAATCAATCTCACATGGTTCTTCAAAGCATTTAGAAATGCGCAACCGGTAAAAACCTAAAAACTTAAAACCACAACTGAATACTAACCCATACAATCACTAATACTCTTTTATTCCTAATTAAACCATTTTTCAACTGTGAACAATTTGTCAGCATTTTCTATTCCGTTTACCAATATATAATAACTTGTGTGTTACACCTCTATTCTTTTAACTATATATATATATATATATATATATATGTATAAATATACACATATACATATACAAACACATACATGTACAAACATATACAAATACATCTACACATATACATAAATACACATACACAAACATATATATATATATATATATATATATAGAGAGAGAGAGAGAGAGAAATATTAAAACAATGAAATTAAACACAAAACTGTTAATTTATCGTAAAACTCAATATTTTACGATCGTTTCGGGGGGGGGGGGGGTAGTTCCCTGTATGTTCATTCAATTATTGATCTATGTAAAACATATTACAAAATATCATAGTAAGAAAAAGATACATACGTCTTCACTACCCGCCGTCTTCAGAAATGTATCTGTATATATATATATACACAGAATGTGTGACGAAAGAACTTTGACAATATATGAACAATCGTCTGGTTGTGGATCCAACCAACCAACCAAAAATTTATAAATTCCTAAATTTATAAATTTAATTTATAATAAATTGAAGTGAAAGCATCTGGTGCGTGTGTTTCTTATTGGCAACATGACCCTCCCAAAGTATAACAATATCGGTTTCAACACACGTTTTCAGATAAAGAATCTTGTTAAACAAATTCAGAAACGAAATATCGTAAGCCTTAGCCATGCTAACAAGATATTGAAAACCACCATGTTCTGTTGTCTAGAAAAACAATAACATCTCGACAATTACACTTCATGAAAGAATGTGTCTCGTCCCGAGTTTACACCAACACCATCAACAAAAACAAGATGGCGTAGGACAGAACAAAGGAGAGGCACAAAAACGAAGAAAAGAATCCCCTGTCACTGAAGAGGTCACAGAATGTGTGACGAAAGAACTTTGACAATATATGAACAATCGTCTGGTTGTGGAACCAACCAACCAACCAACCGGAAATTTATAAATTCCTAAATTTATAAATTTAATTTATAATAAATTGAAGTGAAAGCA
The DNA here is from genome assembly GCA_964016885.1 of Eledone cirrhosa. Lineage (NCBI taxonomy): Eukaryota > Metazoa > Mollusca > Cephalopoda > Octopoda > Eledonidae > Eledone > Eledone cirrhosa. The sequence goes on from OZ024740.1 coordinate 22,039,245, forward strand.
TTTGGTGCGTGTGTTTCTTATTGGCAACATGACCCTCCCAAAGCATAACAATATTGGTTTCAACACACGTTTTCAGATAAAGAATCTTGCTAAACAAATTCAGAAACGAAATATATATATATATATATACGATATTAAATAAATGGAAACTATATTTATAAAACCATATTTATTTCATTATATATATTTCAGGGATATCATATTAACAATATGCTATGCCTTCCTCAGACAAAATACAATATAGACAGTTTTATAGATAAATGGATTTGACATACCGTTCAACATCGACTTGTATTTGAAAAGTTGATTTGGCAGTGAAAAAATTGTAAACAGAAAGAAAGAAAGAGAGAAAAAAGGAAAGAAAGAAAAGAAAGAAAGAAAACGAAGAAAAAGAAGAAAAAGAAGAAATGCATGGAACAAAATAGAGAGATGGAAAGATAGATAAAGAGAAGAACTTCATGTAAAGAAACAGAGAGAGATATATATAGAGAGAGGAAATAGATAGAGATAGATATATATAGAGAAAAGTAGGTAGTTGGACATCCGTTGAATAAACGTATCAATGATACATTTATTTATTTATTTATTTATTTAGCTCTAGTATTAATGTAAGGGAGATATATGTGGTTAGGAGAGAAACCAGCTGTTATATAGAGAGAAAAATGAAAAGTAACCAGACATAGGCGAGGCATAAAAACCCTATGTTTTAATGTAGAAGTATTAGTATGTATAAAAACCAGGCACTATAATGTAAATATCAGTATTCCTGAATGAGACACGTATCCATAATGTGTGAAAAGTAATGATCTTATGTTTAGTTTTAAAAATTCATATGTTTATATGATAACTACAAACATCGATGTGAATTTACGTGATCAACTCTGCAAACCCCAATTTCACACGGAGAACATTCTCATTGTGCTATAAAAATTTAAGTATACATATATGTGTATATATATACACATATATATAGAGTCTATATTACTACTATTCTTGTCTTTACTCTACATGATTATCTATCAAGCAGAAATAGAGAACAGATTTCAATATATTAATAAAAAATATCAGAAACAAAAACCAAAAAATAATAATAATAATAATAATAATAATAATAATAATAATGATTTCTTTATTAACCACAAGGGTTTACATAAAGTAGACATTAAGGACAGTGCAGGACAATGCAGGACGGTACAAATGGGCATTTCTGCGTGTAAAAAAAAACAAAAACAGAGGATGTAACAAAAATAACAATGAAAATAACAATGAAAAATTCCCCAATAGGGGGGAGACTTCGGAGGGACATTTGTGGAGAAAGCCCAGTAAAAAGCCACAATGACCCTGACCACCAAGGCAAGTGCCCTCTCCCAGTTTTCCACCTTTAGTTTACAGATATATACTCAGAGTCGGCCCATTCACTCGGGCCATTCTTGCTTCTCTCACCCATCTTTCAACAAAATGCTGGGAAGAGAGCACTTCCTTCTCTACTCTGATTTTCCTTTTCAAATGAAATTTGAAAAAGTCAATCAGAGCATCACCGAAGAGGTAAGTGCTCGTCTTCAGCCCTTTCAAACGTGTCCACCATACTATCTCTTTCGCCATGGCCACCAGACAGATAAAAACTGCCTGCCCTTCCCGGCTAAAGGAGGAGGGCGGGGCAATCCTCACGATAGACTCAGATGATAGCTGGATCCGTCCTAAACGCGACAGCAGGTGTTCGACATAAACCCACAAGTCAGCAATTTTCGGACACCGGACGAGTGCGTGCAGGACGGTTTCGTCGCCCTGCGCGCATCTCGGACATGCCCGACTGACGGCACCTCCATGCCTGTAGAGTTTATCCCGAACTGGCAAGGCTCCTCGGTAGCACTGCCAGGCCAGAGATTTCTGGAAGTTGTCCATAGGCCCTGGCCCGAAAGTTCTTCCGAAGAGATTGGCTAGTTGATTTTCGTCGACGCCTAGAGTTTCCCCAAGTACGTCGTCGCTCTTCCCCTCCACTAATCCTCTATAGAACGCCGAGGTGGAGTTTCCACCGATCACATTGCCCGATTGGTCGAGGGCTGTGAGCGCCTGAAGACATTCCAGTCTCCAGGCGCTCCCTCTCGGTCTTCGCTTGACCCAGGACTGCAGCTCCGTCAAGGAAACGAGCTGGGGAAAAACGCGTCTAGCAAACGGCGACCACACCTGATCACCGTCGAGGAAGAGGTGGAGATGTCGTAGCCTGAGCGCGTGCCTGCGCATCATCAGCCACGGCATGCCCAGCCCTCCACGTAGCGGGTGTTGACAACAGATGGACCGCCTGACCATCGGAGCGCGTCCCTTCCACAAAAAGCGAAAGAGCAAACGCTCCAGCGCAGTCAGGCGAGGCTTAGGACAAGGTACGACGGTCAGGCGGTAGCAGATGACGGACGCGATGTACGCGTTAGCCACCTCCGCTCGACCTTTCAGGGATAGCTTCCTCTCGGCCCATTTCTGGGTGAGAGAAGCCACCCTGCTCGTCACCTCGTCCCAGTTTTTGTCCGTCTGGAGGTCCGGACCGAACCAGACCCCTAGCAATTTAACCGGTCCGTCCGTCCAGCGTCCGACGACGCTGTTGGACGGCATGGACCTGCCTCTCCAGGTGCCGAGCTGCAGGCCCACTGACTTTTCCTGGTTGATCATTGCTCCTGTCACCGCTTCGTATTCTCTTAGTGTAGTGCCGATCGCCTCGATGTGTTTGGCGTTCGACACCACTACGGTGACATCGTCCGCATATGCTGACACGGATCTTCCGCATCCTAGTTCGCGCGGGACTCCCCTCAACGTCTCCAGTTTGTGCAGTAATGGCTCGAGAGTCAATACGTACAAGAGGGACGAGAGGGGACATCCTTGGCGGACCGAGCGCATGATGTTGAACGGTTCCGACAGGTGACCGTTCACTCTCACCACAGAGCAGATGTCGCTGTGCATGGCAGCGATCCAGCCTCTGAAGACGGGCCCAAAGCCAGCCGCCCTCAGGACTGCCGCTAGGTAACGATGGTCGACCCTATCGAAAGCTTTCGACTGATCTAAATTGATCAAGGACCCACCCGTGCCAGGTTCCCTAGCTACCCTCTCTACGATGTATCGCATGAGGTGGAGGTTGTCGTGGATGGATCTGTCGGGAATGGCGCATGTCTGTGCCTCTCCCACCAGACCACCAACGACAAGCGCCAACCTCTTTGCTAGCACCTTGGCCAAAATCTTAAACTCTGTGTTTAGCAGAGTTATGGGCCGGAAATTGTCTATGTTATCCCCCTTGTTAGGATCCTTTCTCAGCAGTGCCACCGCTCCTCGGCTCACAGAACTGGGAATTCTCCCGTTCTGTTGCCAGTTGCAGTAGACGTCCGCCAAGAGGCCTCCGAACAAGTCTGGCATCTGTACGTAAAGTTCATAGGGCAGACCATCCAAACCAGGCGATTTACCCCTTGTGCAGCCAGTCATTGCCTCCCGTACTTCAGCGGCTGTTATCGGCTTTTCGCAACACCTCGCCTCAGTGGCCGAGAGCCGCGGCAGTCCGTCGAGGTAGACACTAAAGTCCATCCCTCTACCCGGCCCCCCGCTGCCCCCGAACAGCTGAGCGAAGTGTCGCTGAAAAGCTTCACACATTTGCCCGGGATCGAGTAGCATGCGCCCGTCGTGGTCCACCAAAGACCGGATCGTGGCATTGTTGCCACGACGCGCCTCCGCCACTCGGGCCCATTGAACGGCTTTCGTCCCCTCGTGTCTGAGAGCACGCACCCTAGCTCTGACAACGCAGCCTTCGTGCTTTGCATTGAAGAATTGGTCAAGGGCCAATTTCGCCGCAAGCACGTCGGTCGCAATGCCTTTGCTAAGCGCCTCGTCTAATTTTCTAACTAGTTCTCCCTCTGCTCTATTTTTCTCTATTGCTAAAGCCTTACTAAACCTAATCGATTCTATTCTAATCGCTCTTTTCAGAGCAAACCACCACTTGTTGTTGACGATGGCCCCCGTCAACGCCCGCTTAACTAGTTCGCTAATCCGGTCTCTGTAGGCCTTGCGCGCTGGTAAGGAGGCGTTTAGCTTCCAGTAGCCGGGTCCTCGTCTATGAAGCCTATCTAAGTCAAGCACACAGGTCACGAATTTGTGGTCCGTGTAGCTGACTATCTTGAATTGTGGACAGCCTATGCTAGACCTATCTATTTCCCTACAAAATACTCTATCTAGATATGATCTGGATGACCCTATGCGGTTTGTCCAAGTCCACATTGGCACATTCGGGAAATCCAATCGGTACCTGTCAGACAGTTCAAAACGCCTGAGCAGGTTGGTGAGGCTCTTGCACCCTCCACCCCTATCCGCTAATCCCACACAGTCCCAGCGTGCATCTAAGATCCCGTTCCAGTCGCCCACTAACACTAAAGAGCGGGACGTTCCAAGAAAGGTCTCCAGACGCCGGAAGAAATCAGGCCGCCCTGCTCCTGTCGGGGCATAGACGGCCACTAGCCTGAAAGCTTGCCCGTCTCCGCTGGTCACGTCCAGCACCACCAGCTTACCCTCTGGGTCCAGGAAGATGGCCCGTATGGCGAGATCCAAACCTCTCCGAAAAAGCACAGCAACTCCTCCACCCGATCCAGGACGGCTGGGAGATGCGTACACATCGTAGCCGCCGAAGATCGGTGCGAAGGCCCGTGCTTCGGAGATTCTGGTCTCGCTGATGGCCACTACATCTATGTTTAGTGACCTGAGGTCGTTGAGCAGGTGACCCTGCTTCCATGACGACCCCAAGCCACGCGCATTTATGCTGCCTATTCTGAGTGAGGTCATGTTTAAAATAGAGTGGAAAAGATGGGAAAGACCACTTACCGTACTTTTGGTAGAGGAGGGATGGTTTTTACATCCCTTTTCACTTGATCGTCTGGTGAAGGGACCGTTGAATCGTCCCTTCGGCTGGTCGTTGGCTCTTCTAAGAGAATGTCTGAGTATACTCTTCGATTGATGGTTCCTCCTAGGTCCCTGAAATCACCAACTGCGTTGGGGAATTTCGTTTTAATATTTGTGTATTGTTTCTGTGCTATTTTTAGCAGTCTTATGTTAGTTGGCGTTTTGATTGGTGCTGGTATTATGTAGTCCTGTTGTGAAATGTCTGTGTGTTCAATTATGTAAGTCATTAGTTTCTTGTTGTGTGTATTTATTGCCGTGCATTTGTTTTTCTGGGGGTGGGGTGTGGTTCTGCTATTTTCTTGTCGTTGTTGCTGGGTGTGTGTGTTTTGTTGTTGTGTTTGCGATGTTGGTGCTTGTGGTGGTGGTGTTGAAGGTGTTGTTGGCGGTGGGGTTGTCGCCGGTGGTGATGGTGGTGCTGGTGTGGGTGGTGATGGTGTTGGTGGTGTTGCTGCTGTGGGTCTCTTTGCAGTAGACTTTACCCTTTTCTCATTTCTTTCCTCCCTTTTCAAAGGCGACGATGCGCTGCTTCTGCGTTTGTGCCTTCTTGCGACCTTTTGCCATCCCTCTCCCACCTCACACTCCATGTCTGATTCTGTAAGGTCGGGGAGGGGTACCAGCTCCACTCTTTCACTTGTTGTTGTTGGTGATGTTTGCACTGGAGTCTCTGTTGCAGCTGCATTTGGTATTGCTGTTGTTGTTGTTAATATTTCCACTGCTGCTGCTGTCTTTGATTTCCGTGGAGTGGGTATGGGTGCCACGGACCTATCGTTCCTGGTTGCCGCTTGTCCTGTTGCTGGTAGCCGTGGAGCCGGATTCGGAAGGAGGGGGGTTTTCTCCTTTCTCAGGGTCTTCTCGTTGCAGAAGGCCCTGAGGTGAGTCTTCGATCCACAGCGAAAGCATTTCGGGCGTTTGCCCTCAACACTTATGGGCAGTTGAGTGCCGTTATCGAAGTCTATCACATCCGGGATAGCTTCGATGCACTCCTGGTTGGTTTGGATTAGCATCTCAATGGAGGAGCCGACCCAATCTTCTCTTACTTTTTTCTGTACTTGCAGTACAGTTGTTTCGTCCTCGATTCCGACGAGGACAGACGCGGCCAGCCAAGAAGGGGTCATTCCGGGGGGGACGTGGGTCAGTTTGACCCTCACAATTTTTTGCCCGCAGTAGGAGGGCACCAACACCATTTCCTCGCTCCTTAGGGTCACTACTGATTGGGCCTTTGCCTCCTGGGGTGTGGCAAAAAGTACGTCTACGGTGGCGTATTTTTTGCCTCGGGTGATGTGCGTTTTCCTCTGCCACACAGACCCCAAGGCTTTTTGTATTTGGGCCTCTGTGGCTCTTTCCACCCTACGGGATTTTGTACTTACTGTACGGTACGTGACCGTACAGTGCTCTTGGGTTTCGAAAAAATTTTTCGCTGCCTTGCAGATTGCTCGGTGTCCGTTCTTTGTCACCATCTTCTTCGCTTCCTCTAATTCCTCATTTGTTATGAGGATTGTTTCCAAGTTTTTCGCAATACCTGCAAATGAGATTGGTTTTTCTCTGCTGTTGTTGTTGTCGTCAGAGCTGCTGGTACTTTTGTTGCTGCAGGTACTACGACTACTGCCTCCGCCGCTGTTGCTGTGGTTGTTGTTGGTGTTGCTGCTGCTAATGCTGTTGTTGTTTATGCTGCTGGTGATGCTGTTGCGGCTGCTACTGTTGTTTTCATTGTCACTGTTGCTGTTGTTATTACGGCTGCTACTGCTATTATTCCTGACGTCAGACGAATGAACTGGGTTTTCGTATTTCCCGCACACCTGTTTCGTCGCTGTCGTCGTCGTCGTGGAGAAACCTTGCACGCTTTGCACGAGACTTTTCTTTTCTTTCGTCACTTGCGAAAGAGAAGGGAGGGAGAGAGACACATTTAAAGAAGGGAGGGAGAGAGACAATCTTCTCTCTGCTGTAGTGATGATTGAGGAAGAAGAAGACGGAATGAGTGGGAGTGACGTATGAAATTTCTTTTTGGTAGCCATGTTTTTTTGTTTAAAATGAAATTTTGGGTACAAAACCCCAATAACTGGTTATTTAACCCCGAAGGGCCAAATAACGGACAGAAAGACCCCTCTCACGAGGAGGAGGGTGTCTTTATCAACAATTTGGTTCAAGTTTTAAACAATTTACAATTGTTTTAACGGTTAAAAATTACTATACCTTACAGAGCCGAGCCTCCGTCAACCATGGCATTCAATAATAATAATAATAATAATAATAAATAATAATGTTTTCTTTATTAACCACAAGGGTTTACATAAAGTAGACATTAAGGACAGTGCAGGACAATGCAGGACGGTACAAATGGGCATTTCTGCGTGTAAAAAAAACAAAAATAGAGGATGTAACAAAAATAACAATGAAAATAACAATGAAAAATTCCCCAATAGGGGGGAGACTTCGGAGGAACATTTGTGGAGAAAGCCCAGTAAAAAGCCACAATGACCCTGACCACCAAGGCAAGTGCCCTCTCCCAGTTTTCCACCTTTAGTTTACAGATATATACTCAGAGTCGGCCCATTCACTCGGGCCATTCTTGCTTCTCTCACCCATCTTTCAACAAAATGCTGGGAAGAGAGCACTTCCTTCTCTACTCTGATTTTCCTTTTCAAATGAAATTTGAAAAAGTCAATCAGAGCATCACCGAAGAGGTAAGTGCTCGTCTTCAGCCCTTTCAAACGTGTCCACCATACTATCTCTTTCGCCATGGCCACCAGACAGATAAAAACTGCCTGCCCTTCCCGGCTAAAGGAGGAGGGCGGGGCAATCCTCACGATAGACTCAGATGATAGCTGGATCCGTCCTAAACGCGACAGCAGGTGTTCGACATAAACCCACAAGTCAGCAATTTTCGGACACTGGACGAGTGCGTGCAGGACGGTTTCGTCGCCCTGCGCGCATCTCGGACATGCCCGGCTGACGGCACCTCCATGCCTGTAGAGTTTATCCCGAACTGGCAAGGCTCCTCGGTAGCACTGCCAGGCCAGAGATTTCTGGAAGTTGTCCATAGGCCCTGGCCCGAAAGTTCTTCCGAAGAGATTGGCTAGTTGATTTTCGTCGACGCCTAGAGTTTCCCCAAGTACGTCGTCGCTCTTCCCCTCCACTAATCCTCTATAGAACGCCGAGGTGGAGTTTCCACCGATCACATTGCCCGATTGGTCGAGGGCTGTGAGCGCCTGAAGACATTCCAGTCTCCAGGCGCTCCCTCTCGGTCTTCGCTTGACCCAGGACTGCAGCTCCGTCAAGGAAACGAGCTGGGGAAAAACGCGTCTAGCAAACGGCGACCACACCTGATCACCGTCGAGGAAGAGGTGGAGATGTCGTAGCCTGAGCGCGTGCCTGCGCATCATCAGCCACGGCATGCCCAGCCCTCCACGTAGCGGGTGTTGACAACAGATGGACCGCCTGACCATCGGAGCACGTCCCTTCCACAAAAAGCGAAAGAGCAAACGCTCCAGCGCAGTCAGGCGAGGCTTAGGACAAGGTACGACGGTTAGGCGGTAGCAGATGACAGACGCGATGTACGCGTTAGCCACCTCCGCTCGACCTTTCAGGGATAGCTTCCTCTCGGCCCATTTCTGGGTGAGAGAAGCCACCCTGCTCGTCACCTCGTCCCAGTTTTTGTCCGTCTGGAGGTCCGGACCGAACCAGACCCCTAGCAATTTAACCGGTCCGTCCGTCCAGCGCCCGACGACGCTGTTGGACGGCATGGACCTGCCTCTCCAGGTGCCGAGCTGCAGGCCCACTGACTTTTCCTGGTTGATCATTGCTCCTGTCACCGCTTCGTATTCTCTTAGTGTAGTGCCGATCGCCTCGATGTGTTTGGCGTTCGACACCACTACGGTGACATCGTCCGCATATGCTGACACGGATCTTCCGCATCCTAGTTCGCGCGGGACTCCCCTCAACGTCTCCAGTTTGTGCAGTAATGGCTCGAGAGTCAATACGTACAAGAGGGACGAGAGGGGACATCCTTGGCGGACCGAGCGCATGATGTTGAACGGTTCCGACAGGTGACCGTTCACTCTCACTACAGAGCAGATGTCGCTGTGCATGGCAGCGATCCAGCCTCTGAAGACGGGCCCAAAGCCAGCCGCCCTCAGGACTGCCGCTAGGTAACGATGATCGACCCTATCGAAAGCTTTCGACTGATCTAAATTGATCAAGGACCCACCCGTGCCAGGTTCCCTAGCTACCCTCTCTACGATGTATCGCATGAGGTGGAGGTTGTCGTGGATGGATCTGTCGGGAATGGCGCATGTCTGCGCCTCTCCCACCAGACCACCAACGACAAGCGCCAACCTCTTTGCTAGCACCTTGGCCAAAATCTTAAACTCTGTGTTTAGCAGAGTTATGGGCCGGAAATTGTCTATGTTATCTCCCTTGTTCGGATCCTTTCTCAGCAGTGCCACCGCTCCTCGGCTCACAGAACTGGGAATTCTCCCGTTCTGTTGCCAGTTGCAGTAGACGTCCGCCAAGAGGCCTCCGAACAAGTCTGGCATCTGTACGTAAAGTTCATAGGGCAGACCATCCAAACCAGGCGATTTACCCCTTGTGCAGCCAGTCATTGCCTCCCGTACTTCAGCGGCTGTTATCGGCTTTTCGCAACACTTCGCCTCAGTGGCCGAGAGCCGCGGCAGTCCGTCGAGGTAGACACTAAAGTCCATCCCTCTACCCGGCCCCCCGCTTCCCCCGAACAGCTGAGCGAAGTGTCGCTGAAAAGCTTCACACATTTGCCCGGGATCGAGTAGCATGCGCCCGTCGTGGTCCACCAAAGACCGGATCGTGGCTTTGTTGCCACGACGCGCCTCCGCCACTCGGGCCCATTGAACGGCTTTCGTCCCCTCGTGTCTGAGAGCACGCACCCTAGCTCTGACAACGCAGCCTTCGTGCTTTGCATTGAAGAATTGGTCAAGGGCCAATTTCGCCGCAAGCACGTCGGTCGCAATGCCTTTGCTAAGCGCCTCGTCTAATTTTCTAACTAGTTCTCCCTCTGCTCTATTTTTCTCTATTGCTAAAGCCTTACTAAACCTAATCGATTCTATTCTAATCGCTCTTTTCAGAGCAAACCACCACTTGTTGTTGACGATGGCCCCCGTCAACGCCCGCTTAACTAGTTCGCTAATCCGGTCTCTGTAGGCCTTGCGCGCTGGTAAGGACGCGTTTAGCTTCCAGTAGCCGGGTCCTCGTCTATGAAGCCTATCTAAGTCAAGCACACAGGTCACGAATTTGTGGTCCGTGTAGCTGACTATCTTGAATTGTGGACAGCCTATGCTAGACCTATCTATTTCCCTACAAAATACTCTATCTAGATATGATCTGGATGACCCTATGCGGTTTGTCCAAGTCCACATTGGCACATTCGGGAAATCCAATCGGTACCTGTCAGACAGTTCAAAACGCCTGAGCAGGTTGGTGAGGCTCTTGCACCCTCCACCCCTATCCGCTAATCCCACACAGTCCCAGCGTGCATCTAAGATCCCGTTCCAGTCGCCCACTAACACTAAAGAGCGGGACGTTCCAAGAAAGGTCTCCAGACGCCGGAAGAAATCAGGCCGCCCTGCTCCTGTCGGGGCATAGACGGCCACTAGCCTGAAAGCTTGCCCGTCTCCGCTGGTCACGTCCAGCACCACCAGCTTACCCTCTGGGTCCAGGAAGATGGCCCGTATGGCGAGATCCAAACCTCTCCGAAAAAGCACAGCAACTCCTCCACCCGATCCAGGACGGCTGGGAGATGCGTACACATCGTAGCCGCCGAAGATCGGTGCGAAGGCCCGTGCTTCGGAGATTCTGGTCTCGCTGATGGCCACTACATCTATGTTTAGTGACCTGAGGTCGTTGAGCAGGTGACCCTGCTTCCATGACGACCCCAAGCCACGCGCATTTATGCTGCCTATTCTGAGTGAGGTCATGTTTAAAATAGAGTGGAAAAGATGGGAAAGACCACTTACCGTACTTTTGGTAGAGGAGGGATGGTTTTTACATCCCTTTTCACTTGATCGTCTGGTGAAGGGACCGTTGAATCGTCCCTTCGGCTGGTCGTCGGCTCTTCTAAGAGAATGTCTGAGTATACTCTTCGATTGATGGTTCCTCCTAGGTCCCTGAAATCACCAACTGCGTTGGGGAATTTCGTTTTAATATTTGTGTATTGTTTCTGTGCTATTTTTAGCAGTCTTATGTTAGTTGGCGTTTTGATTGGTGCTGGTATTATGTAGTCCTGTTGTGAAATGTCTGTGTGTTCAATTATGTAAGTCATTAGTTTCTTGTTGTGTGTATTTATTGCCGTGCATTTGTTTTTCTGGGGGTGGGGTGTGGTTCTGCTATTTTCTTGTCGTTGTTGCTGGGTGTGTGTGTTTTGTTGTTGTGTTTGCGATGTTGGTGCTTGTGGTGGTGGTGTTGAAGGTGTTGTTGGCGGTGGGGTTGTCGCCGGTGGTGATGGTGGTGCTGGTGTGGGTGGTGATGGTGTTGGTGGTGTTGCTGCTGTGGGTCTCTTTGCAGTAGACTTTACCCTTTTCTCATTTCTTTCCTCCCTTTTCAAAGGCGACGATGCGCTGCTTCTGCGTTTGTGCCTTCTTGCGACCTTTTGCCATCCCTCTCCCACCTCACACTCCATGTCTGATTCTGTAAGGTCGGGGAGGGGTACCAGCTCCACTCTTTCACTTGTTGTTGTTGGTGATGTTTGCACTGGAGTCTCTGTTGCAGCTGCATTTGGTATTGCTGTTGTTGTTGTTAATATTTCCACTGCTGCTGCTGTCTTTGATTTCCGTGGAGTGGGTATGGGTGCCACGGACCTATCGTTCCTGGTTGCCGCTTGTCCTGTTGCTGGTAGCCGTGGAGCCGGATTCGGAAGGAGGGGGGTTTTCTCCTTTCTCAGGGTCTTCTCGTTGCAGAAGGCCCTGAGGTGAGTCTTCGATCCACAGCGAAAGCATTTCGGGCGTTTGCCCTCAACACTTATGGGCAGTTGAGTGCCGTTATCGAAGTCTATCACATCCGGGATAGCTTCGATGCACTCCTGGTTGGTTTGGATTAGCATCTCAATGGAGGAGCCGACCCAATCTTCTCTTACTTTTTTCTGTACTTGCAGTACAGTTGTTTTGTCCTCGATTCCGACGAGGACAGACGCGGCCAGCCAAGAAGGGGTCATTCCGGGGGGGACGTGGGTCAGTTTGACCCTCACAATTTTTTGCCCGCAGTAGGAGGGCACCAACACCATTTCCTCGCTCCTTAGGGTCACTACTGATTGGGCCTTTGCCTCCTGGGGTGTGGCAAAAAGTACGTCTACGGTGGCGTATTTTTTGCCTCGGGTGATGTGCGTTTTCCTCTGCCACACAGACCCCAAGGCTTTTTGTATTTGGGCCTCTGTGGCTCTTTCCACCCTACGGGATTTTGTACTTACTGTACGGTACGTGACCGTACAGTGCTCTTGGGTTTCGAAAAAATTTTTCGCTGCCTTGCAGATTGCTCGGTGTCCGTTCTTTGTCACCATCTTCTTCGCTTCCTCTAATTCCTCATTTGTTATGAGGATTGTTTCCAAGTTTTTCGCAATACCTGCAAATGAGATTGGTTTTTCTCTGCTGTTGTTGTTGTCGTCAGAGCTGCTGGTACTTTTGTTGTTGCTGCAGGTACTACGACTACTGCCTCCGCCGCTGTTGCTGTGGTTGTTGTTGGTGTTGCTGCTGCTAATGCTGTTGTTGTTTATGCTGCTGGTGATGCTGTTGCGGCTGCTACTGTTGTTTTCATTGTCACTGTTGCTGTTGTTATTACGGCTGCTACTGCTATTATTCCTGACGTCAGACGAATGAACTGGGTTTTCGTATTTCCCGCACACCTGTTTCGTCGCTGTCGTCGTCGTCGTGGAGAAACCTTGCACGCTTTGCACGAGACTTTTATTTTCTTTCGTCGCTTGCGAAAGAGAAGGGAGGGAGAGAGACACATTTAAAGAAGGGAGGGAGAGAGACAATCTTCTCTCTGCTGTAGTGATGATTGAGGAAGAAGAAGACGGAATGAGTGGGAGTGACGTATGAAATTTCTTTTTGGTAGCCATGTTTTTTTGTTTAAAATGAAATTTTGGGTACAAAACCCCAATAACTGGTTATTTAACCCCGAAGGGCCAAATAACGGACAGAAAGACCCCTCTCACGAGGAGGAGGGTGTCTTTATCAACAATTTGGTTCAAGTTTTAAACAATTTACAATTGTTTTAACGGTTAAAAATTACTATACCTTACAGAGCCGAGCCTCCGTCAACCATGGCATTCAATAATAATAATAATAATAATAATAAATAATAATAAAATAGAAAACTAAAAAATATTACGAAAAAATATTACATATTAAAAATATTACATATTAAAAATATTACATATTAAAAATAAAAATATTAGAAAATACTACAATAATAAAAATAAACCACAAAGATCAACCCTTCAAAATTAATTGACAATATATTGCCAAGTTCATTATAAGCATCAGAGTCGAAAACAGATAAAGCTAAAAATTATTTATCAAATCGCGTCTAGCAAAAATCATTTCAAAAAGTTTAGGATGCCCATTTGGTCTACATGTGTTCTTATATTTAATATAGAAGTTTATCTAGTGTAACGTTTATTCGAAATATTTGGAGCATCAACTTTTAGGGTAGTTTAATTTTTCATGAAGAATGTTTAAATAAAAATAAAAATAAAAAGAAGAATAAAAAGAAGAAATCGAAAGATTTGTCGGCTAGTTTCCCAAATAATTATAAATCAAACTAAATATACTACATTTTAAATTTAAATTTATATTTAAAAGTTGAGTTTAATCTATGTTTGCAGCAACTGAATAAATTTGTCCGTAGATTAAGGGAATTTTTAGATTTTAGTATAAAGAATATCTCCTCTGCGCAGAGGTCACATGTCTCAGAGGATGAATTAAAAGGAATCCCTCTTGAGACTATATTCCAAGCCGTCGAATATCTAACGTTATCTAGCTTAAGTTGCCAGAGTACGCCTGATAGTGCTGTTGAAGATTTTTTGCTTGGATCTGTGAAAGAATTCTTGTGGTTATTATAGCGAAGTTTAAATTCCGTCGATGTGGAACCGACGTAGTTAAAAGAATTAGTCAGTTTTAACATTACAATTGTATATTATATTTTTAACTAAGCAGTTGTTATTTAACGGACATTTAGATCTATCTCTACAGTTACATTTGTTAACTTGTATATTATTTATGCTATTATCACTAGGTTTTAAGTTCCTATTATTTATTCTATTAATATTTTGTGCTAAATTTTTGGTGGATGAGTAGGTTAATTTTATAGTATCTCTATTGAAAATTGAGTGATACCTATGTGTTCTAGGGAAGCGATTATCAAGAGCTTTAAAAAATAGTTTAGCGATGTGGGTTTTAATGTTTAGTGAGAAAGGGGGGGGG
>OZ024740.1:22056107-22061107 GCA_964016885.1 Eledone cirrhosa
TTTCGTTTCTGAATTTGTTTAGCAAGATTCTTTATCTGAAAACGTGTGTTGAAACCAATATCAATATAAATGAACACTGGCGAGAGCTTCAAGATAGTAAAGAATCATCTGTACTCCACCAACATGCTAAAATAGAACATACAGGTAAATTAAAGAACATAGAAATAAAAATAGAATCTACACACAGAAAAGACACAATGTTTAGACAAATCACAGAGGCAATAAACATAAATGAACTCCAACCAAAATTAAATAGAAAGCATGAATGGAATAGCAACATCACAACTTACAATTAAGGACAAAATGAAAACACACACACACATAGAACAAACAACCAACCAGTAACATGTAAATAAACAAATATAAACACACACAGACACCCGGATGTAACACATGCGCAAACTAAGCACACAACACACACAAAAACAAGATGGCGTAGGACAGAACAAAGGAGAAGCACAAAAACAAAGAAAAGAATCCCCAGTCACTGAAGAGGTCACAGAATGTGTGACGAAAGAACTTTGACAATATATGAACAATCGTCTGGTTGTGGAACCAACCAACCAACCGGAAATTTATAAATTCCTAAATTTATAAATTTAATTTATAATAAATTGAAGTGAAAGCAACTGGTGCATGTGTTTCTTATTGGCAACATGGCCTTCACAAAGTATAACAATATATATATATATATACATACACATACAAACATATACAAACACATCTACACATATACATATATATATATGTGTGTGTGTGTGTATGTGAATGTGTCTGAAATATAGCTTAAGAGAAACATGACAATAATGATAGGCACCCAATATTTGAACTGGTTTATAGAATTCTCTTGGCCTTTGTCACTCTAAGTAGAGCTTTAAAGAATTAGCTTTTAAAGAATTTCCCTTTTCTTTAAATTCATCAACCATGACCGAACCCCAACCACCTTATAGACACCTGAAATATAGGCATTGTTAGCTTAAGAGAAACTTAAAAATAAGGAGTGGCACCCCAATTCGAACTTGTTTATAGAATTCTTTCTGCCTTTATCACTCTAAATATAAATTGTAGCCTTAAAGAATTAGCTTTTAATGTATGTGTTGGTATGTATATTATATTTGATAATTTGTATAATTTTGTATAATTTTGTACATAGATCTGTTGAATATGCATACCAATTCTAACACATATATGTCCTAGAAACGATCGTTAAATAATGAACTTTTTTTGTTTAATATAAGGAACTGTTTCATTGTTTTATTCATTATTTTTTTAATATTTTATCTTGACTCTGTATTCCGTTTATCTTTCACCGAAAGTGATTTTTGAATGCATCTCTTCTTTCCATGATATCCGGATTATATTGAGTTCTTCATACGGATTGGACACTACCGTAAACTCTTGGTAGATTTATCTACATATATATATATATATATATATTTCTTCTAGGGCGGGTAAAATTCCCGAGATCCATGGACGAGTTCTCTCCAGCGGTCTCTGTCCCTCATTATCGCTGCCATGTCCTACGTCTCCAACAGACTAGTGTCTGTCCTTCGGGCATCAACATACGTTAACCTTGGTCTTCCTCTTCCAGTGTGTCCATGTAGGGGTTCCCACAGGAGCACTGAGTGCAATGTCAACTCTGGATGTCGGTGAGCATGTCCAGCTAACCTCAGTCTCCTCTGTGTCACTTTTGAGCTGACTTTTGGGAGGCTCCCGTACAGCTCTGAGTTTTTCTTCCTCAGTGTATACTGATTAATGTTTAGAGCCATCCTCAGCATTCTCGTGTAGTACCCATCCACCATCTGAGTGAGTTTCTTGGTCAGTGTCCAAGTCTCAGACCCGTACAGCAGCACAGACTCCACTACAGCAATGAAGAGGTGGATTTTCAGGTCTTTACGAAGGTCCGACTTCCACACCGATCTCAAGCTGTGGCACGCCCCCAGGATTTGCTCTTCCTCTAAATCACATCATCTTCCGTATTCCCAATCTTTGCTCCCAAATACAGGAAGTCCTCAACCAATTCTAGCGGCTTCCCGCCTACATTAGTTATCCCCTCTGGCTTCTCAACATTCTCTACCAGATATTTTTTTTTAGTCTCATTCATTCTCAGCCCACACTCATCGACACAGTCTCAACCTCCTGCATCAAATCCTCTGCCTCCTTCACTGTATTTGTCACCAAAACTATGTCGTCGGCAAATTCAACATCCTATATCTTTTTCGCCTTAACTCTCCTGCTCTGAGCCGGTGCTACAGTAAAGCCAGAGTCCTGGTGTTTCCCCAGTGCAAGGCGCATACAATAGTCCACTACGATGATAAAAAGATAGGGAGCCAATGTATCTCCCTAGAGCACTCCAGCCAGTATCTCAAAGAACTCTGTCATCCCATCAGGTGTAATGACTTGAGCTTTGGTGTTGGTGTAGAGCAGTGATATCAGGTCCACTATCTTATTGGGGATTCCAAAAGCCTGTAAGATCTTCATCAGGCAGTGACGGTCCACAGAATCAAAGGCCTTCCTAAAGTCAATGAAAACCATGTCAGCAGGAAGGCTCTTTGCTCTAGCTCCCTCTAATATCCTCCTCAGCATCAGGATGTGACTGGTGGTTGATCTTCCCTCTCTGAAGCCGTTCTGGTTGTCCCTGAGCTTCTTCTCCATCTCAGGCTGGATCCTGTTAAGAATCATCCTGTTGAGGGTCTTTGCCACAAGTGACGTCAGTGAGATCCCCCTGTAGATGTTGGTGTTAGAGAGATTCCCTTCTTTGGCACTGGGACGATGTTACTGATCCTCCACTGATTCGGAGCAACTCCTTTCTCCAGTGCCTGGTTACAGAACCCCAGAATGATATCATCAAAATTACACCTCTTCATCACCTCTGATGCCACTCCATCTTCTCCATGAGCCTTGCCCTCCTTGATCTTCTTGGCTCTCTGAAGCTCCTCTTGGTGAAGGGCTCTGTCTCAATATCCAGTTCTACAAACAGCCGCCTGATCACCCCAGTGCTCTGGACTGTGGAAGGTGACTCTCCTAGTAGGGTCCTAAAATGGTCTAGCCATTTCTTCTTCCTATCCTCGGGCCCTGTTCCTTGGATTTGACTCGAACACCTTCTCTTCCTCCCTGTGATCTCGTTGATGATCATCCAGCTCTCCTTACATCCAGATCTGTCAACCGCTCTCTCCACACTTCTGATCTTCTCAATCAGTGCCTCCTTTCTGGCCTCAGTGTAAGCGGTACAGAGTTCTTGCCTCATCACCTCTACAGTCTCCATCTTCTCCTCCGTAGGATCAGCATAGAATTGGTCCTTGGCAGCTTTCAGGTGTTCTCTGGCTGCACACACTTTTGGGTTTGCAGAGCTGACGTGCTTCCTTTTGTTCTTTTTCCTCGGCACCAGGGCTGACTTGCTTCCGCCACTGCATTGGTGAAGTGCCCGTACCTCCTCGTCACACTCTCCTCAGTCCATCAAATCTCTCTTTCCTCTGTCTCTCCACACAGAGCACTGAACCTGTTCCTCACTTCCACTATGAACCTCTGATGTAGCTTATCATCTTCCTTGAAAGCTCCCCAGTCATAGATTGCTCTCCGGGGCTGAGCCTTGCTCTTTCTTAAGCTCACCCGGATCTCACTCATAACAAGCCGGTGGTCACTACCCAGTGTACTGAAATAGTTGTATGGTTCTGTGTTCAGAACACTATTCTGCCACTTTTTCCTCACCAGAATGAAATCAATCTGGGACTTGGACAGGTGCATATGTGAGATGTAGGTCCACATCTTCCCCGGATTCTTCCTAAACCTTAGGTTGGTTGCGATCAAGTTCGCCTCCAGCAGGGTGTCTCTCAGTAGTCTTCCATTTCGGTTGGTGTTGTTATGGAAGTACCAGCAAGGATCTTCACTGCCCTCCTTACTAAGATGTGCATTGAAGTCCCCCAAAACAAGTAGGATGTTGTGTGCTTGTGTGGTTTTGACAGCACCACACACCTCCTCGTGGAACTCTTCCGCACTCACACCACTCTCTCCCTCGGTTGGACTATAGGCTGAGATGACTGTCAGTCTTGGGTTTCCATTGAAGGTCACCCTCAACACTTGCGGGGAGACAGGTATTATTTCCCTTACCAATAGACTGGTTTTTGTGCTGAAAACAAAACTCACTCCTCCTACTGCAGCATTGGTCATGTTCCTCACTGCCGATGTGGTGATGGGCTGGCTCATCTTCCCAATCATCACACTCCTCACGGGCTCATCGTGTAGGATCCTGTGTTCTTGGATCGCAAGTATCTGTATACCACTCTCCTCAAACAGATGTCCCAACTCCTCTCTCTTCTCCAGCGTCCGAATAGTCCTCACATTCAAAGTGCCCATTTTGATGGCTCTTCTGCAGGACAAAACTGCATTCTTTATATTTGTCTCAGAGAGACAGCTGATCCATCATCCACTGGCCCTCCCTGTGGCTCTAAGCCAGCAGAGTCATAACGACCAGACTGCTCCTTGACCGTGTAGTTAGGGGATCTAGCCCTAGTGCTGTTAGATCGACTCTCCATATTTCTTTTCAATGGCTGACAATACCTTACCGGCACCACTCGAATAAGGTAGTTATTTAACCCATAAATGGGGCCCGAACAGGTACTACTACTCCGGGCCAGAGCAGACCCCTGGGAGTTATGACAACTAAGGGGTAACTCCACATTTCCCACAGCTCCTGAACTCCCGAACTGGAGCCTTGCCACTGGATGTAGTTTAATGTAATACCCCCCACACACACACACACTCAGGACAATATATATATATATATATATATATATATATATATATAATAATTGTTTCTACTTTCGGCACAAGGCCAGCAATTACCCAGTGCATTACTGGTACTTTATTTTATCGACCCCGTAAGGATGAAAGGCAAAGTTAACCTCGGCGGGATTTGAACTCAGAATGGCAAGGGCCGTAACTCTTTGCTGCAAAGCATGGCGTCCGACCCTCTACCGATACTGCCAATCCACCGCCCTTAT
>OZ024740.1:22066107-22068607 GCA_964016885.1 Eledone cirrhosa
TCCCCTTCAATCTTTCTAATTTCTCATTCTTTCTTCTGATGAAGGACTAGCGTCCGAAACGTTAAGACCCTCTTCCTGCTATATCAAGCGTTAACCTAATATATTCTTTCCATATACTGTACCGATTGTGTTGTTATTTCTGCTTACCTTTTACATACATACATACATATATAACCAAATGTTAAACAAGGTTCATTGATTATTCAATGAATACAGTTTTACAATAGATTAAAAGCACTCAACAAAGACATTTTCTGGAGTTATTAATATTATTCAAAATATTAATAAATGGATACATTCACATAATCAAAATATATAAATTGATAAATGACATACCTCAACTGTGCTGATGGTTCAATTTCAGTCTTGGCATATAAATATATATATATATATATATATATATATATATATATATATATATATATATATATATATGTGTGTGTGTGTGTGTGTGTGTGTGTGTGTGTGTGTAACTCATATTATAAACAAATTATAAACAACTAATAATTGTAAATTATCCTTTTAATATAAATACACATACTATTAAAATATATATGTATACACGTATATACATAGATAAATTTCTTTATTAGCCACAACGGCACAAAAGAAGGGGACAAATACAAATGGGGAGTTTACATACAGGTATATGAAAATAAAACTATTAATAAAATAACAAATAATAATTGATATCCCCAATAGGGGGGAGGTGTTACACAGGGGTTGTACACACCCCGAAAAAATGTACAACCCTCATCTCCAGGAGCACCAAGAGTGAGTACTCCCTTCCTCTCTTCCTCTTTTTCCTCAACCTACAGGCTTATATAGAGAGAAGGCCCAACCACTCGGGCCATCTTTGCCACATTCACCCACCTTTTATAAAATTTGCTGGGGTACAGCACCTCTCTCTCCATCCTGATTCTTCTTATATACATAGATAACTGTTCGAATATATTTCCCTCAAATTAACGTTATATGAGCTTTTCATTTATCTTTGCTTTTTTCCTTCTTCTGTCTCTCTTACTATTTTTCCTTCTTCTCTTCTCTCTCTCTTACTATTTTTTCCTTCTACTCTTTCTTACTATTATATATTATATATCTAAATTCTCCATAGTCGTTTAAATTAACGGTTGATTTTCAATTATTTACATATTCATTTGCATATTCACCCATAAGTTTGAAAAATCCATTATACATTTCCACTATCCAGGGAATACTCAATTGATAAGGTATGATTTTCCTGGGTATGTCTCTATTTATAAAACAAACTTTGTATTTTATCTGAAGAAAGCGTACCAAAGTGTTTTGGTGCCCTTGAAATATGCATAAAAAAATAAATATGGTTTTATAAATATAGTTTCCATTTATTTAATATCATTGTATATATATATATATATATATATATATATATAGATTACAGTAATCAAAGTTCAGTTTAAGTCATTTATTTGCTTACAATTGTTTCCTCCAAACCGAGGTTTGGATTCTTCGGAGCAACTATTTATAACATACTTGACCTCCTTTTCAACCCAAAAGAGACATAAAACATATGCGCATATTGATCAACAGTGGGGTGACATTCATCATATATATATATATATATATATATATATATATATATATATATTAATTGAGTTTCAGAAGATCCCGTTAAGGGTGAAACAGCGATTCTTTGCTTAAACTTTAATCTGTTATTTTAATAAATATTTGCTCTAGGGTTCTTATATATTTGATATATATTTATCCTTATCGAGCCCTCTTTGGATTTTAGTCTTGATATTTATTATTATTACTATATATATATATATATATATATATATATATATATATTTAAAGGTTAAACAAGGTTCAATGAATAAATCAAAGAGTTTTACAATAGATTGGAAGCACTCCACAGTTATGGTTTTCCAGAGTTATTAATATTAATTCAAAATATTAACAAAATAGATATTCTTGTGATCAAGTATATTTTATTATACATATTTCAGAGGTACTTAGTTAACTTCAACAGTACGTCCTCATCAGATAAAATAAGATGATGCATGACATACCCTGACATAGTAGATGGTTAAGATTCAGTCATGTATGTATGCATGTATGTTTATATATATATTCCTTTTCGATCGACTTTCGTCAAATCGAACCGAGGAAACAATGTTTCCGCTGATCTTTCCAGTTGCTAATACTATCTATCGGTCGCAACTCCAGGTAGAAGGAACAACGTGAAATAAAGTGTCTTGCTCAAGGACATAACGCATCACCCGGTCCAGGAATCGATATATATATATATATATATATATATATATATATATATATATATATATATATATATATATATATGTATGTATGTATGTATATCTCTCCCGGTGATTTTGGATGGCAATTGACTCTTAAGAGCTCCTTTGCCCTTTGACAGGTTTTGTTTTTAGTCCTGCAGGATGTCCAAAGTCACCCTCCTCACCAAGAAACCTTTGTCAAGGCAGAATTCTAGGAGAAGGAA
>OZ024740.1:22071107-22088607 GCA_964016885.1 Eledone cirrhosa
CTATGCGAATGCCCGGATAAATGGTGCTAAATCGAAACCATTCAGTGTGGGAGTCGGACTCTGTCAAGGGTGCATACTATCACCTATCTTGTTCATTATTTACATCAGAGGTTCTCAAACTTTTTGCCCCACCCCCACGGCCACTTAATACTCTCAACAGCCCCGCCCCTATTTCCAAAGAGACCTGCTTATACACAAATTGTAAATGATAAATAATAAAATCGTTAATTTATATATAATAAATAATATAATTGTTTCTACTTTTGGCTCAAGGCCAGCAATTATCCAGTGTATTAGTGGTACTTTATTTTATCGACCATAAAGGGCCGTAACTCTTTTCTGCAAAGCATGGAGTCCGACCCTCTACTGATACTGCCTATCCACCGCCCTATTAATCTATATATAAAACTGAGGATGTCTGTCTGTGTGTTTGTGAGTTTGAATCCCTAAAACTAGAGAAGCACTCAACCGACTGTTTTCAAACTTTACACATGTAATACTGATGTTTCAGGAAGTGTTCTGAGCAAAAACAATTTCAAATTTTCAATGCCTTAGGGACCGCATTAGGCGATTTAGCGATCTCTCTCTATAATTCTTAGTCTTTCTCTTTTTAAATAGATACATACATATAACGCGCGCCTTTATAATATCTGTCTGTATGACTGACTGTCTGCATTACGTCACTTCCTACAATTCGCTCTGCGTCCAGAACGCGCCCTAATATCTGTCTGTATGTCTGGCCGTCTGCTGCCGCCGGTTATTCTGCCACCCTTGCTCAAGACAAATCTCACACCCATTCCCCAAACAGTTGGTAAGTGCACACAACTTCTTCCTCACGTTTTAAGCCACAGTGTTGCTTACTTACGTACCACCAGACCCTTACTTCTCTTCCAGCTGTGGTTGTGGCAATACTAAGCTTAGCTAAGGCGGTTATATATTTCACAATACCTTATCCCGTGCAACGCCGGTTATGTGTATTTATACATAGTATATATTATATTATTTACTAGTAGTGACTAGTAAATAATATAATATATACTATGTATAAATACACATATATATTTTATTTTACTATATTTATATATAACATGTATCATATCATTTGATATTTAATATACTATTATATCGTCTCTACCACCCCCTTAGGCCGCAGCGCCCGCTGGACCTTTACAACACCCCCTGAGGAGGTAGCGCTCACTTAGAGAACCTCCGATTAACATGAACAAGATTGACACACTAGCCGCGTTGGAAGTGGTATTATGAATAGCGGGTGTAAAATCAGTCGACTGGAATTTGCAGACGATATGGTGTTACCTAACTCAACAGAAGGTGATCTTCGACTTGCACTTCGACTTTTACTTCATAGGTTTGAGTGCTGCGTGGCTGGAATGTGTTCCACTGAATCAGGCAGAGAAGTTCAAGTATCTTTGAGCCGAGTTCACGAGTGATGGAAGGCATGAGGCTGAATTAAGTGTAAGCATTGCAGGAGCTGGTGCAGTAAAGCGACAGTTTCAGCATTCAGTAATCAGAGGTTGGCGTAAAAGCCAAACGCCCTATGGACAATGTGTGTGTGGACGTATGGGAGAATAAAGGGCTGGGAGCTCAATTAAGTAAAATATTGAGCCCTAATTATAACAATCTTAACGAACACAACTACAAAGATATGGTCCGGACGTGGAAGAGCAGAACTCCCACTGTCATCGCCTCCATCTCTCTTGCCCTACCCATCTCTCTGTATAGTGAGCAAATGGGGTCCCATGTGCTGGCCTCCCCACAGCCCCGGCGGACAGAATGGAGAAGGCGTTTCCCCGGAAGATGGTAAGGGAGATGCGCTGGAAGAGCCATTCCAACTCGCGAGGCTCACACCTGAGGCTGGCCAACTCCCTATTTTCAATTCGGTATTCGCGCCAACCCTTATCTATGGTCAATCTTGGGTAATGACCGAAAGAATACGATCGCGAATATAAGCAACCGAAATGGGATTCCTCCGAAGAGTCTTTGGAGTAACGTTACTCGATAAAATACGTAGGTCAGAGATCAGAGAGTCACTCCATGTAGAGCTGCTACTTCTCCAAATTGAGAGATCACAGCTCTGGTACTATGGATATGTGGTTAGAATGTCACAGGAAAGAATCCCTGGACAGATTTTACGGCCAAAACCAACTGGCAGGAGACCCAGGGGTAGACCCCGAGCAAGATGGTTTGTTAACATCCATGGACTTGGCTGATCACGCTTGGGGATCCAGTCGGATCAATTGGAGACGTTGCTTCTGACAGGACCTGCTGGAAGGGGTGTTTGAGGACTCTGCCCTTGCTACCCTCTCAGGAATAAGTGGGTGAAGAAGAAGATATATATGTGTGTGTATGGAGAGAGAGAGAGAGAGAGAGAGAGAGAGAGAGAGAGAGAGAGAGAGAGAGAGAGAGAGAGAGATTCGGGTGAGTGAGTATATATATGTGTGTATATATTTTGCTTATCTCGGCTGCTGTCTGATGTATATGTGTATATATAAAAAAGTGTATATATACAGAAGTGTATATCACAGAAGTGTATATATAAAGAAGTGTATATATATACAGAAGTGTATATCACAGAAGTGTATATATACAGAAGTGTATATATACAGAAGTGTATATATACAAAAGTGTATATATACTGAAGGCGAGAGAAGGGACTTACAGTATGTAAGACTTGTGAGACACAGAGTGAAGATAGAAACGAGGAAGTAGCAGAGCAAACAGAAATATAGGGAGGAAGAGGAGGAGGAAGGGGAGTGATAGAGCGGTAATGAGATTAAAACAACTCGTAAGACGAGTGGAAGAAAGAGTAAACGATAAAGAGAGAGAGGTTCTCTAATGAAGGTAGCTAGAATAAGAGAGAGAGAGTGAGAGAGAGAGAGAGAGAGAGAGATTATTGGGAGGAATGGAACGTTAAAGTTAAGCAATAGAGAGAGATTAATCGACAGTCAGACATTGGACGGGAGGTGAGGTGACATAACGATAGACACAGGATTAACATAAAGGAGAGGGGGAGAGATATAGATAGATATGTTTCTTTATTAGCCACAGAGGCACAAAAGAAGGGGATAAATACAAAGGGGGAAGTTTACATACAATAAAAACGTAAAATATTATCACAAATGTAATTTAAAAATTAGTCGATTTTTCCCAATAGGGGGAGACATTTCATATGGGTAACACATACCCCCGAAAAAAAATATGCAACCCTCATCTCCAGGAGTACAAAGAGTTTGTACTCCTTTCCTCTCCTCCTCCTTTTCCTCAACCTACAGGCTGATATAGAGAGAAGGCCCATTCACTCGGGCCATTCTCGCCACTTTCACCCACCTTTTATAAAACTTGCTGGGGTACAGCACCTCTCTCTCCATCCTGATTCTTCTTCCAAAGTGGTATTTGAAAAAAAGAATCAGTTGTTGGCCGGAGAGAAAGGTGTCTGACCGCAGCCCTTTCAACCTTGTCCACCATACAGCCTCTTTTGCCATAGCTATCACACAAAGGAAAACCGCCTCTCCTTCGTTTTTGAAGGAGGGTGGCGGTTGATCATGACAATGGACTCGGTGGTCAACCGGATTGGTCCCACCCGCGACAATAGTCGTTCTACATAGCCCCACAGGTCGGTGACGCCCGGGCAGTGTATGAATGCGTGCGCGACGGTTTCTTCGTCTCGCACGCACCTCGGATAGATCTTTTTTGCAGGGTCCCTGCCCGGGCGCCCATGTCTGTAGAGCTTGTCTCGAACTGGTAGAGCTCCTCGGTAGCACTGCCAGGCCAGGGACTTTTGGAAGTTGTCAATCGGTCCCGGGCGGAAGGTCCTACCGAACAGACTGGCCAGTTTGTCTTCCTCTACGCCTAGAGTTTCACCGAGCGCGTCGTCGCACTTGCTGTGGACAAACCCTGTATAGAATGACGAAGTGGAACCTCCACTGATCGCCGGATCCGCCTGCCAGACGGCTGTGAGTGCCTGAGCACATTCGATGTGCCAGTCGCCCATTTTCCTCGGTCTTTGCTTGACCCAGGACTGCAGCTCGGTCAGCGAGACGAGGCGTGGGAAGGCTCGTCTCACGAACGGGGCCCACACCGGTTGTCCGGTGAGGAATACGTAGAGATGCCGCAGCTTGAGCGCGTGTTTGCGCATCGTCAGCCACGGCATCCTCAGCCCTCCGTTGGAAGGGCGTTGGCAGCAGATGGATCTTCTCACCATAGGAGTCCGCCTCTTCCAAAGGAATTGTAAGAGCGCGCGCTCCATTTTGGCGAGCGTTTTGGCTGGACAGGGCACGACGGACAAGCAGTAGTAGATGGCGGACGCTATAAAAGTGTTCGCCACCTCCGCTCGACCTTTCAAGGATAGTTTGCACTCGGCCCACTTCTGAGTGAGTGCAAACACCTTGGCCGACACCTCGTTCCAGTTCTTCTCCGCCTGGAGGTCCGGACTAAACCAGACCCCGAGCAGCTTTACTGGTTCTTCCGTCCAGCGTCCGACGACGCCATCGGAAGGCATCGGTTTGCCTCTCCACGATCCGAGTTGCAAACCGATGGACTTGTCCCGGTTCAGCTTCGCTCCTGTGAAATTTTCGTATTCCTTCAGTAAGGTGCCGACTTCCTCGATTTGCGAGGCGCTCGACACCATTACTGTCACGTCGTCGGCGTAGGCCGACGCTGCTTTCCGCAGTCCCGGTTCCAGAGGGATGCCCTGCAATAGCTCCAGCTTCCGCAGTAGTGGCTCGAGAGTCAGTACGTACAGAAGGGAGGAGAGAGGGCATCCCTGTCGAATGGATCGCGTGATATGGAACGGCTCCGAGAGGTAGCCCTTCACCTTAACACTTGAGCAGATGTTGCTGTTATGCATTGCAGCAATCCATCCCCTGAACACGGGTCCGAAGCCTGCCACCTCGAGTATCGCATCCAGGTAACGATGGTCAACCCTATCGAAAGCCTTAGACTGATCCAAGTAGATCAGGGCCCCACCGAAGCCGGGTTTACACCCTACCCTCTCTATGATGTATCGCATGAGGTGGAGGTTGTCGTGTATGGACCTGGTCGGGATTGCGCATGTCTGCGCTTCTCTCACCAGGTTCTCGACGACAAGCGCCAGCCTCTTTGCCAACACCTTGGCCAAAATCTGTAACTCTGTGTTTAGCAGAGTTATGGGCCGGAAGTTGCCTATGTCATCCCCCTTATTCTCGTCCTTCCTGACTAGTGTGACTACGCCCCCGGTCACAGAACTGGGAATTCCCCCGTTCTGACGCCAGTTGCAGTAGACCGCTTCCAGGAGACCGGAGAATAAGTCCGGCATTGCTACGTAAAATTCGTAGGGTAGACCGTCGAGACCTGGAGATTTGCGTTTGCCGCATTGTCTCAACGCATCCCCTATCTCAGCGGCTGAAATCGGCTTTTCGCAGAACTTTGCCTCGCTGTCCGGGAGTCGCGGTAGGCCGTCGAGGTATAGACCGAAATCCATAGCCCCTCCCGGCGCGCCGCCCTGCTCGAACAGCTGAGCAAAGTGCCGCTGAAAGGCCACACACATCTGCTTCGGCTCACGTATCACGCGTCCGTTTTGGTCCTTCAAAGACCGAATCGTGGACTTGTTGCCACTTTTTGCATCCGTCATTCGGGCCCAGCTAACAGCTTTGGCTCCCTCGTTTCCCAGAGCACGTATTTTGCTTCTGACAACGCAGCCCTCATGCTTTGCGTCGAAGAACTGGTCCAAGGCTGTTCTCGTTGCTAGCACGCTGGCTACGTTGCCACTTCTAATTGCCTCTTCTACTTTATCTACCAGTTCTTTCTCGGTTCTATTTCTATCTAACGCTAATTCTTTACTAAAAACTAACGAGTCTAATCTAACTGCCCTCTTGAGAGAGTACCACCATCTGTTGTTGACAATGGCCCCTGTCAAGTGCTGTTTAACTAAAGTGCTAATCCGTCTACTGTAGGCTTTGCATGTCGGTAACGGCAAGTTCAGCTTCCAGTAGCCCGGTCCTTGTCTATGGGTTCTATCAAGGTTGGCCATGCAGGTCACTAGTTTGTGATCTGAATAGGCAACCATGAACATTTGTGGACAGCTTAACATCTCCCTATCCTTATTTCTAACTAGAACCCTATCTAGGTACGATCTAGATGTTCCGCTGCGATTAGTCCACGTCCACAGTGGCACAGTCGGAAAATCTAGTCGATATCTATTGGCCAGGTATAATCGGCCGATTAACTGTTTGAGGATGTTACACTCCCCTTTATCGGGACATGCTCCCACATAGTCCCAACGTGCATCTAGGATTCCATTCCAGTCCCCCACTAAAAGCAAGGAGCGGGACGTTCCCAGAAAAGTCTCTAGACGTTTGAAGAAGTCTGGCCGCGGTGTCCCGGATGGGGCATATGCGGCCACCAGCCTGAAGGCTCCACCTTCACTACCGTCAACGTATAGGACCACCAGTCGACCCTCCGGGTCCAGATGTACCGTCTCTGTTACGAGGCCCAGGTGTTTCCGCAGCAAAACGGCAACCCCGCCCCCACCTCCCGGCTGACAGAGAGATGCGTAGATCTCAAAGTCATCGAAGATGGGGGCCAGCTGTCGCTCGCTGTGGATCCTGAACTCGCAAATGGCTACTACATCCATACTGTGCGACCTGAGGTCGTTTAAGAGTTTGCCCTGTTTCCAGGGCATCCCCAGGCCGCGTACATTCACACACCCAACTCTTATATTGGCCATGTTGGTTCTGAAAAGTTAAAAGAGAAAACACTCACCTCTTCGTCTCCCGGGGATCAGGCCGCACGGTTTCCATGGAGGTGTTAGAGGAGTTGTCTGGGTGGGTGGTGGTTTCCGGCGGGGTGGGGACGGAGATGTTTGGTGGGGTGGGGGTGTCTGGGGTGATAGAGAGATAGATAGAGTGAGAAAGGTAGACAGAGAGAGTGAGAGAGAAAGATAGAGTGTGAGAGAGAGAGACAGAGTGAGAGAGAGATAGAGAGAGAGTGAGATAGATAGATAGAGAGAGATAGAGAGAGAGATTATATTACATAAAGCGAGTGGGACAGTAAAAGAGTTAAGGTAAGAGAGAGAGAGAGAGAGAGAGAGAGAGAGAGAGAGAGAGAGAGGGAGAGTTTATTAACAAAGGCGTGACAAAGAAATATTTTAAGAGACGAGAGGAGAGTGTGTAAAAAAAGGAAGAAACAAAAGGAAATAAAGTAAAATATAGTGAGGGGGGGGGGGGAACTGGCTGAGAGAAGGGGAGATAACTGATATTAGCAAGAACAGACAGAAAAATAGATCGATAAACGAATAAAGAGGTAGGTAGGTAGATAGACATATATATATATATGGTGGCTGCCAACTCGTTTTCGAGTACGACCACTACTTTATCTCCATGTAGGAGAACCCCAACCGATGTGCTGAACGAGTGTGACTTTTTAGTCCAGCCAGCGACTTGAAAACTCTGGTACAAACACTACACTTGTGACAATTATTGACACATAGTGCTGGGCCCATGGTACCATGTGACGACAAGTGCAGAGAGATCTCCAGATATAAAGCAATGCCTGTGCCGTGAAGCTTTTATAGTGAGCAAAGGCACTGCACAAAGCCAGTCCCAATCTCTTAACCAAGATGATATTTACCAAAAAGAAGAACAAGTCAACATCATTGGATACCATCAGTGTTGCAGGTGTTATATCAGAGTTTTCGTTCTAGAATTCTGCCTTGACAAAGGCTAAGGGGTCATCTCTCCCGGTGATTTTGGATGGCCATTGACTCTTAAGAGCTCCTTTGCTCTTTGACAGGTTTTGTTTTTAGTCCTGCAGGATGTCCAAAGTCACCCTCCTCACCAAGAAACCTTGGTGGGGTTGCCAGTTTAGTCGCCAACGACGGGACAGGCTGTACTGGGATACATGTTACCAGTAGCACCAACTGGTGACCTGACATAAATATATATATACATACATACATACATACATACATACATACATACATACATACATACATACATATATATATATATATATATATATATATATATATATAACGGAGGAAATGTGGTAAGGAACCAAAGTACTCAATACTTATATATATATATATATATATATATATATATATATATATATATATATATATATATATATATATATATATATATATACATATATATACATATATATATATATATATATATATATACATATATATATATATATATATATATATATATATATATATATATATATATATATATATATATATATATATACATATATATACATATATATATATACATATATATATATATACATATATATATATATATAACTTTGAATAACTTTGAAATGTTTTGGCCAGTATTGGCCCAGGCCATGTCTAACTTAATAGCACCACCTGGCGAAGTCTTTCAATTCAGGATTTGGGCACCATGGCCCATTCGAGAAGAGAATTACTGTTTGCGGAGACATATCCGGGTGTGGGTGGTTTGTCCGGGATTACTTGGAGGAATTTGTCCAAAGACTTCTTGAATTTTGTGTGGTCAGTTTCTGTTTTGACGTGTCCTGGTGTGATGTTGAAGAGAGCAGGGCCGATTGAGGTGAAATAATTGTGCCGTATTGTTGTTATGAGTTGCGATTTAGATTTTTGAATGGGACGGATAGCACGGGGCCCAAGCCTTGGGTGTATCTTGAAGGCGATGCCAACATCATTTGGGCAGTGATGATGGAACATTTTCCACATCATGCAGATAATATAACGCTCACGGCGACGTTGGAGTGAGTAAAGTTTCAGGTTTTCCAATCGACCCCAGTAGTCAAGGTCTGACATGCCATCTATCTTTTTCGTGATTGCCCTTTGAGGAGCTTCAAGTTTCATGATACTTTGTTTCGTGTGGGGAGACCACAGTGGACAACAGTATTCAAGGTGTGGTCGGGCGAAAGTAGAGAAGAGAAGGATAATGGTGCGGGAATCTCTCGACTGGAAGGTTCTGAGGATCCAGGAACACATTCTGCGGGCCATGTCAACTTTGCTGCTTATATGCGTGGTCCAGCTTATGTTGCTGTCCACGGTTACTCCCAAGTCTCTGATGTTGTTAGATGCCACGAGAGTTTCCCCGGAGGGAAGGGAGTACGGGAGTTTCAGAGCATCCTCTTTTCCAAAGTGGATCAGTTCGAATTTGTCTTCGTTCAGTAACATGTTGTTCTTTTCTGCCCATTGGGTAACAGCCAGTAGGTCTGACTGAAGGCTTATCCGGTCATCCACGCCATTGATGACCTTTTGGAGCTTGGAATCATCAGCGAAAATTTTAATGTTGCTGTGTTTGATGATGTCAGTGATGTCATTAATATAGATGATGAAGAGAAGTGGGCCCAACACAGTGCCTTGTGGGACTCCACTACTGACTTTGGCTGGGCTTGATTTGACTCCCTCAACTACAACATGTTGGGTTCTGTTTGACAGGAAGCTCTTGATCCACTGCAGCAGCTTTCCAGTGACACCAATATTGGACAGCTTTCTCAGTAGAATGTTATGATCAACCCTGTCAAAGGCCTTGCTGAAATCAAGGTAGATAACATCAGTGTTGGAACCCTCTCCCAAGGCTCTCAAAATGTCATCAAAGTGATGCAGTAGTTGCGTCAGGCAATCCCTTCCATTACGGAATCCATGCTGGTTGGAGTTCAGCATATTGTTACTCTCAAGGAAGTGGGTCATTCGCGATCTCACCACTCGCTCAAATACCTTAATGATATGAGAGGTGAGTGAGATTGGACGGTAATTCACGGCAAGGGATTTGTTTCCCTTTTTGAAAACTGGGACAACAGACTGGGATAGAAGGTTTTCTGGCACATATCCAGCATCCAGTGAGTTCCGCCACAGATTGGCAAGAGGAGAAGCAAGTTGGTGTTGACACGCCTTCAAGACACAAGCAGGGAACCTATCGGGACCTACTGCTGAATTATGCTTGATTTCCTTTATTGCCGCCAAGACATCAGGGGCGCCAAACGTTATGTCCGATAAGGTGTAATGGGGAGTAACATCGCCGATACAGCCCAGATCGGCCATATCAGGATTGCTGAAAACAGAGCAGTATTGTTTCTGCAGTATCTCACCCATGGTTTTAGCATTGTCTTGAAGAGTGCCATTTTCATCAATTAGAGGGCCAACAGTAGAGCCAGTGATTTTGTGTTTTTTTGCAAATGAAAAGAACACTTTGGGATTGAGTTTGATCTTCTCAATGGCCCAGGCCTCTTCAGCTCTTCTCTGATTGTTGATGAGGGACATTATGTTGTTTTGGAGGTTATGTTTTTTAATCTCTAGTGATGAAATGGCAGTCAAGTTGATGTGTTGCTGCTGACAGTATTTCAGATTGTTGATTTTTTTGTTCGTTCTCTTAATTTTTCTGATGAGCGTTTTTCTATTTCTAGGGATTCTGCTCTTAGATTTGTTTATAGTTCTTAATGGGGTGTGTTTAGCACATATGTTTGTAACAGTGTCCACAAATGTCTGCCAGGACTTTTTGATGTTAGTGGGTGTATGAGTGTGCGTGAAGGACCAGTCGACATGTGCAAGATCATGACTGATCGCTTCCCAGTTTGCATTGTGGAAATCCATAGCGTCAAACGGATGG
Organism: Eledone cirrhosa; assembly: GCA_964016885.1. NCBI lineage: Eukaryota > Metazoa > Mollusca > Cephalopoda > Octopoda > Eledonidae > Eledone > Eledone cirrhosa. The sequence goes on from OZ024740.1 coordinate 22,081,715, forward strand.
ACAGGAGAAATGACATTGGGTTTGTATATTGGACGGTGGAATCTCAGATCACAGAGAACCATGTCATGATCAGAGAGTAGAGTTTTCTCCACTGCAATATTGTGGATATTGTCAGTGTGATTGCTGAAAATTAAGTCTAGGACGTTTTTGTGGCACCTCGTTGGTTCGAGCACTAGTTGGGATAGGAAGAAATCATCCATGAAGTCAAGAAGCGATTCCACAGCTTCCCTGTCAGAGGTTGAGGCAGAAGAACCTGGTGGCAGGGTGTTTGTGGACCAGTCAACTCCGGGGAGGTTGAAGTCCCCCATCATTAAGATGTTGTCAGGGTGACACTCTTGGATGAAACACTTTATGCTGTTGAGGCATTCCTTGAAGCATGGTACAGGCGTTTGGGGTGGCCTATAGAGCCCAACTACTAATAGGTTGTTGGTTTGACTGAATACAGTGACTGCCTCACAGTATCCATTAGTGAATATGTTCATAGCCTCTGTTGAGAAAGAATTATGGACATAAATGGCAGTTCCGCCCTTTCTTCTGCCAGCGTGATCAGCACGGATGGCTTTGAAATTTTTTCACTTTCACCTCGGCTTCCAAGTGGAGGTTACTGAGATGGGTTTCAGTGAGGACGAAGAAAGGGATGTGGTTTGGATGGACATCAATCCAGTCCTCCAGGAATTTGATCTTCCATTTTTGAGTATTGGTGGAAGGGCTGATGCCTTGGGCGTTAAGCAAAAATGTAGAGGCGAGAGTGGATGGTTTTAATTGTTTTGGTGTGTTGTTAATTTGTTTGTTTGTTAATGGCAGCAATGGGAGTTTGTGCAGTGGGGTGATAGTGGAGGGTGGTGCTGGGTGATAGCTCGAATGTTTTTTTCCAGTTCTTTTGTCAGATTCATTATGGCTAAAAAAGAGGAAGAAGTTTCCTGTTTAGAAGACTGTTGGTGACTGTGGTAGTGGTTATTTTTATGTAGGTTATGGTTTTTGTTTTTGCTTTTATTTTCATTTATCCGACGGGTCCCCGGGAGATGGGTAAAGGGACAATCCCGGTCTAAACACAATCTGTCTCGCAGGGAAAAACGGCAGATTTGTGGATTCCTTGTTTGAGTTATTGGTGGTTGTGTTGGTGTTAAATTAGAGTATGTATTATGGTGGTGGCTGTTTGTGGGGATAGATCGTTTTGTCCTAGGTAAATGGGTGAATTTGCAGCCACTATCCGTACATATTCTATAGCGTAGAGAGTAGCGGCAAATGATGGGGTTTCGAGTGGGTGGGTATATGGGTGTGGGTGTTGTGAGAGGTGTAGATGATGGTTTGGGTAGGATTTGACGACCTTTGTGGACTGTGGGAGGGAGAGTTCTTGTTCTGGTATTAGAAGGTAAATTCCTTGACATAGCAGTAGACAAAAATGTTGTAGTAGTAGTAGTAGTAGTAGGCAGAGATGTTGGCAGTGGTGATGATTGGACTGCTGGGCCAGAGAAAGGATGTGGCGTTTCATGCTGTGAGACAGAGGCTACTGGGGGGTCAATAGTTTCATTTAGTAGATCGGCCATTGTTGATGAATCAAGGAGTGGTTCACACTGTTGTTGTTGCTGTTGTTGATGTTGTTGTTGTAGCTGTTGTTGATGTTGTTGTTGTAGCTGTTGTTGTTGTTGCTGTTGTAGCTGCTGTTGTTGTTGTTGTTGCTGTTGTAGCTGCTGTTGTTGTTGTTGCTGCTGCTGGACAGCATTCGAAGAGAAAACACACCGTAGTTTATCCAAATGTTTATTGATTAATTTAAAAGCAATTTCGATTTGCTTTAATTTATTTTGAATCTGTTGTTCAGATCGAGTTTTCAAAAATTGAACTGTACGTTTAGCAATGTCGTTCAGAGATGAAGCATCTATATCTTCTGTTTGGGAAAGGCAATGCCATGTGTTTATTAGAATGTCGATTTCATTATCAGACCAGTTCTGTTTGGATTTTTGCTGGTTAGCCATTCTAGTTTTGAGTGTGTGTGTGTTTTAGTTAAGTATTTCAATATATATATATTTTTTTTTTAAATTTATTTTTGATTTATTTTTGTTTTTTGTTTTTCTTGTGTGTGAGTGAGAAGCGTATATATATAAATATGAGTATATATATATATGTATATTCTGGTTATTTGAAATTAATTAAGTTAATGAAAAGACGAAAGTATATAATAATAATTTGTAGTTAAAGGAAAATGTACTCACAAGTTCGTGTGTGTGTGTTTTAGTTAAGTATTTCAATATATATATTTTTTTTTTAAATTTATTTTTGTTTTTTGTTTTTCTTGTGTGTGAGTGAGAAGCGTATATATATAAATATGAGTATATATATATATATATATGTATATTCTGGTTATTTGAAATTAATGAAAAGACGAAAGTATATAATAATAATTTGTAGTTAAAGGAAAATGTACTCACAAGTTCGAAAACACGTGGTTTCAAATATATAATAATATAGATGTATGAAAAATGTATTAACCGGTCAATTTTCAAATATATAATAATATAGATGTATGAAAAATGTATTAACCGGTCAATTTTCAAATATATAATAATATAGATGTATGAAAATGTATTAACCGGTCAATTTTTGTTTGTTTGGTTTTGTCTTGTGGTTTTGTTTTGTGGCTGTGTGACTTGCTACTTACTCGGGGAGAGAAGTAAAAACACGACACGGTTTGCTAAGTGGACTAAATATAATAATAATTTGTTACCCCGTATATATATATATATATATATATATATATATATATATATATATATATATATATATATATATATATATATATACACACACATATATATATATATATATATATATATATATATATATATATATATATATATAGGTATTGAAGTTTCCGTTGAAAATTGAAAAAGTCAGAGGAATGAAGAGTGCTCTATGTAAGTTACAGAGCTAAATATTTAATGTATAATAAACAATACAGTATAATTACCTCATTACCAGAGGTTTCCCGAATAAGACGAATACAAGAAACGTCCGCATTCGTTCGTCAGACAAGGCAAGTTATATATATATATATATATATATATATATATATATATATATATATATATATATAACGCAGTTGTGGTAAGGAACCAGATGGACCATAACGCACCAGAGTACTCAATACTTAGGGTAGTAGAGTGGGTAATAGGAAAAAGTATGACCCCGACGGCAGAGCTCAAGCCGTTTCGACGGCTATTTCTGGACTAAGCTATTATTGGAGAGTATCCAAGGATAACTTGGACCGTTAAGGTATATTCCCCTTGGTTATGTCAACATTTATAAAACACACTTCGTATTTTATCTGATGATAGCGTACCAAAATGTTGGTACCCTTGAAATATATATAATAGAATAAATATGGTTTTATAAATATAGTTTCCCTTTATTTAATATCATTGTATATTATACTCCAGAAAACTTATTGAGTGCTCTAAATCAGTTATAAACATTTATATTTGTTGAATTACCAACAAATTGAATACCCCTTCTGCTTATATATATATATATATATATATATATATATATATTAAAATAACAGATTAAAGTTTAAGCAAAGAATCGCTGCTTTCACCCTTAACGGGATCTTCTGAAACTAAAAAATCAATCTGTGAACGCAGAAGTAAATATTTCGAAAAACGTTGCAACCGAAGGAAGACAGGAAGACGATACTTTGGTTCGCGGAAACGTTCCCTGGCAAAGAACGAAAAAAAAAACGAAGATAATACGTCATTATATAGGAACCGTGAAAACAATTACACGCAAAGACAAAACCACATTCATGGTATAAATGAAGTCGTAGACTATTAGGTGGTTCGTGGAGACGTTCTCAGGCTATGAAAGGAAAAAACGAAGATAATACGTCATTATGTGGAGCGGTGAGAACAATTACATGCAAAGACAAAACCACGTTTATGGTATAACTGAAGTCGTAGATTAAAATTCTATCTAGGAAACCGAATGATTCTCGGGTTCAGAGTTAAGAATAATGTAAATAAATTACAGAGGTTATATATATATAGCTAGATAGATATATTTCTTTATTAGTCACAAGGGCGCACAAGAAAAGGGGACAATACAAAGACATGCTGGGGATTTTATATACAGTCGTGTAAAAAATATAAAAACAAACAATTACAACAATCGAAATCCCCAATAGAGGGGAGGCGCCACAAATGGGTTGTTTAATACCCCGTCGATAGAACAACCCTCAATTCCAGGAGCGTGTTGTGCAAGTTCTCCTTTCTTCCTTTTGCACTCTTCCTCAACCTACAGGCTTATAAACAGAGAAGGCCCAATCACTCGGGCCATTTTTGCTTCATTCACCCACCTTTCAGTAAATTTACTGGGGTGCAGTGCCTCTCTCTCTACCCTGATTCTCCTTCTAAAGTGATACTTAAAGAAGGGAATCAATTGTTGTCCGGAGAGAAAGGCATCTGTCCTCAGTCCTCTCAACCTCGTCCACCATATAACTTCTTTCACCATAGCCACCGTACAGAGGAAAACCGCCTCTCTTTCGTTTTTGAAAGAGGCTGGCGGTTTGATCCTTACTATGGACTCGGCAGTCAACTGGATTTGTCCCATACGCGACAGCAGTTGTTTTGCATAGTTCCAAAGGTCAGTTACGCCCGGGCAGTATACAATTGCGTGCAGGACTGTTTCAATGTCCTGCGCGCATCTTGGACACGTCCTCTTGGAAGGATCCCTGCCGGGGCGTCCGTGCCTGTAGATCTTGTCACGAACCGGTAGAGCTCCTCGGTAGCACTGCCAGGCCAGGGACCTCTGGAAGTTGTCCATAGGTCCCGGGCGGAAAGTCCTACCAAACAGACTGGTGAGCTCATTGTCTTCGACGCCCAGAGTCTCTCCGAGCACGTCGTCGCCCTTGTAACGTACAATCCCTCTATAGAATGTCGAAGTGGAGTCTCCACTGATTGCTGCGCCCATTTGCCAGAGGACTGTGAGCGCCTGAGCGCATTCAATGTGCCAGGCGCCCATCGTTTTCGGTCTTTTCTTGACCCAAGACTGCAGCTCCGTCAGCGAGACGAGCTGTGGGAAAGCCTGTCTCACAAACGGTGCCCACACCGGTTGGGGATCGGTGAGGAATACCTGGAGATGCCGCAGCCTCAGCGCATGTTTGCGCATCATCAGCCACGGCATTCCCAGCCCTCCGTTGGAAGGGTGCTGACAGCAGACGGATCTCCTCACCAGCGGAGCCTGCTTCTTCCACAGAAACTGGAAGAGCATGCGTTCCATCTTGGCGAGGTGTTCACGGGGACAAGGCACGACAGTCAAGCGGAAGTAGATGACGGACGCTATGAAAGTGTTCGCCACCTCCGCTCGACCTTTCAAGGACAGTTTGCACTCTGCCCACTTCTGGGTGAGTGCAAACACCTTGGCCGTGACTTCGTTCCAGTTTTTCTCCACCTGGAGGTCTGGACCGAACCAGACCCCGAGCAATTTCACCGGTCCGACCGTCCAGCGTCCAACGACGCTGTCGGACGTCATCGGTTTGCCTCTCCACGTACCGAGTTGCAAACCGACAGACTTGTCCGGGTTTAGTTTTGCTCCCGTCAGCGTTTCGTATTCTTTCAGTAAGTTGCCGATCACCCCGATTTCCGAGGTGCTCGACGCCATCACCGTTATGTCGTCGGCATAAGCCGACGCCACTTTGCGCAGTCCCGGTTCTAGAGGGATGCCTTGCAACAGCTCCAATTTCCGCAGTAGTGGCTCTAGAGTCAATACATACAGAATGGACGAGAGAGGGCACCCCTGTCGAATGGAACGCGTGATTGCAAACGGCTCCGATAGGTAGCCGTTCACCTTGACCCTCGAGCAGATGCTGGTGTGCATCGCCTCGATCCATCCTCTGAACACGGGACCGAAACCGACCGCCTTGAGAACCGCTTCCAAGTATCGATGGTCGACCCGATCGAATGCCTTAGACTGATCCAAGTTGATCAGAGCCCCACCGATGCCGGGTTTACTACCCACCCTCTCTATGATGTATCGCATGAGGTGGAGGTTGTCGTGTATGGACCTGGTCGGTATTGCACACGTTTGCGCTTTCCCTACCAGGTTCTCGACGACAAGCGCCAACCTCGTCGCTAGCACTTTGGCCAAAATCTTTAACTCTGTGTTGAGCAGAGTTATGGGCCTGAAGTTGTTAATTTCGTCCCCCTTGTTCTCGTCTTTCCTGATCAGCGTTACTACGCCCTTGCCTGCAGAACTAGGAATTCTCCCGTTCTGCTGCCAATTGCAGTAGACGGCTTCGAGGACGCCAGAGAACAAGTCCGGTATGCCTATATAAAACTCGTAGGGTAGACCATCTAGACCGGGTGACTTGCGTTTCCCGCAGCGGCCCAGAGCGTCCCGTATCTCAGTGTCCGTGATCAGTCTTTCGCAGAACTCGGCGTCCGTGTTCGAGAGACGCGGCAGGCCGTCGAGGTATGAACTAAAGTCCATTGCCCCGTTCGGTTCACCGTCGTTCTGCTCAAACAGTCGAGCAAAGTGCCGCTGAAAGGCCGCGCACATTTGCTTGGGGTCAAGTAGCACGCGTCCGTTTTGATCTTTCAAAGACCGAATCGTGGATTTGTTGCCGCTTTTTGCCTTCGCCACTCGGGCCCAGCTGACAGCTTTCGCTCCTTCGTTTCCTAGAGCACGTGTCTTGCTTCTGACCACGCAGCCTTCGTGTTTCTCATCGAAGAACTGGTCCAGTGCCGTTCTCGACGCTAACACTCTAGCTGCGTTGCCACTTCTAAGTGCCTCCTCTACCTTGGCTACTAGTTCTCTTTCTATTCTGTTTTTCTCTGCTAAACCCTATCGATTCTATTCTAATTGCTTTCTTGAGAGAGTACCACCATCTATTGTTGACGATG